>VYXH01000338.1:0-92583 GCA_013397275.1 Burhinus bistriatus
GGGAGATCTTATAGTGGCCTTCCTGGGATTGTAGTAATAGTACAAGGGATAATGGTTTTAAAATGAAAGAGTGTAGATTTAGATTAGATATGAGGAAGAAATTCTTTACTGTGAGGGTGGTGAGGCACTGGAACACGTTGCCCAGGGAAGCTGTAGAGGCCCCATCCTTGGAGGTGTTCAAGGCCAGGCTGGATGGGGCTTTGAGCAACCTTGTCTAGGGGAAGGTGTCCTTGCCTATGGCAGGGGGTATAGAACTAGATGATCTTTAACGTCCCTTCCAACCCAAACCATTCTATGATTCTATGAAACACTCACTTATGGAAACAACTTATTATTTCCTTATTTCACAAGAAGAAATTAACATAGCACAACCACAGAAAGAGAAACTGAAGAAATACTTGCAACAGCTATATAAAGAAGAAACAACCTCAAAGACCTATCAGTATCTTAGAGAAGATGTTACAATTAACCCCAATCACTCTCTCTTCTGTAGCAGAACTACTATCCTGTCTAGGCAACAAAACTCCCTATCTGCCAGGTAACTGTTAAGGATCATAAAACTCAACCTCATTAAGGATCTAGCTAGATGACTGGGACACAAAAAGAAAAGACAAGAAAACAAAACAAAACAAAACAAAGCAAAACTTCTAACCTACTCTGGGAAAACTGCCAGGAGAGGGAATTCAGTGTATGGCATAGCTCCAAGTGAGAAGACTGAAAAACCTAATTCCAGGGGCAGGTATGGGGCAGACCAATTAATATGAACACTTTAGACTGCACAAGAAGGGGTATATTTGGTTTAACAATTTCTCAGTTCTTAGAAAAAGAAGAAGAAATTAGATAGGTGCCATGTCTTTTAAAGTTGCACCAGTCGTTCATTGTACCCCTTAGAAGTAAGAGCTGATAGTAATCTCAGCTGAGAGCTAATGAATCAACAAACATAAATTCAGGAGACACCATCTTAAGATATATTTTTCTTTGTTACAAAAAGAACCATGAGGAAATGTTTTTTTTTAAAGATCTAGGTTTAGCCACACTATGCATCAATTGTCTTGTATTAGTATTGCAATTGATTAAATTCTGCAGTGCTTCTTAGAAAAACAGAGTGAAAAGGCAATCTAGCTATGTTTATGAAGACAAACTTTCCTACAGCTGTACTGCAAGTTTTGCCTAACAGTAAGGCAGTAATTCATTTTCTATTTTCTTTGCTTTAAGTAATTTAAATTTGTTGGTGGGCTTTTTTCATTTTCATTTCGTCTGCGGTTGGTTATTTTAAAGTTTGGCATTTATTTTCTTTAAGCTATTAGGCTCGAAAAAAAGTTTGAGTTGTTGGTATTTGTCATTCTCTGTTTTATTCTAGTCATATTCATGTCAATTCAGTTCATACATTAAGAGAATTTTCTACCCAGAACAGCAACTTTCACACGTCTTTGGAAGACACTTCCATTTAACAGTTAGCAATTTGAAATGCAAAGGAAATAAATTAAGTAAACTTAATACATCTAGAATGTACTAAATTGACCAGTAATTATTATGGTGAAAGAAGAAGAGCCAGGGCTTCAGAAAACATGGGTCCACTGTGTAAGCAAATGGGCTAAGTAATTACATCAATTTTCCAGAAACATCTCTTTGATAGGCACTCAAGTAGCTGAAACTATAATCAAGTGTTCTTCATATTCTTGTAAGAGTCACTGCCACTTGTGGTCACCACAACCAATGGTTGAACTAGTCAGACTGACTATAAGCATTGGATTTTCAGAAATTTTGAAAATAAAACACGTGGAGATGTTCATAACTGCAGCCCTTCAAAAGCAAGAGAACTCAGCTGTTAAGATCTGGTACACTAATATAAAGGCCTGTAGGCTGGTTTGACATAAATTGAGATGATAGAACTAAATAAAGAATACTTCATTCTTAGGAAATGTCAAAGCAGCACAGACTTATAAATTAAACAAACAAACAAAAGAAACCCCTAGATACAATTGATTATATCTTCCCAAAACCTTTTATAGTATATTTGATGAAAGTATTTCCCTCAAGTGTAACTAGCAATAGGTATCCCCAGGAACAGGACAATACGAAATGATCAGTTAAAAGAGTAAAACTCTATGTATCCTAAGAAACTGGCTAAATTCTCTATTTAAAATATAATTTTATGAACGTGAGCTTTCATCAAATGATTATGAATTGCAATATATAGATGATGATTCATAAAAGTCAGACCAAAGATCCATGCTTATAAATATTTATAACAGGAAGAGGATAAAAAAATTATCTTCTTTTTAAAAGTAAGAGAGAGAAATTACACACTTCCTTATTCACTATCCAACTTTTCCTCCAATGCTGGAGTTTTCAAACTCTGAATTCTGGTCAGATCCAGTTAGTGAAGTCAGACTGGATCCACAATGTGGATCCAGGATCAAGAGCAGAGTAGGAGGATGGAGTCTCATTTTCTATATAATACCTGGAATAATGTCCCATATAATATCAGAAAACTCTGAGGATGTGTATGAATGTGCATTCTTCTGCCACTCCCACTCCTTTTTTGTCATAAAAAATAGATATTTTTCAAGACTAGCGTCAGCAAGGAAATATTCATTTTTACATCTGGTTTAATATTTTTTCAGTTTTTTTCTTCAGCTGTATTAGCAGAATACTATAAGAACATTTTCTATAATATTCTGCAAATTATTCTTCTTAATCTTCAATACTTTTTTAAAAGTTCTCTTTTTAAACTGATTTTATCAGAAAAATGATATATAAACATAATTATTTTCTCTCAATTATTCAATTTGGCTAAGATTTAATTTCAACAACTCAGCAAATTCAAGACAAAAAAAATCTACTCAATTTTAATTGTCTCAATATGTGGTTAATTTATTCAAGATATTACGAAACTTCACTTGCTCATCAGTCATCTTTATTCACTTAAGAGTCGTCAGAATCTGCAGATTTCTCACATATTAGATGTTCACTGTTTCTTTTAGCCTATAGGACACTTAAAGATTAAATACCAACTTCAAAATAAATACAAATTGCTAACTTTTCAAAAGTACCAATGAATGCTGTTTATTAAAAGTAAATAAAAAAATACATGTGACATATTTTATTTTTTAGGATTGGGAAGAGGGAGGGAAAGCTACTTGAGCTAATTTTCCAGAACAAGAACTAGACTTAAGTGTTGCCAAGGCGAGTCTCCCAAGCCCTTATGCAATATATGGGGAAGAACAGAACGTTCCTAGAATAAGATTTGTTACAGCAAGCATACTGAGTACTCAGTATAAAACGTGGATCTTCAGTCCTAATGTTCTCTCTCAGATTCAAGTTAAAGCCTCACTGTATCTCCTGGAGTCAGTTGCTTAAAACCGTGAGCTAGCAATCTACATCAAATCTTATAAAGGAGCGGCAGAGGTATAATAACTGAGGATACCCAATTCACTCTACTCACTCACGCACTCTTAGTCTCTCTCTCTCTCCTCTCCAATTACCACAAAACACGAATTGCATAAACAACCTTGGAAATAGGGACCGGAATTTATTTCCCAGTATATAAAGGGAGCTTATAAGAAAGACAGGAAAAGATTTTGTACCAAGGCCTGTAGCGACAGAACAAGGTGCAACAGTTTTAAACTGAAGGAGAGTAGATTTAGATTGAACATAAAGAAGAAATTTTTTATTATAAGAGTGGTGAGACACTGAAACAGATTGCCCAGAGAAGCTGTGGATGCACCACCATTGGAATTGTTCAAGGTCAGGTTCGATGCGGTTTTGAGCAATCTGATCTAGGGAAAGACGTCCCTGCCCATGGCAGGGAGGTCGGGCTAGATGGTCTTTGAAGGTCCCTTCTTACATAAAACATTCTGTGGTTTTATACCAGCTGAATGACATAACTATGGGGCTCCAAGATGTCATCTTGCGCATGACAACTCTTAGTAGACTAAGAAAACATAAACCCTTATCTTTATGGTATTGCTTTCAAAGGAGTGGAAAATTTACCTGCTGCTTGGGACAGGTGTTCAGGAACAGAATTAGATATTTTCTTTCTGTTTGTATACTATAATCAAACATACATTATCAAAAACATATGCAGCACTCACCTCCTGCAACTGTGTTTTTAAATCATAGTGAATAAAGCTGTCACGTTTTGTGCTGATCCCAGGGTTAATATGAAACAAGAGACCGAGAACACAGTTTCCATATTAGACCTTCTAAGTGGAAAATTCGGTGTCTCCTCCAAGGTCTTAAACACAATGTGTGTGCTCAGTCCTGCCTGGGTGGCAGTCCTGCATACATCCAGACATAGGACTGTAGGCCCATCAAGCACTTTAACAGGGAAAACTTATGTGTCTATGGACCTCAAAGTGCCTGAGTTCTGCAGGTGGTTTAAATAGAAGATTAAACAATCAACATTAAATTATGAACATGAACACCAACATTAAATTATACATCAGATTCACAATATGGGCAAGTTCTTTTACAGATTTGAACCCTGAGAATCAAATTCTTCTTATTGCCCAGTGCTATTTTATTTCTATCTCTAAGGCTCATGGATAAGGCAACAACTCCTTTTTCTTCTTAGCAGACTATTAATTTCATTCTGTGTGTGTCTTTTATCTCTTGACTGCACTCCTCCTCTCCTCTCTCTAAGAAAAAATAAATGCTACTGATTTCCTAACTAACTCTTCCAAAAAAAATGTTAAGCAAAATTCTAACCTCTGAACTAGTTATGAAATGCCAGAAACTCTTCACAAAGATTTTATTAACTTATTTTTAATTAGCTGTTAAACTTTTAAAATTATTTATAAAAACTGTGTATTGACAGATGAAATAGAAAAGAAACAGGAAAATCTAGAAATTTATAGAAACTATTTTCAAAGTTCTGTAACTTTATTACATAACGTGCTTATTTTGCAGCAGAAATACAACTAACATGGTCAGCAAACAGTAGAAGCAGTACAGATTTAACTTTTAATCATCTTGAAGACCAAAGCTTCTTCAATTAAAAAAGCGTGCAATTAACAGATTAACACTGTATTAAACAAAAAGTATGCTAACATACCTTAAGTTTATCAGGTAAATCCATCCCTTTCACCTAGATCATCTTGTCAACTACAACATTCCTTTTCCCCACACTTAGATCCTCCTCTAAACATCCCATAAATCCTGTGCAATCCCAAAATGTTCTTCCCTGCACCCCATAATGTGCCCCACAAGTCTAGGCGGCAACCCCTCTCAGTTCAAGAAGGTGCTCCAGCACTGACTCATCGTGATGTGTGTCACACCTGGACCTGGGGATGAGAGTCTCCTGGGACAGTCCTGGGAGGGAGTAGACAAGGTGTCAGTTCCTTCCTCTGAGTCTGCAGTTTGTGTTTCCACCTGCCTTTGTGCCCCTGTGCTCCTCTGGTCTTGTAGTGATGGACCTTTTATGGGCTGATGGCTCCTGTGATGGGCTGGGAGCAGCAGGGGTGGGATATTATTTTGGCTTCCCTCTGCTTGCCATTGTCAGTTTGTGCTGCTTTGAGGGTGTGCAGATGAGCTTCTATCACTTAACCTGACATTTGCCTCCTATGGTGAGATTCTGCACCTGGACTCATAATCAAAGGTAACCTTGACCTTTAATTTTGTTGTTTCCACAATTTCTGTGAGTTAATTGCTTTGAGAATAACACAGCCATTTTACTACTCTTGGTGACCAAATTTCATCCCAAACAGAAACCATCTCTACTAGCGCCTCAGTGATCATCCAGTACCACCCTGGAAAAGAATTAATTTACACATATGAACTATATTATCATTCTATTCATGCTCTTCTTTCCCAGCTCTTTGTGTTATGAAATTATTTCCAGATGTCACAGCCATCGGCATTTGGTTTGAAATACTACCTGCAGAAACATGTGACTTGCAGGCAATAACATTTTAACAGCTTCTTATTACCACTAACCTTGTTCACTTTATTTCTCCCGAATGTTCATGTTTTTTCTCCTCTCTCAGAGGACACCATGACAAGCTAAGCTTTGCGGTGAATTTTTGCCCTTGGCAGAACTCCAGCTTCCACCACAGGGATCCTCCATCCTTACCCTGCTTCTTCCTTTGGCACAGTCAACTGCAGTTGGCTACACACTACGTCAGCAGAGTCTAGGAGTCATTTATCATGCTCCAAATCATATGCAAGTGTTTAATTTTCTACTAGTTAGCAAAGAAAGCTATCTTCTTTTCAGTCAGGAACAGTGTGGTGATTTGAAATGAAAATTTATAGTCCTGAAAACTTTATTTTCCTTTACAAACAAAATCAACCTATATTTACAGCTACTGCAGCCCACCAGTTCAGAAGAAATTCAGTAGGGATATTCAAATGCCACCTTCTCTTTATGACACTCCTTACCATATGCCAACATAGGTATTCTGCAAATCATTCTTACCTGCTTTTGTATTTTCTACTGGCTACAGTCCAGAAAGAAATAAAAACTTCATATTGGGAGAAGTCATCATGGGAATTATGCTATGGGTAGGAAGAGAGGAAATAGTTGTTAGATAGATTAGGGGGGGGAAAAAGGCTGTAAGAATAAAAATTGCCTTATTTTTCTTTTCAAGTGGAAAGACAGTTTTAGTCTCCCTGACCTAATACATATAACTTGCTTTAGCAATTACCTGAAATGCAGGCCTTCTAAAATAAAGTCTCTTATGAATTGTGGTACCTAAGATTAGATTTAAAGTACTTCAGTTTTTGGAGTACTGTATTCAGATCATATGAAAGATGGCTGTACATGTCCATTTATATAAAAAATCAATACTAGCAACCTCTACTGAGTTTCCTAGGTGACACAATGCTAATGTGTAAGCTTGTTCAGGCTACATAAGCCAGACTCAATATAGGACAGAAGGGCAGTTAGTGCCTTACACTACTTTTATCTTACATACTGACAAGCATCTGCAATTAATAATAGCTTTACTCTTCTTCTGTGCGTAACCATGTGCAGGCGAGACTGGCTTAATTTGTTGTATAGACAGGAGGTTACTGAAAAACAAAAGTGCGTGCATACACAGTATAATAGAAGATTTTCTTTCCTCTCCTGAATCTAAAACTATATTAAATGAGCTAAAGATTTGTTAGTGTGTAAACCTCAAACCTTCTTTAACCTTTGCTGTTCTGTGTTATTGTTATTGTTTCTACCATTGCCTCCAGCCAATTTTTTAAAAGTTGATTAATAGGAACCTTTATTCAGAAAGCCCATTGAAACAACGTGAACAGTTAAGTCTTTTTCATGCATTACAAAGCAAACATTGCAAGCACTGTTGGCCCTCACCGTATGTACGGTAACAATACCATTCAACAAAGCTGAGAGCTTAGGTAAAGCAGAATGACATCACTGAGACAGAACGCAGTGAGGGATAAATAAAATAGACACGTTCCTAAAGACCTATTAGTCATTAAAAGGGTTTGAGAAAATATGGCTAGGAAGAAGTGCTGAGCAGTCAGGTTTATACATTCAGCTTCTTTTCATCAGCCTTTCCACAGAAGAGAAAAAAATATGAGCTACTGAAGGACAAAGGGCTGCATTCAATTTCAGACTAATTAAAAGTCATGAGTGACTGTTGACTAAGGCTTAACCATAGAAGAAGATACAGGGAACAGATTGAGGCATTGTCTTCAGTGGTTATAAACTTCTATGGCCTTTGAGCAGCAGGTTCACTTTCCTTTGAGGAGGAAAGAACAACTATGGAAACATTTTGTGAAGCCTGTATATATGGCTTACATTTCTATCCTCCATTTGGTAAGTCCCAAGAAGATACTTTAAAGGTGTTTTCACTTAGACAAAAGTGGCAGAAAATGGAGATCTGTGAGTTCTTTTGTAAAAAGCAAAGAATCTGTAAAGAGTCCGTTGCAATTTTAACCCAGAAAATGCCACTGCTTTTGAATAGCTCTAGCTATTCTATGGCTTAAGCTGTTTTTTTCTTTGCTTGTTTCTTTCCTTCCACTGTGGCCTACACCATCTAAGGAATGGCTTTCAGCAGATTAACGTGATCTGTAGGAGGAACTTGAAAAGTTTGAATGAAATCTGCAAAACCCTAATTCTGATAGCATGCAGCATCTAAGGTCATGATCAAATTTATTTTCAAATAGACTATACATTTTTTTCCAACAATAGATGGGTATTTTTTAGTCAATTTTGTAATGTATTACTCCAGACAAAGGCCCTGAAACCCTTATAGTTGAAGTTTATATATATGTGCAAGAAATTACAAAAAATGAAAACCACAGGCAGAGGCAGATAAAGCGATCCTGGAATGAACAACAAAAAAACCAATACAAAGGACAGAGTTGAGAAACAAGCAGTTTAGCCACCTGAAGCAAATCAAAATGGCAATCAAAAATGGGACTAAATTATCCTAAACTGAAAGGAAGAAAAAAGCCTTCTGAAAATGCATTCTGAGATTAAAGAAAGTTAAAATTGAATCTCAGGAGTGACAATTTTGTTTTTAAATGTCTAATAAGAAATTAAACTTGCGGTTCCTAAGAATGTATTTAATCTCTTGATTAGTCACTTAACCATTAAGGGAATGGTTCCAATCATAAAAAAACCAGATAAAACCACAGAAAGATAGACATCCAAGCTACTGATAAGCTGCAGTTTATTCTTAGCATAGTGCTGCATATTGCAGTACATGCCATGAGCTTGATAACAAATCTATGTGCCTATGTGCGGTCATGTTACTGCTGGTTTTGGATTTGTTAGTTTTGGTATCTTCACATGTCCGATTAATGTGGGATGTCCACATTCTTGCAGGCATATTCTCCAAGAAAAGCCCAAAGGGCATGGTTAAAAGAAAGCAAACTCAGCACTCAGATGTATTCCAGTTACAGTCCTGCAGAGCTGCGATCAGGGCACCTTTAGTGGTGGCTGCACCATGAGACATGACAGCATCTGTATGCACTGCCATGCAGCTCTGGCATAATTTCCCTCCTGAAATTATGGATTGCCTAAGCCAACTAGCCCTTCAGTGCACACATATAGAAGTGAAATTTAAGGTTTGGCATATATGAGGCAGTGAAAATGATAAAGTCCTGGAACGTACCGCTCAGAGGGAAAGAGAGAGGCTTTTTCATGGTTTGATTTCTTCAGCTAAAGATAGGATGTTTCTGGACCTCTTTTTTATGTCAAGCAAACTGCTAGACCAGGTTTAATTACTCTATGTATGAGATAAGAATTCATATTACTCCTTCAGCCTTTAAGAAGCATGTCTGCGATATGAACAGAAGAGTTACCAAAGATAAAAAGAGCTTTGTGGTATGAATCCAAGATAACAAATTGTTGAAGAGTTGATATATGTAATCCTTAGGAAGGAACAAATAAAAATTCTTGGAATAGGAGCATATAGTTGGAGTCAGTCTTGTGAAATTCAAAACAGTTAATGGTGGTTGGTTTCTAATTAGTCTATCATTGTTTGAAAGCTGAACATGAAATGAATTATTGCTGTGATTTAGAATAAAATCTATTACACTTCAACTCAGTGTTGGATTTATTCCAAGAAGAAGTGCATATAAAGCAGATGTCATCTAAAAATCCACAGAAGAAAGTCAACACCTCCAAACAAGAAAACTGGCAGGACACAAAATGTTTTAAGATTTGTAGGATGGTGTATATCATAGAGAGGTAATAGCTACTACTAAGAGATACATCAGCTCTTTATCGATTTTGAAACATAGCAGGGAAAGTTGTTCAGCTAAAACAGCCTGTCCTTTACATTAAAATACTACAAGAGAGAACATAACTACCTATGACAGAATTCATATTTCAAAAACAAAGATCATATATACCTTGGAATAGTAGTATTATTATTGAAGGACTATGGGTCTTAGAGCTTGATTTAAACCCATATGTTGGAGAATCAAGAAATAAAAAAAATTATGAATAACCAGACAACTAACAGATTATTTAATTTATCTTAAACAGAAGAGTACCATAAAGTCCTCTGAAATCTTTGTGAACAACTTGTAGTTGAAATACTTTCCTGGATGTGAAAAGATGTGGGTCACAATTTTAAAAGCCGGAGATTGATAGATTTTTTTCAGGTTAACCTACCATACTTTTAACCATTGTGCTCAAGCAACCTACAACTGGGTAAGTTACAAATGATTAAGTCTGTATGTGTGTGTGCATGCCCATTTACACTTGTGTATTTTACAGTCATTTATATTTCAAGGACTTGGAGATGACAGCTTAGTCAATGTAAGTAAAAAGTCTAACAAAGCAGCAGTACAGAGGAATCACTAAAAGGCTCTTCAAGAATCTCCTTCTACTAGAGTTAATATCCTCGCTATGGAAAAGAAGTACTCTTTGAAAATTTTATTCTTAACTAGCTATGAAGTTAACATGTACATAGCAGAATTTCTAAGTAAAAATAAATGCATGTATATATGTGGGTGTATGTATGGATACACACAAACACACACACGTGCTGGGTTGCACCTGTTCCAAGTCAAAGTTGCCAACGCTCATTACTGTTCCTAATTGCACTGTAATATATTCCCATCTGAAGAGTTATAAATGGGGGAAATAGTCTGAAAAGGAGATTGAGCTTCATGTTCCCGTGTATTCTTCCTCTCTACCTATACTCATACTTTTCTGTTACTCTTTTATCCTCTCTGTATTCAGTGTTGAGCATTCTCAGACCAGAAAGGGTAACGCTGTGCCCAGTTATCACTTTTGTCCCATTTAGCTGTGAAAGAACCACAACATCTGACAGCAAAAATTACTGTAAAAGCCCTATCTCAGCCAAGACCAGAGCATTCACTCCAGTATAGAGGAAATTTTGGGAGGATTTACCCAAACTATTCCATTAAGGCTCCAAGGATGGGCAAAGTAATGTTTTCAAAAGTCTGTTGCTCAGCCATTGTTAAGTGGTTTCCAACAGAAAGATAAAATTTGTATAATTTATCCTCTATGTAACTTAATGCAGATATGATATATTCTTACAATGTGGTTTTAAACCTGTAGATGGCTTGAGTCAAAGAATTTACAGTGTCCTAGGGAATTACTGCAACTGAAATGAAGAAAATTTCCCAGGGAAGACAATTTTTGACTAAGCAGAGGAAAAATTTCATCTCATTGAAATGCACTGACAAGGCCTGAATCTGTACCGATATGTTATTACCAACTTTGCTGGCAAACCAGTTGCTTCAGTCTGAAGTGTCAATCCTTTAGCTTTACTACCACCAAAAAACCCCAAAAGACTACAATTTCCCACAGGTCTGTTATTCTGGCCTCCATCTCCCCCAGAAGATGTCCTAGTTATAAAGAAATGTGTCTGTATCTATCTGAAGCACACAAAAGCATCCTGATACAGTTTTTCTATTACAAAAGAAGGTTAACGATGTTTGGTTTAAATGGATGAATTACTTTATTTTTTCTTTTGGGTAGAAGTATTTTAATTCACAAGACAATTTTTGAAAAAGAAAATAAAAAAGCAAAACAGGGAATATCAAATCATTACTTCACAAGTTGGATTTCTTTATTCACTGAGGAACCAAAGCCAATATGGCAAGAAGCCATGTGTTCTTCTGGGAAAAAGTACAGATACAAGCCATAACTGGTTTATGAAATTTGCATTGTAATAAAATAGGCATTTTCCCAGCCATTTTCTCAGTTATTTAATGAGAAGCATCTAGATAGCACCAAGGATGATGATAATGATGATATAATAACATTTGTTTAGAGCTACAATAGAACTTTGTACAAAAGTTAATATTAAGGTTTCAGAAACAGATGCTTCAAATTGTGAAGACATGGTTTTTAAAGGTTTCCTTCCATTCTATTACTTCTAAAGTAATGCTGCGTCCAGTAAAAAGAAACTAAAGAGATGAATTCTGAAATGTTAAGTCTATTTTTTTTTTCCAGTGCATGTTATAATGAAGACTACACAGAGCAACATAGGAAAATTTTCATCAAGTTGGCCACTTCATAGGCCCCTATACAAAGGCAACTATTCAAAGCTCCTGTTCGTGAAAAAAAAAGGTTCTTTCTGAGGTAAAATATTATGAACAATATTTTTCTTTCTGTTACTAAAACTTTTAAAATCACTCCATTCAGATACATACCTGAAACTTTCCAGAATATGCTCACCACCTGCCATTGACTTAACAGTATCTTAGTTTCCCCCACCTGCTCAAAATGTCCTCGGAGGTTTTCCAAAGAGAATCTAGCATCAATTGCAACCTCCTTCTTCTTGTACCAGGTATGGTCAAAATTGCACACAGACCTCATTAAACTACTCTCTGCTACTCTATGCCCTAAAGGGACTTCCTGAGAACAAGGGGTTAGTCTTGCACCATAATTACCTAGTTCTTTCCATCTCTTTCAGTAGTTGACTTGAAATAGACAATTTTTGTAATACTTGTCTACGAAACAGACATTTTGTTTATATCACAGGCTGCTGCTGACAAACGATGTGCATATGTCTTGCTACTGAACAACTATACATGATCCACTAGACATACTACAGTTACATAGACAAATACTTCTTAAGGGATCTGAAAACGTAAAAACTCAGAAATGTATCACATATATACGCATATATACACAATCACATACACACAAATTCTTTGCAAATGCACAAAAAACTTGGATGTGTATTTACAGTGTCAGTTCTTACAAAGATACTCTATTAAAATGCTTTCATTCACCTTTATCTCTACTGCCACTGATTATTACAGTTGCTAAACAGATGTCAAAACACTAGTACTGCTTAAATCAATAAAACTCTTAGTTTTTAAGATCATTGATCACTAATTATACTAACTGTTAACTCCAGCTCAAAAAAAAAGGTTTGAAAAGTACAGTTAGGTACAAAAAAATTATAAAAGGGTGAATCAAAGGCTAGGCAACATTCTGGAAAGCTGAATGAGCATGCAATTTCTATGAGTTTATAGAAGAAGGTAAATACTCGGTCTATTGACCTGTCATTCATGTCATTCAAATACTACGGTTTTCACTTATCTGTCGAGAGTGCTTGCTTTGTTTTTTAAGAATTCCACTATTTAGGACAAGCTAAGGAAGATTCAACATCTATGTGACTCTGGCTGACTTGTTCTGAACAACTGTTAATGCTAATAATTCATATCAACATTTTGATGCATAAGTTATCAAGCAATGACTGTGACAAATGTGATGAGGTCTCATTATGTGGATCAGTAATGAATTGTACTAAAAGACTAGTTGTAAAGTGCAAATAATCCCCCTAAGTGGTAGACTTAGTTGTTAGAAAAGGGTGATTGCACAAGCAAGTGCATGTGTTTGTAACGACATGTATGTGTGAGAGAACAGAAAATCTGGTTGGATTGGTTCTATTTCTTTCTGTGCTATCTGTTCACATGACCTACTCCCCAAATAGATTAGAATCATACAATCATAGAACTATCTAGATTGGAAGGGGCTTTTAAGATCACCGAGTCCAACCATCAATCTAACACTGCCAAAACCACTACTAAACCAAGTCCCTAAGCACCACGTCTACCTGTTTTCTAAATACCTCCAGGGATGGTGACTCCACCACTTCCCTGGGCAGCTTGTTCCAATGCGTGATTACCCTTTCTGTGAAGAAATTTTTCCTTATATCCATCCTAAACCTCCCCTGGCATAACTTGAAGCCATTTCCTCTTGTCCTATCGCTTGTTACTTGGGAGAAGAGACCAATCCCCACCTCTCTACAACCTCCACTCAGGTAGTTGTAGAGAGCGATACGGTCTCCCCTCAGCCTCCTTTTCTCTAGGCTAAACAACCCCAGTTCCCTCAGCTGCTCCTCAGAAGATTTGTTCTCTAGGCCCTTCAGCAGCTTTGTTGCCCTTCTCTGGGCATGCTCCAGAACCTCAATGTCTTTTTTGTAGTGAGGGGCCCAAAATTGAACACAGTATTCGAGGTGCAGCCTCACCAGTGCTGAGAACAGGGGTACAATCACTTCCCTAGTCCTGCTGGCCACACTATTCCTGATACAAGCCAGAATTAAACCCTTTCATAAGAGTATTTCTATAAAAAAAAATTTTGTACCAGTAAATACAGAAAATATACTATCATCTGCAAAGACTTTTGAATTCTCTAATTTCTAAATTTAGTTTATGGGGACATATAACTCTTTAACACTCTTTAAAGGAAATATTTGAAAGAAACTCTTAGGAAAAATAAATAGTTGGAATATGCTCATTACATGATTCAAGAACTGAAAAGGTAGACAGAAAAAAGACAGGGGAACTAATAATTGTGTACCTCCTGTAGTAGTTATAGCACATTCAATTCAGATTCTCTTTCAAAGGCCTACTGTTGAAAATTCAGTCCTATTTTCATTTAAGTCCGTGACTAATCTTTAATCGAGTTCAGATGCAAACAAGTCTGAGCCTACAGTAAAAACATTAATTTAAGAGGAAATCAAGTGAGATGAAAAATCTGTTTCCTCAGACCATCTCCCACCAAAGAAGGTCTTTCCTATTAGCAGATACAGACATTGTTTTTAAAAGAGACATATGGTCATACCAAACAAACATTCTAAATATAGTGTTATGGGGCAAAAGAAACAGGAATGTATGACCATGACATACTTGTGATATTTGTTGTACTCTTTTCCTCTTTGTGGACGAGATTCTAAGAAAAAGTACAATGTTTCCTGTAATTTCTTTGCAAGTAGTATGCACTGTCTTCAGCTGCACATACTTTGTCATCTGCAGCTGCAGTGTTAAGGAAAAGGCAACAGTCAACCAGGCAAACACACATAGCCTGGGAAGCAACACCTACTTAGAACAGCTGTTTTATAAACAACAACAATGATAACTTCAAAAAACTTATTTGCTCACTTTGAGAAAAAATACACCTAAACACAACGCAGCCTTTGCTTCTTCCCAAATACTTCAGTGCTCCATACCATACCACTGGTAGCCCCATACATTCTGCAAAGCATCAGCCTCCTGACACGAGCTTTGCTCTTTTCTTTTTCCTTCCTGTAAAGAAGGCTCATGTGACTTATGCATCTATAATTGGTGGAAATGTAAATAGTTTAACAGGCTGGAATTAGTTGCAAGCCTGGGTCACATCGTCTGGATATGAATTTTCCCTTTACTTGGGGAATGGGGAGAAAATGGATCCAAGGCTTTGATTTTGGCTTGTCCTGGAGTTAATGGTAACATTCAGATCAGGGGATGAGTTTCCTTATAGCTCAGGTGTGATGACATTCAGGAATTTGGTTTAGCTAGGAACTGCAAAGTAGGACAGACCAGAACATAACAGTTATGGCCTATCAAATCCAGATTCCTAACCTCCATCTGCCCTAGCAAACAACTTACAAATTATCACAAATTACATTTGAGAGTGCCTTCAAGTGGTAAAGCAAACTTGATGCTCCCCTGTTTCAGACGAGCACTCTAGCAGCCAGGCTGCCAGGGGAAACTCCAAATTTTTGGAATGAAACACACTGCCCGCATATTTGCATGAAGTCTGACTATAAGTGTAAGGATGACCACCAAATGGAGACTCTCTAAACAGTCTGACAAAGCAATGAGGCTTGAATGCATGTAAGCATAAGATAAACACAATGCTTGTCAGCAATGCTGAGAAAAAAACACTTCTAGCAAAATCTTGCCTGACTGAGGAGCTCTGAAGTAAACAACAGTTGTATGAACATCAGAATAAATGAAGGCTGACTTTCAATAAAGTTGTTGAATGACTTTTTAACAGCATTGTACTAAGTGTGACCCCACCCCTCATTAGAGATCAAAGAATTAGTGCAGGGAAGAAACATTTCAAAGTTCCACCCACATGAAAAGCTGTTCCATGTGAATTCTCCCATGTCTAATAAGGGGAGAACTTCTAATGGAGCCTTTCGTTCAGAAGAGGAATTGCCTCACACTTTCATAAACATCCTGAATTTGTTCATGCAGGGAGGAGCATACAGGAAGAAAACACCAGGAAAAGAATATGTCGTGTAAACTTTGTTTCCATAGGAAAAGAAACTGAAAACTGAGGCCCTAGTAGAGTTAGGTGGTACTGCAGCAGGCCTATGCCATGAGACAGCTCCAGATACATTTTCAAGTACAAAAGACACTCCTTCCTCAGAATTTTAGCAGTAAAAAACAGTGCTGTAGTTAATAAAAGTGACACTTCTAGACCATCTGATTCCTAACAGATCTGAGAATTCCTTGGTTAGTTAAAACCAAGGGATAAGGGATAGACTGTATCATCAGCAAGTTTGCTGATGACACAAAACTAGGAGGGGTGGCTGACACACTGGAAGGCTGCGCTGCCATTCAGTGTGACCTGGACAGGCTGGAGAGTTGGGCAGAGAGAAACCTCATGAAGTTCAACAAGGGCAAGTGTAAGGTACTGCACCTGGGGAGGAATAACCCCATGCACCAGTACAGGTTAGGGGCTGACCCGCTGGAAAGCAGCTCTGTGGAAAGGGACCTGGGAGTCCTGGAGGACAACAGGATGACCATGAGCCAGCAATGTGCCCTTGTGGCCAAGNTGACCCTGCTCTGGCCAGGGGGGTTGGACTAGATGATCTCCAGAGGCCCCTTCCAACCCCAGTGATTCTGTGATTCTGTAAAAGAACCAAAAATGTGTTAATAAAAGGATTATAAGCAGAAAGACAACAAAAATCCCCATAGAAAGAAGCAAAACACACTATAACCCACCAGATGCTGCCACAAAACTCGTTACAGGAAAGAACAAAATGGACACTGGATTTCGTCTGATTATTTTTGAAAAAAATTTAAAAAAAATTATTTCCGTTTTCTCTGAGAACTTTATAATAAAATGACATACAGCTTGTGTTCAAAACAATTCCACAACATTGCAATTTCATTTACATAGCTACATTTTCATAGTATACCCACCAAATTTAAATGGTTATAAGTGCTGGGATTTTCTTCCTAGTTGAGTTAATAGAAGTTTTCCTAACTGTAAAAAAAAAAAAAAGGTGTATCATTTGTTTTTATCCTTTGCATGTGATGTAACATGTAGCTCCATGCACGTATTCACTTTTACTACCTAGGAGTGAAAAAATGCAGCTCATATCTAGAAAGTGAGATTAATTACAGTAGCAAAATTACCACGCATACAATTTACATACATGATAATTCTTTGCAAATATCCAGTTGTGTCAGATTGGATACATGTGTCACTCCTTTCAGGTACCAAAACAAAACTGTTGACCAAATTAATTCATTTTTATTATCCGCATTCCCTCAGACCAAATCACAACTGTGACTTAGGCAAAGACATTCTTAGCATACTAAACATGTCAACAGCATCACATACATTCTTCTAAACAAAGAATGCTACTTTATTACATTTATAGATTAATATGCTATCTGCCTATGTAGATGAGTTGATAAAAGAAACCTTATTCCCTTAAAAAATAAACCCTTACATTGACTTGCTTTTTCAGTCAAGGTTTTCTCGTAATTTTGCAGCTGTGACATATCATATCTTTCACTTACTAGGAAACTGTTACTGTTATGTCAATATGCTGGGACCAAAAAGACCTATATTCCAACACAGTTCTGTCATAGACTTCCTATGTGACGCTGAGCCGTAAGCTAACATTTCCTAAAATTATATCTGTTCCCTATCTTTAATGTCAACCACTAGAACCCAAAATAATACAAATATTTTGTAGCTACTACTGCACAGCAAAACATAATAGTTCAATCAACTAAGCAAAACAGCTGGGATCTTCTTTTAACAGTTATTTTTTGTCTTTTTTGATGCAAATTGTTTTTCACCAGATCTGAGGGAAGCAGCAAATTGAATGTGATACAGACTCACTTGGACTTTAATAAAAAGAAGATTATGATTATCAAAAAGTCTAAACTGGACATAGAATCATAGAATGGTTGGGGTTGGAAGGGACCTTAAAGATCATCTAGTTCCACCCCCCCTGCCATGGCCAGGGACACCTTTCACTAGACCAGGTTGCTCAAAGCCTCATCCAACCTGCCTTGAACACTTCGAGGGATGGGGCATCCACAACCTCTCTGGGCAACCTGTTCCAGTGTCTCACCACCCTAAAAGCAAAGAACTTCTTCCTAAAGTTTATTCTACACTGAGGCTCAGGTAATCTCCACCTTAGGTCGCATGTTGTAGTTTAGTATTGTTATACTGTGACTCATTTTATAGCTCTCTAGTTCAGTAAACTATATCAGAGAAGAAGTAAAAAGAAACTGACTAGTAAACTGTAGCCTTGAATAAAAATTGTGACCCTCAGCCCCCAATTTTAATTTAATTTCCTCACACTTTCTTTCCCTTTCTCCACTGCACAAGTGAAACTTTCACTACAGAAATGCACAAAACAAAAAGTAGTTTACATAAAATCAATGGGTGTATGTAGAGCTGCTTATTTTGACCTCTCTGTTGATAATGAAAACCACAAACTGCTTAATTGTATGCACAGGCATAGGTATACCACTTCCATCCATCTGGTAAAGCATTTGACAAAATCTGCATGTCTACAGTAAATGGGCTATGGGGACAGCAGTTCATCAGATAGCTACAAACAGGGCTCCCATGACACAGTAGAAACTTCAACAGGCTATTTTACAGTATCTGAAAGTGGGAGGGGACAGACACGACACACAGGGACAGACACGATGGATGACGACAACAAACAAAACATTTCTTACTCCATGCACAAGGCAAAAGTTTTGTAAAAACTGAAACATTCTATTCCTCCACGTTTCACAATCATTCCATGAAATTTCACAATTTAATAACAGCAGACTATCTGTTCTTCCTACAAATTACAACCAAATATTGTCCCATGTACCCAGCTGAATATACTGTCTTGAGCTGAACAGACGCCCCCCATTGCCACTGAACACTAGTAAGCATGTAAAGGTATTTCTATGTTATCTAAACACAATGACAAAAATCCACACACAGTTTCTTACATCCCAAACCATAATCTTAGGCCTGAAGACCACTTCAGACAACTCAATAAAGCCAAAAGTAGCTCTGTAAGTCAAATTTTCAAAGCAGAAAAACAACTTTTTGCTTGTGAACTAATCTACTTAAGTTGTACATTGATCTAAACTGCTCTCTACTGCCTGCCAAAGACACTGAGCACTATTGTCATTCAATGTCTTCTTCCTGTCTGCCAAAGAAAAGCCCTAATTCTCATAATACATTGTTCTCAAATACTACGTTCAGTTTTGGGGCCCTCACTACAGGAAAGACATTGAGGTGCTGGAGCATGTCCAAAGAAGAGCAACGAAGCTGGTAACGGTTCTAGAGAACAAGTCTTATGAGGAGCGGCTGAGGGAACCAGGGTTGTTTAGCCTGGAGAAAAGAAGGCTAAGGGGAGACCTTATCACTCTCTACAACTACCTGAAAGGAGGTTATAGCGCGTGGGTGTCCATCTCTTTTCCCAAGTAGCAAGTGACAGGATGAGAGGAAGCAAACTCAATTTGCACCAAGCAAAGTTTAGATTGGATATTAGGAAAAATTTCTTCACCAAAAGGGTTATCAAGCATTAGAACAGGCTGCCCAGGTAAGTGGCTGAGTCACCATACCTGGAAGTATTTAAAAGACGTGTAGATGTGGCACTTAGGGACACGGTTTAGTGACTTCACAGCTTACAGTTGGACTCAATGACCTTAAATGTCCCTTCCAAACTAAATGATTCTATGATTCTATAAAATGGTGCAGTGATCTTCAAACTAGGCAGGTCAAGACCTTGTGGCAGTGTCTAATAGTTAAGATAAATAAATGGGGGGTGCCTATCTCTGCCAGGAAAAAGGAAATAGGGACAACTCCTTATGGTGGGGTCCACATTGTTTATTCCACCCACAGGCATCACTTTAACTGCTTTCTGTGAATGACAAGCCTAATTTTGGACCAAAGAGTCTTGATGCTCTTTAAAGTGCCATAAACTCATCCGTGACATTTTTGATTTCCTGGTGTCAATTTCCCAAGGAGCTAAAAATGATTAAAAAAAAAAAAAAGAAAACAAAACACCACTATCTTTTTGTGAGACAACAAAAATAAGAGAAGAACACTTAAAAAAAAATTGACTGTACAGATCAGTGTACAACTTAAGCAATTAGTTCATATGCAGACAGTCTGCTCTGGAAATTTGATTAATGGGACCAGTTCTGGCTTTACTGAGTTGTCTGAAGTGGTTTTACCTCAGGCCAAGGATTATGGATGGGGATGTGAAAAACGGCGTTTCTGAGAGAAGTTCACTTCCTGGCTTACTTCATCAAGTATTATAAGTAAACATAAATAAGGTCTGTGATGCTTCAACTTCCAAAGCACAGCCAAGCCAAGAATCGCATTACCTATTCAGCAGCCACAGTTGAACAAACAAAACATTTTAATCTCCCTGCAAATGAAAAAATTCTTCAGTCATTCCCAAAAGACAAGACACTCATGTTAGTCTCATGTCTGTTTGATATATCACCAGATTATCTTGCTCACCTCAGTTTTCTCACTCAGCATTATCTACTCTTGCCCCTTAGTCTTTTTACAGGAGCAGTTAAAAACTCTTCTATTACTTGTCACAATACACTTTTTTTAAGAGTCACATAGAACATTGGATTAATATGACATACAGGCAAAGAATTGATAGCAGCTGCAATCCTTGCCCAGGCAGATTAATTGTGCTGGTGACTACATTGCCACAGATGAAGAGACCTTCCCACGTTACAGCTGCATGGGAGATCCTAAGAAAGAGATTGATGGGTGTTTCCTTATGTGGGCTCTCCTATATCTCTATAGAAACACTTCTGTGGTAGGATGCAAAGATGCCCTTGGTGCCTGGGGTGGTAAGACAAATAAAGCCATCACCAGTTCTACTGTCAGAAATTTTTTACTCTTGTTGTACTGAAACATTGTAATTTGAATACGGCAAGCAGGGAGTAAACTTGTCTGAAGACTCTGTTTACAGGCCCCTCACATTGTCACTTGTTAACTAAGAACCAGGCTCTGAGGATTTAGTGATTAATATGAGCAGCCAGGCAGCACCAGGACTGATCAATGAAGTGTCCTGCTGTAGATCTTTAACTGAGTCTTTTAGTCTCCATGCCTTTACCGGCAGTTCAGAATATTTCAAGGTATCATCCCAGACTCTTTAAGGAGCGTTTATTTGGGATGTGTGTGGCCTGTTTATGAGTTGGCTTGTTTCGTGGCTCACTGCAATAAATTTCTGTTTCATTAATATTAAACTACTTCAGAGAAAGCAAGTCACTTATTTTTGTTTTAAAATAATCTCTATCCACATTGAGAACATAAACACAGGCAGAAGCTTATCTTTTGTACTTACAGTTCCAGGAAAAAAAAAAAAAAAAAAAAACCCCTCAGATTAAATCAGTTTTGTCTTTATATTAAGTCTTGTCTTGCAAAGCAAATAAAATTATTTTCTGCCTTAGAGAAAACACCCAGAACTCTTAAGCAGCAGGTATTCTATGTGCATATCAGATGGCATTAGAACTGTGCTGTGTAAAAAGAGATTATCAATGTAGAAAACATAACAGTTTAAATGTGTTTGAAATCTACATCCAAATTTCTCTTCAGTCTGTAATCTGAACCTAAGACTCAGCTGAAAATTATGCTGCCTTTGCCCAAAACTGGTCAAAGGTGGATAATGAAAAGATTAATTTGTCTCTCTCCATGAGAGCAGTAGCAGCTGAGGAACGGCTTTAGGCCACTCAACCTCACTTGCATCCCACCTAACAGCTGTGCAAACCACAGACTTTTACTTCCCAGGGGTTTATTAAAATGTTTTTTCTCTTTTGATGTGTTGTTTATACAAACTCATATGACTTTTGCTTTGAATGAATCTCAAAACTCGAGAATAACCTCTGCTCATTTTACCTATATGGTGAATAATATGCTTTGTGCAAGTTTCATCTCAAAAGAAATAAACAGGATTATCCCTGAGAAACTATTTTAAGATATAATACAGTTCTGTAAGTCTGAATGTATTAGAACTTGCCAGAAACAACCATGTTATTGCTCAGTGCTGACATTCATCAGTTAGAAGCACAAGACTACTCCCTGCAAAACGAGAATAATTTCTTGAACTGAAGTCCTAAAGACAGGCAATTTTAGAGATAACTACTGCCAATCACTAAAAGTTTTACTTAGAAACCATGATAACATTATTTTTTAAGATCTGAATACTTAGCAAATAACCAAGAACCAATAAATTCTCTTCACATTTTACATAC
Source organism: Burhinus bistriatus (assembly GCA_013397275.1). Lineage (NCBI taxonomy): Eukaryota > Metazoa > Chordata > Aves > Charadriiformes > Burhinidae > Burhinus > Burhinus bistriatus. Next base: position 22,207 of record VYXH01000338.1, read on the forward strand.
ATCACTAGAGTTTAAAGCATAATTTTTGAGTTATAAAGGCATAAAACATGAATTAATGAAGACTTATCTGCTGAAAGAATTCACATGCTTTACCAATATTTTCTGCATAAGCTTGCAAACCAAACTAGAACAGTAATCTTCCAATTTAATCTTCAGTGCATTAATCAGGAACAAGAACCGCGCTTTCATATGTGCTTATGCAGCATCTAACACAGTCAACTACAGTTCAATCCGAGATACTAATGTATGAACAGACATCTTAGTAAAAGTAAATGCAGGTCCAACTTGCATGATCCAAGAATCTTGCATTTGAATACCCTCCAAGATAAGAATGAGTAAGCCTTTCAAACCCATTTGACCTGTCTGGCTGTTACTGCATTCTGTTCCAAATACCGCAGTAAGTCCTAAGTCCAGGGTCCGGTCCAGAAAACGTACTGACCCTCTACCTTTGCCTCTGAAGTAATACTTGGGCTAAAGTTCTCCCTTATATTTAGCAGCTGAAACACCAGCCCACCATTGGATGCTATTCCTCCTTGGAGTCCAGGCTTCTCCAGGCCACTAGTTTAAGATGTCAGGGAGGTAGTTGCTTCACAACTGTCTGTCTGTGGAGCCTTGTTTACAGTTGAAATTAGTTGCAAACGAAAGACAGCTGGTGCAACTGTTGTCCAGCCCTACAGTCTCAACTATGGGATGTTCTGGTTTGAATGGAAGATAAATTCCCAATCATGCCTGGACTCTGATCCAGGCTTAAATTATGAAAGAAGAATGTGCTTAGCCTTCTTGCTTTGCAGCTTATTACCAGCAGGTGGTGGACAGGTTAACAGAGTAATTTAAATCATGATGAACAGAAAAAGGAAGGAGACCACAGATGAATGGATGTGAAGGCAAGAGGACATACGGGATAAAATTATGAATGCTTAGCTCACATTCAGTGCATGACAATGAACATAGAAAAGTCAATGAACATGCAGAATTAAGGCAGACAAAGAAACGTGATTCTAGGCAGACAAGCTGTAAACAAAAATGAATGAATAAAGATGACAAATGGCAAGTAGATACGTGGCACACAATGACGCAAGAAGGAAGGCTCTGAATGCCATGTTGACTGTCAGAAGCAGGGGAAAAAAGGGGTGGGGGGAGGGAGGAGAAGAGAACTGAGCAGATATGCCAAGGATGAAGACAAATAATGGAACGTGCTGAAAAGCTCAGGCAATGTGCACTGAATTGGGACAATAGAAGCATGGTGATCCACTCTCAACCTTTGTTTCAAACAGCTTCTCAGAGTAAAAGAAATAGAACTGAATATGCTTTTTGCATGTTTTTTTCCGAAACTGAAAAACTAACTAACTATTGCTAAGCATACAGCAAAGTCTATTTTCACTGTTTTTTATCTACTTGTTCGCAGAACCTGAAATTTTCATAAAACTAATTCTAACAATGTAAAGACTCTTGTGGATTAAGCTGTCTGATTTAGAAAGTACAGAATGCTTGTACATATAGAGAAAGATGCTGGCTTTTTCTCTACCCTAGAAAGGAAAAATAATAATAATATTAAAAAATAATATTAAACACCACCCTAAAGTATCTCTGTGACATAAGCACCTATAATTCTACCTGTATTCTTTATAGTGCTTGTATATTTACACTTCACACTGCTTTGCCAAACAATAAATTCACTCTTATCTTTCTAACCCATAATTGAAATAAATGTCAAGGAGAACCTTATCTTTATTTCATCTGTTTTCATCACAGAAAAAAAGGTTGATTATGTTAAGATTCAAAAGACCATGTCTGTCACTATGACTATTTGACTATCTGTCACAGAAAAATAAATACGACCTGGATTATCTACTACTACCACAAAAAAAAAAAAAAAAAAAATTCTAATTGCAAATTTCATTTTATATAACTAAAATATTTTTCTCAAAACAATTTTGGTTTTTTAGAAATCAAACATGAATTTTCAGTCTTTCCTTGTAAATTAGATGTATTAAACATGACTGTGGGTAAGAATAAGAATGAATAAGTGTATAATAACACTATGAGAAAAAATAGTTTGTTGACCAATACAGTACATTTCAGAAGCACTAGACTGGAGAAATGCAGAAGTACACATATTTATTTATACATTATATTAAAAAAAAAAATGCCTCTGAAGTCAAAACACTAAAGGAAAAAAATGGTAGCCCAGCTGTCCAGAATGTATTTACATTGTCAGTACTCCTGTTACAGCAGTTATATCAGGTTTATAATTATGGCTTTCATAATGATTTTTTTCCCCTCCAGTTTCAAGTCTATAAGTACACCATAACATTTTTTTGTATTTGCTTACACAACTGAAATTAGAGTGTCACCTCTAAAGTCAAGGACTTGCCTTGCTGCTGAGCAGCACAGCTCTCTATTGAATGCCGTTTGCACACACTCTAGTTGTTCTGTTTTGGCATCAGGCTGGAATTACTAAGGGCTTTTATTGTCTTGAGATCAACAGGTGCAGAACGCCTCTCAGATTTGAATGCTGTAGTTATCAGACTAGTAATCAATGGTCTTATGTTATAGCATTCATATTAAAATGCTAATTGCCATTAATACTTTCCACTAAGGCATTCAATTCAATTGTGTTCTTTTACTCCCAGAAATGTTGATATGTGAGACTGTCCCATTAATTTCAATAGAGCACATATACCATCCATAGGAGCACTGAAGCAGTTAAACAAAGCTTTATAATCTGATTAGATTTTGCTTGCACTGATATCTGTCTTATTGCAATGAACTCTAAAGGATATATTAAGGTTGCTACTATACATGAAGACATTTAATGCATTTCAACTTTACACTAATTCACATTTGTAGTAAATACACAGTCACCTCTACTCATATCAGTTCTAAGACTACATGACATCAAGGCTCCATGAAGCATTGGAAACACTTCTGTTAACTAGCAAAGGGCCGTGTTGTCACAGAGTAATCGACCACAGTTTTCGGCGCTTTTTTCGGGGGGAGGGAATTATTCAAAACAGAAGCCAAACTCCAGTGTACAGATCTAGCTTGCAGAGTTTTGAAAGCTAGGATGTGAAGCTTTATTTCAGAGACATCTCCAACAAAAATCTTTAGTTCTTCTGTATCCATGAGACTTTTCTGGATTTAAGAGAATTAAGAGAATATTTCTACTTGCAACCCTTATTTAATGTCTTAAGCTGCCACGGAAACAGGAGTTAAAAGGTGAAATGCATAATTGCTTGTGGAATTTAATTGTTTGAATTTACTTTAGAGATTCTGTTCACCTCTGGGCTCCTTGGCTAGCGTTGCATACTAAATCAACCCTGGACTGGGTCATGTACCACTTGCTGTCTGCATTGTTGCTTGGTAACCATCCCTTCAACTCCCCACCAACAGACATCACACTTTCCCTTCACATCCAAAATTTCTACTAGCTCTTCAAATCCAACGAGTCTCCAAAAAGATTTGATGTCTTACTTGGGCACCTGCCAAAACTCTCAGGACTTCCCATGAGCCCACACTCCAGACAGGAGCAAAAGCTGCATGGCAAGCTTTTGACCTCAGGAAATCCCTCTTGTGGGATAGATTTAGAAGCAGCTGCCCATCCAGCACAGACCTGCTAAAACCCCAAATTATGGCTTCTAAGTCTCAAACTACATACATATATGAATGTTTCTGATACTACCCATAATAAGGCAAAAGGATGCTGAATATGGTATAATTGAAACAGAAACCCATATTTTCCATGAACAAAAGCATAGCTAACAATAAAATGTTCAGAACTTCTCAGAGGCAGGGAGCTAAGAAGAGAAATTCTGCCAGAAATGTTCACTATGTGGGCTGGTCATAATTTTTGCCTGTCTTCTTTTTTATTCAGGTTTCCCTATCATATTTGGTTTTGCTAGGAAAGGAAAAGAAAAAGAAAACAATGTCTTAAGGGGGGGTGGGGCAGGGGGGGAGCAAACCATGTATTTTGGATACCAGTCCTGAAAGCAAGGATTGTCTTTGGACCCAAAATTAGAAAGTTGTAAATGTTATTGCATGTCTTGGTATAAGAGTTACAGGAAGTCCAGTAAGTGAATAAGTGTAGTCCCCTTAATCATTTCCAATGATACTCTGTGTGACACAACAGGAAGGGTTTTGCAGGATGGGTTAAAACAGTGAAGAAAATTATGTACACAGAATCTCTAGGTCCCAAAAGCATACAAAAATTCATGCAGACTTTTTTCCCTTTCTTCAAATTCTCTTCAAACTCTCATCAAACTGGTAAATGGCCTTTTGTTCAGGAAAGTGTTTGACGGATTTTTTGCCAACTTTTCTCCTGGCACAGTTCACTTTTCTTGTTAAATCCATCTCGTTTTCATTTATTTACTATGTGATCAAGTAAGTCCCTGTTTCCCGTGTGAGCTAAGTTTTGTATTTTGGGGAAATGAATCCTTTGTGATGATAAAAAGTCATAATGATAACTCTCTCATAATTGGTATTGTCACACACACACACACACACACACACACAAACAAAAATACCATGAAGCAAGAAATGCCAGAATTAAGGAAGTACATTTTTTACTTTGCTGAAATTTGAAGCTTACACAAGATGTAATGGGTTTCCCCATCCCCCGCTTTGCTCTTCAACTCCTCCTTCTTCCTTCTCACACAGTCTTCTTCCTATTCTTCATAGTCTCAATGGCAACAATGAACAAAGATGTCTTGAGAGAGCCAAGAATAATACACTGCTGTTGATCTGTACTCATAAGTCGCACTTAGTGATTTTTTTTTTCTTTTGCTTACTCAAAAAGTTGAAAACTCATGCTTCACCAGGGCCATCTGTGGAGTTCTTTGTTTGGGGATTTGAGAAGAAGCCAAAGCTTTGCATACCCTGTCTTTGAGACCCAAATCCCAGAGGTATTGCAGAAGTTCAGCTAGGGCTCAGACTAGCATAAAGTCACTTTTCACAAGAGACTTATCTCTATTTGAAAAATAAATGGCTAACAGTGCTTAGCTGATAGACACTGTTCCTGAAGAAGCTGTATAACCTATTGTATACCTGCAAACTGAATCTGGCAAGTTAATTAATACAATCAGTTATAGATGTTCAGATATTTCTCTGTCAAAGAGTTTGAAAGGCTGGCTCCAGACCTTGAAGTTAAAATGTCTGTGGTAGCAATGATGTCACCCTTGTGACACGCTTTAACTGGAGCAATGAAAGGAGCTGTTATGTTTCTCCTAGCTCAGCAGGTGTGAAGGCAACATAAAGGACATTCACAGAGGAATTCCCTTACATGAAACTTAATCAGACTCATAATGAGTGTTGCACACCACTGATTCCACTGCCTGAGGAATGAATGTTGAACAAATGCTGATTCATTATATTTTACAAATGCTTCTGAAGAAAAATACGTAACTTTTCAAAGATACCCATTCTTACTGTCACTTTTATTTCATCTCAATTTCATTGTTGCTTTTCTTTCTCCTTCCGTTTGTTTTCTGATTCATTTGTTGACCCTTCCTTCAGCAAAGTCCTAAAGTCCAATTCATTTAAATATGTTTAAGCCTGAATGACAATTGAGCATTTTTGCTTTCCTTTGTGTTTACTGTAGCTAACTTTATAGAAAGAAAATTCCAAGGAGGTGGCAACACAGGCCCAAAGCCCTAAGTTCAGATTCAGATCAAGATCTTCAGTGTTGATGAATATTTTGATGCAGCTCAATAATAATTATCTCTAGTCAAAAACTGCTGCTGCAGCTGACATGAGCTGTAATTTCTGCTCCCTTGTGCTTGTCTTAAGTTAACCTTGTTAGTTAGGGTATGCAACATAAAAGTAAGTTAATTTAAAGATTAAATTAAACAAATTAAAATAAATGCTACAGCTTCTTTTTTAATAGACAAAACAGAAAGCACTTTTGCAATTCTAACTTAAAAGCAGACACACTTTCCAGATTGAGATTGCTAGGATGACTATTGTATGCTGCAGGACATCATTTGGTATTTCATTGACTCAGATTCATAGGCCTAGCCAGCAGATTTCAAAGTGCATCACTTTGACAAAAACTGTCATGGTTCGGGCTGGACTGGCCACTGGGGTGAATGACAGATAGCCAGTCTCTGAAAATATCATAAGAACCACAGCACAAAGCTTTCATCAGGATATATGTTCAGTATGGTTTTATTAGCAATTCTAATAATTCAGTTGAAGTCCTAGTTTGCAAGAATGAATTTTGACATTTGAAGAAAAAGACTTCCTTTACAAAAACAGATCTCAAACAAAATTCCTTTCTTTGCTGTCCTTTAACATTCTTTACTTGATATGAGTTATACTAAAAAACCCCAAAATATCACAGAAGAAATCAAGAATCTGTCATACAGAATCAAAAAATCCCCTAAAAAGCAACCCACTTCTACCTTTTTATTTCTAAAATTAAATTTTGATGCACCTTTTTTTATGTGCAGAATTCTTAAAAGCCATCTCCAGTTTCTGGTACTTCCAAGATTGCTATTTCTTTGAATAGTAACTAGTGAAAAGGAAAACGAGTAGGTATTTAAATACATAATTGCCTGCCCATTTGAACTCTAGAGCACTGAAACTGGGTTTTATGTTCAACATCAGAAAGGCAGTGAGTAGAAACACAGTACTACTCCATTTTGTGACATGGCCAATACATGGGTGATCTTGAGAAGGGTAACTGAATGAGACCCCTACCCAGCACAGTAGCCTTTCTTTAAGAACACAGAATGGGAAGAAAGCAGTCCTTGTCCCAAAAGACAGAAATACCATATACTTTTATTTGTTATATGACATTTTCAGACAAGGTCATGTTTGCTAACACAGCAATGATTTTAGAAGTGTACAGCCTCACAAGATTAAATAATTTCTGCTTCTAGAAGTTATTATTTCTGCCTTCACACTCAAAGACATGAGCACATCATGAATTTTCAAAATTTTCTTTGCAACCATGAGCACTAGAAGTGTTTTCTAATCAAGTGCTGACAGTTTCATAGAATCATGTATAATTGTGATGATATTAAGAAAGCCAGACTTAGTGAATTGTTTTGCTTGTCTCTTCATCTTACAAAACAGCAATTACATATCAGCTAATGCAATGTAATGTTAGTGACTTCACAGCAAGATCTTGAACAAGAATGGGAAAAAAATATTTACATTTTCCAAATCAACTGCATGTTCCCTAATTTACCACATGAAATTTAGAAAACTGGACTAAAGCAACCTCAGACTCATTAGCAGTTCTTTTCTAGACCCCATCAAAGAGGAAAGGAAATAATTACACAGCGCTAATCTTTGAACTGGGAAAGAAGAAGCAATTTCAACCCTTAGGAAGAACACCAAGGGAAAGCAAAAGATACTTTGTAAGACCTAAAAAACCCAAGGAGACATACAAAGAGCCAACTGTATTTTGTGAAGAGCAGGGAATGTGAAATCAAGCTACTATCCCAGTAACACGTTATCAAGCTGTATAAATAGAGAAGAGGCAACCGCAGTTAGAAGCCTTAATTTTTGTGAGACTTATTGGTATTATTTTTCATTACATGCTCACTAGCCAGTTGAGAAAAGCACAGTCTAGATTAATCTACTGTAGATGGTTAATATCTATATTCAGAGTAATAACTGAGTATTACTTCCCACAAAAGGGCTTCTTCAGGTTTTAGTTTAGGTACTTTACTATTTTCATTAATGAACCAAATAATAAAATGCCGAGTGTGTGCTTAATATTAGTACCCTCACAGTTGGAGGAAGTACAAGTAAGCTGAAGAACAGAATAAAATTCAAAATTACTTGGGCTAACTTGAGACATGGTCTGAAGAATAGTAGAATACAATTCAAAGGAGATAGATAAATGGCACAGAAATGAGAAATTTTGTGGTATAAGGAAAGGAAAAATCGTAAGGTAGAAGGGGCTGGTTTTATAATGCTCACAGGCAGAAAGAAAGCATGAGAAACATCATCTTAGATACATGGATAGATAGAAGGATCTCACTTGGAGCAACATGTCTAATTTTCTGTAACATGCTTAAAGAAAAATGCAGATGATAATGAGTCCAAAGCTGAGAAAAAAAGGAAGGTGAGACCCTTGCAAAAATATGCCCTACAAGAAAAGCCTGAAAGAAGTTTAGAGGAGACTGAGTAGATGCATTACTATCATTTTCAAATCTAGAAAAAGCTGCTACAAAAAATAACAAATACCATCTTTTTTCTTTCTGTTGTAGAAGGTGTAAACAGTAATGGGTTTAAGCTGCAGAAAGAAAGATTTAGGTTAGACTTTAGGAGGTAAAAAGCCTTAAGAAATGTGAAGCACTGGAGCATACTGGCTTGAGCAGCTGTGCTGTTCAACGCTTGGGGCCTTTAAGAACACATTAAGATAAACTTTATTCACTTGGACAGCATCTCCCTGCAGAATAAATTTTTTTACACTAAATGAGAAATAATAAACAAACGTCAGTTTTATACAGGCTGTGAGGGTAAAGTAGACATTTTGCCTCATCTTTTATATCGTATATATGATAGTTCTGAATTCCAAAGCTCAATTCCCTCAAGTTTATTCTGAAAAAAAAAAAAAAAAAAAAGGAACATGATGTACACACAAAAAAATCAGATTATTTCCAGTCAGAAAGGTTTTACACTGGGGAAAATGGTATAGTTTTCCATAGTCTAAGCATCACGCTTAAAACAGCACCATGACATCTTCATCTATCCCTTACAAATAAAGCACAAACACATAAAAATACATCACACACAGATATGATCATTTCACATCTTTCATCATTGTCATTCAAATCTGCTGATAGTTTGCTGATAATATTTAAAATATCCTGGATTTATAGTTTGCATATTGATAGAGAAAGCTCATCTACAGTAGGGATTATAGAGAGAAGAAAGGTTGACAGACAAGAATCTGACTTCAGATACAGTAATACAAATCACTGAGCCTTGACAGCTCCCTCTCTGCCCCTCTCTCTCTTCAGATAGGTAAATCAGAAAAATAAAAGTGAAATTATACACATTAGCTTAATCAAAACCATTCCTTCCAAAATCTTTTTCAGAAACCCTCAGAAACAAATTATGGTATCCCTATGCTGTGAACCAGACTGTAGATCAAATAAGTATGGTCACAGAGTTGAAATAAGTAATTTTGTTCCATAGATGATAATTTTTTTCCTAATATAGTCAGGAAAAAAATCCTACATAAGACAAAATAACTTTAAGCACAGTTTACACTGTCCCATTGTCCTGCTGTCTTTATTGTATAAACTGAAGCCTACACTGGGTATTAAAGAAGGTATTTTAAACTGCACAAGACGGAAAGAATGTTTGCTTGTGTAGAGTTACAAGAGAGTAGAGTATGATTTGAAAGATTTTCATCACTAAAGGAGGGCCCTCTTTATGCACTTATGTCTTGCAAAATTTTTCTCTCTAAATTAACTGTCTCCTTTCCTATAAATTTCCTGTAGCAAACAAAAAGAGCTGCCAAATTTCATTCTCTGTTGTTCAGCGTAAGACCCAGAAGAGGCAGAGAAGAAGTCCGAACATGACTCAATTGCCAATTTGAAAATTGCAAGAACTCTGACATTTCCGCACTCTGACATTTTAGATAGCAAAGTTGAGAAATCTGAAGTGGTCAAATCTGGTGAACTGAAAGCATTAGGACTGGGTTTTGTTTTACTAGCAAATTAAGGGATAGGTTGAAATGATTAAAACTGTAAAACTTTCCCAGATGTGGACTTTACGTGTGAGCACAAAGAAACATAAATGAAAATATACAGAACACCATATTGTTTAAAGCAAACAGTAATCTTTCTGAAAGAGACAATACCATCTGTTCATTTTATTCCAGTTTCTGACAAGTGCATTAGACTCTGACAGATAATGTCAGGGTATGTAATAAAAGGCAATAGCGAGTGGGGGGAAACCAAATAATACAGGAGCCATCAGCCCATCAAAGACCCATCTGCACAAGGCCAGATGAGTGCAAGGCACAAAGGCAGGCAGGAACCCAAACTCTTAACTTAGTGGAAGGGCCTCCCTGCCTGGTCCTTCCCAGGGATATCTTAGGAGACTCTCATCCCCCGTGTCCTGGTGTGACACCCATCCTGATGAGTCAACCCTGGAGCATCTTTTGGACCTTGGGTCATAGGGGACCATATGTCTATGGTGCCAGCAACTGGAGTGAACATTTGTCTGGGTGCCAGCTACTGTACTGGGGATCAGGGGCCAAAGGGCTCATGTACCTGGGTGCCACTAAATGGAGAGACTGAGGTGAGTGAAATCAAGTGCCAGAGACCAGTGTGCCCATGGTGCAGCACCTGGAGCAGGTGCAGGTGTGAGCACTAGTGAACATCCAGCCAGACTAGCCAGGGAGTAGGGGAAGTGCACTGGGAACCAGGTGGAGGTATGTATCTAGGGGCAAGACCACGAGAGGAGCTGGCTATCAGAGGGAGCAGCAGAGTCCCAGCTGGAGAGACCATAGAGTCTGGGGGTCTCTAAGGATGAGACCTGCATGTGTGTGTGTTTCTACATGGAGACCATGGGTAGGGAGCTTGGCTACTGGGGGACCAGGAGTGTCCAGACCAGTGCTCTGTGTGTGCACATGTGTGAGTACCCTGTGGTACAGTCTATACCAGCAGCTAGAGGGGGGGCTGCAGGCTTGGGGGCTCCTATGTCCATGTGCCAGCATCTGGGGAGACTGGGATCCAGGGGCAGCTACTGGGCAGACTGAGTGTCTGAGCACGGCTGCTGGGGGGAATCTACTTTGTACATATGTATACATATGTTCTCACCAGTGGGCCATCATCTTCCTCAGTCAGAGAGGGAACGAGGATGAGGCCATTGGTGCTATCTTTTTTTGTGTGGGCGCTTCTCTGTGTCTGTGTTGATCTGTGTAGCTGGCTGTGAATATATGTGGTGTACACATCTGCCTGTGTGTGTGTGCCTACTGGGAATATCTGCTCAGCCTCACTACTGGTTAGACCTGGTGGCATGGAGCAGCAGCAGCCTTGCCTCTTTTAGGCTGTTGGGTCCAGCTCAAATTTCCCCTAACAGATATTGTCATTTTATTGTCCATCTCTAACAAAGGAAAGAAGATACAATTTTGAAAATAAGCAAATATGTTTGGGTGTTTTGTTTTGTTTCGTTTTGTTTTGTTTTGTTTAAAAAAAAAGTGTTCTGTATAATGAATGCCCTGAAGGAGAGAAAAACAAAACAAAAAGATCAAAAACCATGAATATTTCTGAACCCCAAGTCTAGTTTTCTCTCCAAAACATTTAGAGAAATGCTGATTCAACTTTGTGTCTCTGGTTCTCCTCCACTGCTTCTTCCCTTTGAAATAGAATAGAAAGCTTACATCCCTTGTAGATTTGTGCTTTCATAATGATTTTAATTTGATTTGTTTTGAACAAAACTTTAGTCCCAGTTTCACTATCTGTCCAACAAATAAACACAGGAGACTCCAAATCAAAAGTTTGAAGGGGAGATATTAATGATTTTCCCCTTGCTCAAGCAGTAAGCATCCTGGATATGTTAAGCATCTAACTTTGGATGTGGTTTAGGGTATTTAATGTTGGACCATAAAATCATAATTTCATGACACGGCCTATTGGGCAGCAAAGCTGGCTAAAGTGGCTATGTTCTAGATGTTCTTCTCTTTCTCCCGTGCTTTCAACAGGAGTATTGACATGTCTGGCTTAAAACTGGGTAAGAACAGCAGAACAAATAAACATTAAGTTGTCCTTCATGCAACAGGCAGCAGACTTGTGGAAGTTTTTGCCACTGAATACTGTGGTTTTGAAAGAGCTTACATGGGTTGCAGAAGAGATCAGACAAGTAGTTAGAGAGGAATTGCAGTGAGAGCTACCAAACCAAAACAGGGTCAGGAAACCCCAAGAAGTTAAAATAGTTGGAGGCTGGAAGAGTACATGGGGGAAATATCTTCTATATTGGCCCAGTTGTTGCTGTTCCTTGACACAGAGGAGTGGCCCTCAGCAGACACTTTATATTTAAGGGGAGATGACACATGACTAAAGGGGTTAATTTCTGAGACTTCACTCAGCAAACCTAAGTCAAAAACCTATGTCAAAATGTGTTATGCCATGGAAGTCTTTGCAAGGCAGGAAAGATGAACTAGTACATTCTTCAATGAGAAAATGCAACCCAAAATTCTAAGAAGACAAATTTAGTTGCTATGAGTTACAAAAAGGAATGTGCTCACATCAGATGGTTCATCCCATAGTTACAGAAAGCACACTTTGTTTCTGTATGTTTATCCAGCTGAAACCCCTTTATCCTCCTGCCCTGGGTGGACAATACCTTCTTCATGTAGCATTTTAACTACTGTAGATAGTAAAGTAGCCATTTATGTAACTCATACCAAGTAAAAGATGTTTTGTTGGCTGTAGATAGAATGTGACCAGAAATGAACAAAATGTCTGTACATTTGAACCTAAACTGATGTTTCAGTGTGAGGATCAGCAAATTTCTCCCAAAACGGTTGAAACATAACTTTCCATCAAAATAAATATTAACTTGTGTACTTTTCCATTTCATTCAAGATAATTCTTGAATTGTTTTTGTTGTGTTCTTGAAGTGTTTTACACATGACTTTATAGTACTTTATACACACAAATATAAGTATATATGTGTGTGTTTAATCAAGTCTAATCTTCCTCAGATCATGATAGTGAATGCGAAGCCACAAAAAGGGAGAACAGATCCTTGATCAGATGTTCCGGTCTGCAAAAGAAAATTCTCTCCCCCACCTGCCTGCCTGCTCCCCGCTCCCATAAAAGCCTTTACCAGAGGTGATATGTTCCCTAAACTTCCAGTTTCTAGGAATCAGCATTTTCCCAGTGAAAATAAATTTTAATTAAAAAAATCTCAACCCTATGTGTGTACCTACACAATATATCTCTTAATTTCCACTGGTAAAACATTGAGATGAAAGCCATGAAATACTGTTGCAGAAATGGTGAATATATTCATGCATTTCAACTAACAGAAGGTGAAACTTGACTTTTAGAATGTAATCACAGAATTTAATTTGATTTGTGCTATATAATTTCACAACATATTAAAATATAGCTAACAATTAAAAAGAGTGAGACGGATTATTTAGTGAAAACAGTAGTTGTGCAGGTTTCCCTTCTCTTGCTCCCTCCCCACTACTAGCATCATGGTGCTCACCAGCCCTATCTGCTTGTGCTCCATAGAACTTTAATTCTTGCTGGTGTTTGTTTGTTTGATCCCTATGCTGGAATCACCCTCCTTGACTGTGAGACGTTACACAGTTACATTTCTCACTGCATGTGCAATGAGGATGATTCATAATTCGTTACTCCCACAGTGTGCTCCTACCCAATCTAAGTCAGTCCCTATATCTGCTTCTTATTCTCAGCAGGGCAAGATATCCAGGGTACATTTCCTGTAAGCACTAATTGAGAAGGGCTCTTCCTTTCTGTACGAGTGTAAGTATAAAGCATGTTTCACCTCCCAAAACTTAAAACAAAGACTGGAAATTAGTCATCATGCAAATAGGCTCTAGCTGCGTTGTTTTTCAAGTCTTACGTCACTAGAATAATTGAATCCTCTCAGTTCCCAGAAATGAGGTAATAATTAGGCTGGAAGGAGGACAGAGATGAACGAGGAATGACAAAAAAAGTCAAAACAAAGATTAAATAGCTGTGACTAACAATATTGAGCAAAAGGAAAAGTAATGGACACATTTTCTTTTAGTACCTAATGAAACTGGCAGTAGTGGTAGAACAAAGATATCATTGTTAATTCTGCCTTCCTAAAATGTGATGACAAACTCATGAAACAACAGTTCTGGATTAGGTTCAAAGTGCTGCCAGAAATCTTGAAAATGAAGCGAGGCAAGGATAACATCAGTATATTATGCCGAAACTCCAAATCATCACATGATGAAAAAATTCCTTGCTTGACACAAAAAAAAATTATCAAAACTACAGGGAAAGGGTGAAGTGCTGTATTGTGTGATCTTTTAATGTTTACAACAAACAACTGTATCATTATTGCAGATATACTATGGTGTAAACACAGCACACAGCCACATAATCAAGAGAGTATGCACAGATTTGGAGAGCATGCTGGAGGGTGAATGAATCTGAGATCATGAGCTGCAGGCACAGATATGCAAAGCATAGCCAAACTATTTATTCTACTGACTACTTCTGTGATGATAGGAAGGGTTGAAATTTACACTGATTGGATACTGTGATCTGTATCTCTGTGAAGCTGAGTTGCCTACTTCTTATAAAATTAAACTCTGCCTGTGCCAATCCTGCTTTAAGAAAATATCATAAAATAAGCAGCTAGAAAAGCCAAAAGATTCCCAAGGACTTTATGATCTGTGAACAGTGAAGCTCAGTTCATACAGCGAAGAAGATACACCCACTCTTGATGCACAAGAATCTATCTTTCCAGGTTAATGGAGGCTCAAAATTATGAGCCTAAAGTCCATTAGTTTTGTTTCTAATAGCATCTTTTAGATGAAGTGTTACCCACATTACTAGTTAAGTTTTACTTGCTGGATTGTGATCAGGGCAAGTCTTTTTTGGCAAAGGGCAGTTCCACTTTTAAAGAATAAAGAACATAGCAGTAGTGTAAAATGCTTTTTGTTTAAGAAATGCTCAGCAGCTGAAAGTGTCACAAAGCAGAAGCCAAAGCAGCAGAAGACTTGATAGAAGAAGCTCAATAGCTTCTACTTCTCTTCCTTCCTTCTTTTTTCTTCCTAGCCATATTTCAAAAATTCAAACTTGGAGGTTAAAACATTCCATCATGGCAAAAAACAGCACACAAAAAAATTCACTGGCATGTCTAGATTATAGCTGTCAAGTGTGCATAGAGTACCAGGCTGAAAAGCACACCACAGGATATGCACTGTTCAGCTTATCTACTTTCTCCTTATTTCAGTTTTAATCTTCCAGTGACACAAATGTGACAAGGAAGCAGATAAGGCTTTTCTGGGCTCAAATCAGTCCTGAGGCCTACCATGGAAATATCTGCAACCACTCTAGCAGTGACTCACTGAGTTTTAAAGGTTAAAATCCTTCCAATATAATAACAACAACAACAAAGTGCATGTGCCACTGGTTAAATGGATACATTGTTCTCATCAGACTGTTCTTAATACATCAATGATCTTTCCTCAAAGACAACATGTGGAGCACCAGCTTCAATGAACAAAGTTAGAAGCAGGAAATGGTTTTACCAGTCTACAAAAATGGGAACATTTCAACATTATTCCATTCAGCATCAGAACAGGACCAACATTGTTAAGGGTGAGCAAAAGAAGTCCCAGAAGGCCAAAGAAAGAAGAGCTGAAGTTCTTTCCTACAACTCTGAAAACATAAAAGCCCTGTTCTGCCTGGGAAATGTGTTTCTCAGTCCTAGGATGACAGATAACATACAGTGATTGGTTACCACAGTCTCTATTTTCTCTTTGCTTTTTAAAAATGTGTAAAAATAAAAAAAACATTCATTGTTGCCCTGAAAAACTTTATAGACAAGAGTGTGAATAAAACAGGCATTTTTCTTACTTACAAAAAAAGAGGACCTATCATAAATATTGAGGTCCCCTACAGAAATCATACCCAGCTCTATGCGTAATGGCCATGTGGGAGATGTATATTCACAGTAGCTGTACTCACAATACCACAAAAATACAAAGAAACCCCACCCAGTTACAAGTTAGTCTATGTAATAACTCAGTCTGTTTTCAATAAAAAATATTTTCAAGTATAATTTGTTCCTCATGGTAGTTATTGTTCCTTATAGCTTTTCTTCATGGATAAATAAGGCCTTAGAAAAATCAGCACCATAAAATGCTCTCTAATGTAAAAGAAACTGCTACTGAGGCAGCTGGAGTATGAAATGTTACCTAAACTCATCTGCATATTTCATTTTAAAACAGCGATTAAAACTGCATTTGACTCCTGTGAAATTAAGCATTCATGCTTAATTGTACAGGCCTAGTGGCTGCTTGTGGGTGAAATTTTACAAAGCTTAGCCATAAAAAGGTCAGTCTCTTGGGTCAGACTCTGAAACACTATTTCCTTTCAAATATTCAGTTTATGATAAACCTGCCACCATTCATTTCAGTCATACTATTGTCAAGTAAAGTATTACCCAGCTTGATTTGAAGTACAAAAATAAATCTGTTGGATAAAAAGAGATTAGGAGGAAATAAACATTATAAGAAATGTTTGCAACTTCCTATTTAAATAGCTAATGCTTCCGCAGAAGAGGACAGAATGCTGAAACTTTGCAATAGGCAGAACCCATGGGTAAATGACCATTTAAGCAGTAGAAGTGGAGCAATATTAATGGAGGAGTTTTGAGAACCTTCCCTTCTATGTGCCTTGTAGAACAGCAAGTAGACCGTTTTCTAGGATGAGAAATGTATGTTGAAATTTCAACAGGTTGAAAAATTATTTGAATTGTGGTCTCATGTCTGGGATAAACAGGATAGCCCTGGTCACTGGACTGATATATTGAAGATATCCTGATGCTGGCATGTACATGGTGTCGTCTGACTATTTTGTGAATTTTATATTATCCCTTCCTTGTCTTTTATGGAAAAACATTCAAAATAAAAATATAACAGCAACACTGAAGCAGACGGTGTTTTTTCTATATGTAAAAAGAGCTTTCCCTGCTCAAAAAATTGAAATCAAACTAATTTTTGGAATCCGAGGATTACTCAGCTGTGTATATGTGACTACATCACTGAAAAAACCTCGGTGTGTTCTCTTTCCCCTTTATCTGCCAGAAAGATTTGTCAATAATGACCATTCAAGCTCAGCATAAAGTCTGTTTCTGAATGAAACATATACTTTAAACTGTTGTATGGGCCTTTTAAGTTTAGTTTCAAAGATATAACATTCAGTTCCAAGATCCATTACATAACTGACAGTAAAAGCCTACATAAATACATTTTAGTAGATACCAGACTCAGCCACAAAGACCACTTTCAGTCTTCTTTGAAATTGTCTTTGAGAAAGCTTTGCCACAAAGCAAGCAGACTTTCCTTTGCAGATGTATTTTAAGGTAAAGATTACCTGAGCTAAAGCTATTACATTGTAAAACATGTTAAGCCTGGAAATTTTACTAAACCAGGTAAGAACAAGATGACTCCAAAGTGTTTAAAATGGATTTATGTGTTGTGTGTGTGTATATGTATATATGTAAACAGTTATCAACTGCAATGATGTACTAGAGTTTATAAGTAGTAATAAAAATATAGAAGTCTGCTAATGACTAAATTTTATTGAAAAATTATTTCATACTCATTTTTAATTTCTGAATTTTCAAATATTGTGAGGTTTTCAATCACAAAACTGTAAAATTGACTAAAATGTAAAGTCAAGATATTCATGATCCTACTTTATGCTGAATTAGTAAGAACAGAAAGCAGCCAGCTTCCCCCTCAAGTTACCTCAGCTTTGTTGTGAATTGGTTGAATTTAGAATGGTTGACAAATACATTACATGCCTTCATATAACCATTGAAAGCATATATATGTTATTTTTTTGAAAACAAGCATTTTATTAGCATAGAAAGAATACAAAGTCATTCAACATCCCACCCCCCTGAAAAAAAAACCCTATTGATACTAAAGTTACACAGGTAAGTAGTCCAGCATAAGGAACTGTAAAAGTCGTCTCACATGCATTCTTACAGATTCTGCTATAACTGCAAAAAAAACCCAAAACCCGATATCTGTTTACAAACAGAAACTTCTAACATCAAAGTAAAATACAAGTTGAGAACAATTTCTCTGATATGCTGTTTGATTGGATCATTTGAAAGGAAAGGAAGTTTGAGATCTGCCGAACAGAGGGTAACTATTAGCAACGAGAAATATAACAAGCTGCTTATCTCCTCTGGGACAAGAGTCATTTGTTGTTGGAGGAACACAGTGGGACTAGTGTGGGGGCAGATTAGTATGGTTCTCTCATCAGGGAGATAGGCTACATCAGGATCTATTAAAAGACAACCCCTCAACTCATTTTGCTATACCACAAAACCTAGAAGAATACCGTAGGTTTGAATGTGTATTACTAAATAGAGCATTTCCCATCCTGGTCTAAACTTTGTACTAAATTCAGTACATGCAGTGAGCAACTGCATAATCGGGAGAGATAAAAGTTGAGGAAGCACAGACTATCTGAATTTGCAAGGTCTGCCTGTGGATCTCATGGGGACAGCTGCAGATCCTCAGATGCACAGGAAAAAGTGAAGGCAACTAGAATAACTGTATCCAGTACAGCACCCACTTTAATTATCAGCAATAGATTTCTATTCATGTAGTTGGGAAGAAACACAACACACATGCCTCTCACAAGTTAACTATGTGGGCATAATCCACACCAATCAACATCAACTTTGCTGAGGCCTTCAGGCTTACAGTCTATGCACGGTCTACTTTACAGAGTCCTGTCCTGCTTCTTTTCTGAGTGCTATTAAGAAATTCTAATGCACTTACAGAAATCCAAGTTCCTGAAGACCATAACTGACTAGCAGATATTGTTAATGACATCATGGTAGTGTTGCAGGCCTTTGACTTCACTTCCAAAGAGTCTAACAGACCCTTGTACAAGACATGAATATCCCCACAGTGTGACACCTACTGCTTCACAGTGTACCTTCATGCCAATAGTGTTTGGATAATTATCTAATTTTATTGTGGAGTTAGAGCACTTTATATCTTCCTTCCCTGTGCTTGCTGCATGGTTTTTGGCAGGCTTATAAAAGATATGACTCAGCCACATATCAGCACAATTTTTATGAGCTAAGAATAACTGAGTAGGAATCAAGCTTGTCTCTAAAATAAAATCTTCATTGATTACTGATTTTTGAAGCATCGTGTTTGAAGTGGGGTTAGCAGGAGACAGTACAATAAGTTTCCCAATAATTAGGAAGCGTATCTTCAAATCCTCAAGGAGTTCATGAGATAATCTCTATATATGAATAATTAAAACAAATTTCCCTTGCTTCAGTGATGACATAAATTTTCAACATCCTACTACCAAAATAACAGTTTCTGTTTCTTCATTAATTTAAGATCATTATAGATCTACAATAAAATGCCCAAAAGGTAACACCAAAAGCAATATTCCTTTGGACTCGGTGCTCCATAAACAGATCAGAAAGCTAAATTTACCTTTGGGCTCCATTCCTTCAAGAATGGTTGTCCTGAAGTCACTGCGTAACTCAGATGTACTTAGGTTTGAGTACATGAATACCCGTTTAGAAAATTGGCTGTTTTCAGCATTTGAAGGCAAAAGACTGTGGAGAGGATTACAGTCAGGTATTTACTACTTGTTTATATTTGCAGTGAAGTACAGCAAATCCATTCTCAGGCACTCCCAAACTGTCATTACCTGGCTAACTTATTTGAGGAAATATTTTTAGGTTAGTGTCAGAGCTTTATCTTAATCAGACTGAACAAAAATTTGTGATAACATATAAAGATATCTATACTGTTTCCCAGAACAACTGGGTTTTACTCCATATTTTCTTGTGCTTTGTCCACCTTAAGGCTGATCACCTTCAATATTAACATTACCTGCAAAAAAAACCTCAATTAAATTACATGGCACTAATCAGCAGAACAATTATTTCCTGGTAGTATAATTCTGATACAGATGTCCTACAGCACCAACAAGTATTACAGAGTTGGATGAATCTCAAAATCCTGTTTGTGTAACGTGTGCTAAGCAGATCATTCTATGCTTTGTTTATAGCTGGATAAGGGATTCTTTCCAGCTTGATTCTCCTGTAGGTATCAATGTAAATCGGACAAATTATGAAGAGAATTTCAAGGAGCTCTTTGTCAACACTGATCCACCTGACCCTTCCATCTCCCTTTCCTTACACAAGCACACATACCCTGCCACCCAAGGCAGTCAGTACTTTATCCACCAGAAAGGACTGCAATCTGTCACAAAGGATGCAGGATGTGCAATTCACCTGCTAGTGGAACAAGGCAGAGACACAGGTCAGCAAAAAGGCAGGGATCAATGACAACCCAGACAAAGATAAATACAAGTATTGTTTTCCACATAACAACTCAACATAGATGAAAGTCCAGTTTCTGTTCTGGAAAATACTGTGTTTGATACTTTCTGAACTAACTTGTCTTCCAGATACTAAACAGAAGGAAAGACCTTTTGACTGGTTTTAAACTGGTTTAGCTTTCTGCCATAAATCACAGAAAAAGAAGGTTTTAATGGTTTTGCCAATCACTCAGCCAAGCTTGTTATAACCACTTCATCAACGTCTAATCTGTCCATCTGCTTGTCAACATAGCCAACCAAATATTCAAAAGAAGGTTTTTGAAGTTCAAAGCTTTGTTTTCATTTTTTTTATTTGCAAAAGTGTTGCCTTTCTTAAAATGCTTTTCCCAAGCCTCCTTTATAAATGCCATGTTTAAATTTTAGCAATTAAGTTTGATTCTATTACACCACATGCATTTTTATTGTTGTATAAGCATCTGAAAAAGAGTAAAGTTTAATTCTTCAAATCTGAATAAATCTCAACTATAGAAGTTTTATGGGAGTTACTCCCAACTGAAAAAAAAAGGTATCACGTCTTCAGTTGTCAGCACAAGAGATCAGCTTTGGGATGATCCTATGTTTATCAATAAGGACATGAAAGTCATCTTACATGAAAGAAAAAGCATTCTTTTTCTGAAGTGTTTCAGAATCCAAAAATGAAAAGCCTGCTACTTAGAGCTAGGTAACTACAAATTGACACACAGCTCATTTTAATATAAACCCCCAAACATTCCAATATTTTATAATAAAATATTGTTATATGTCAGTTAATGAAGCTAGTTTAATTTATAGCTCCCTATAATTAAAATTCCACCTGCCTTATAATACCCATCCTAAATGCAGGACTTGGCTTTTCCCTGTAACTCAGCTATCAACATACTTGTCCGTACCTAATATATTCCTGAAGCCTTGCTTCCTTTTTCACCGCTGAAGTATTTGCAGATCTCCAAAACATCCATCTTTTTGACAGGACAAGACGTAGCACACATTTTGTCTGATTTGTCAGCTGACACATATGAGCCAACAGTGCTTCTTGGAATGATAAAGCCTGATGAATATCACTCATTGCAATTTCATCTGCATTTCAGTGAGGGAACTTAGAGAGTGTATCTCCTTTAAAAGCTACTGTGCCTATAAGCTCACTCTCCTCTACAACTGATAAAAGTTAGCCAGTCATTTCAAAAGTTGCTGAGAAGATGAAGAATAGCTACCAAAGAAAAGAACAACACCCTGCATCTTTTTTCCACCAGATGTTGAACTAAGTAACTGGGCAGAAATGGACATTGCAAGTGTGGGAAATGATAAAAATGTCACATCAAACTGCCATTCCTTGATGTTTTAAGGTAGGATGGAGTACACAAAGCTGCTGTATTAGAACTCTAACAACAGTACATAAGGGCATCCCCCAGTCAGCGTCTTTAAATGCAGGATACAGCTGTCTGTCTGAAAGCTGGTATGTCTGGGAACATTTGGCTCTGAGTAACAGACTAGAATGCATATCCTGCCAGGACAGGTAAGCAGAACTAATGCAGAGGACATACTGTAACATTAAAAAGTACTTCATTTTTTCCAGCCACAAGCTGGCTTTTGAGCTTGTGCATAAAATAGCCCCCTGAGACTTGGAAATGAAATAATATTGACATTTTGTGCATGGAGCTGTACTTTGAATGAATTAGTGGTGTTGTTAATATGGGGAACCCTTATAGTTTAGCACGTATGAACTGAGTATTTCTGAACTCCTTTCATGATTCCTATTCCAGTAAAAGCACAGGATGCAAAGCTATTACAGGAAAGCATTTATGTTCACTCCTTGGGAGTCAGTCCAATTCTGTCACATCACTGAATGTGTCAGCAGATGTTTACATCATCTAAGGTTAATCAGAGGGAATAAGGAATTAGGGTTTATCAGCATCATCATAGGTCAGTGGAATTGCATAGTCCATAAATAAAGGGACTAATATGTGATTTGTGAAGTGTGATAAGCATTAAAAAAGCTTTTGGTGTAAAATATGGACTCTACTGAAGAATACTGTTGAATAATCTACCTACCATTTATACTCCAGGCATGGAACTGAGAGGAAGAAAATGAAGTCAGAAAAGCTGGGCCACATCTATCACATAACTTTTTTTTAAATGTTCCACTTTAGCAGAAAGCCTATGTTTTAGTCAAGTCCTCCAATTTTTAAAGTAATGTAGGGGAATGAATTTATTATTTCCCTCAAAGATAGTCAATTTTAGCATGCATCCCACGAGCCAACAAAGAGACCCACCCAATGAATTACTTTTTGTCCTTTTATTTAAAAGCAAGGAGTTATAACACGGAAAAAGACCTTGCAAAAGAGGGGGAAAATTATTCAGAACTATACTCCTTGTGAACTATAAAGAGATAGCATGACAGGAAATAGATTGTATGCATAGTTTCACAAGCAGAATGCTGGCCAAATGTCAAGGAACTGCAGGACAGCGACTGAGAAAAAGTTATATTGAAAATTTAATTCTAAAGATAAAACACTTAAGCCAAGGATTGAATAACTACTTGAAGGGACGTTTGATATAAAGACCAAATAATTAAGCCTTCAACAGGAAAAATTTACAGGCTGAGATTACACAGCTGATAAATGAAAGGCATCTGGGTTAGAAAAAAAAAAGAGGTACTGTTGAAAACAGCATAGAATTTTGAAAACTGGATAAACTGAAGGTCATAAAGAGGATTACTGTTAGAGACAAGAAAGAGGACATAAGTTGCTGCTGGGCAAAAAGGTATATAAAACAAACATACAGGTGAAAGAATACAGTGCTTCTTGAGAAGACTGGCAAAAAATAAGGGGGGAAAAACAGAACACAATACTAGATGTTATTATCAAAGTGAAAATCACCCAGAAATAAAGAAACTTGGCTACAGTACTTATACAAAGGACAAATTCTGTGCTTGATAGAAAAAATACACCCGAGGAAAAGAAGAAAATATAGCTCTGACATGGCACCCAAAGTTAACTATGGCTGTCAAAGTTAAATGACATTGCAAAATTAAATGGCATAATCTTCCCCAAACCTGGAAGTAGTTATCTAGACAAAATTTTACCATTGTTGAATAAAGCTGAGGTTTCTCACATTGATTTATATAACTATGTGTTCACATGTTCTTGAATAATGTTAGGATTCTTCACCAAAAATGTTGGTAATAAACTTAGTATGGTGTTCACTGTCACCCCCCAAATCTTCTCCCACCTAACAACTGCCACCATTTTTAGCTACGTTGATTCCATACCATCTTTACAATTTGTCATTCTGAATTCTGGTTCTGTCCTTCCTTGTCACTTGCCCTCCTCATCCTTAAAGCTTATGTAAACACACAGTTCCATCATCAAAAAAAATAAGAACAGTTCTTTTCATACAACAGGTCTGAAAACCTTTATTACTTAGCAAAAAATTCAATTTATGTAATTCAGTCAATTAAGCAAACAAAATGGATGAGAATCAATATGAGTCACTAAAAAAAAATTATACCCAAAAAAAAAAAACGGTATGGAGTCATTTAGTAAACAGTAGGTTTATTTACCAGGAGAAAAATTATTGCAGTCAGAATCTGGAAATAGCAGGACTCTGAAAACTGAGGGGACCACAGCAGTAATAGTCATAGGCCCTTTAAGTCAGGTGTTTATAGGTTCTAGAGTAGTCACTACAATTTTGAGTCCAAATAGAAGTCAGGAAGTGGAAAATAGTTTTGGAAGAATTCCACTCCACTTTAAAAATTTAATGTAGATTGCTCACCCAACCTCCCTGCAGCCTTTGATAAGTCAGTTTCTATTCATTAAACCTTATCAACCAGCTTTAAAGATCCTTTATCAGGCATCCATAAAATAAATAGGAGTCAATTCTTAACCAGAAACAAGCATTTCTCAAATAAGTAAGTAGTTTATATTAAAACTCTACACTGAGTTTCAGGTTTTGAATGACCCAGTAGGGTTCCTAGTGAGGATGTTTCTGATATGAACAGCCTGCTGGGTACCAAGATTGCTTTTTTAATAACATTATAGACAGCAACATATGTTAAAGAATCTTTAAGTACAATCCCTTGTGCATTATAATCAGAATGTTACAACAATAATAGCAATCTGTCTGATGCATAGGACTCAGATAACAGATAATGACTGATATTTGATCTTTTAAGTTGATCTTCTAAGTTCAGGCACTTCCAAGTTCAAGAAATTTTGCGGTATAACAGGAGCTGATAAACACAGACTTGAAGGCAGACGTTCAAATACATTTAGACTCCAACGTAATAGCCAGTGAAATTTAAATAAGCACATCAGGTATCAAGTTTTACGATAACCACTTCATCTATCATCATGGTTAAATCTACCTTTGTAGACATCGTCTGTGTGTACCGAGTCTTTTTAAGGTAGACTAAAAAGAGCACCGGAGAAAAAGAGACACTTCCTACACTGTCCACTATTTCTTAGCACTTCTATAGTCACACAGAGTTGAGCAGAAGACAACTAGTTTTCAGTAGTTAAGTATTTGGATTATTTGTTAAAAGAGCTGCAACAAAAAGTAAGAAGGATGAGATCTGTAAAGATTTGTACAAATAAGCTGTCCTTTTTAGCATCTTTCAGAAAATTACTGTTTGTTTACATATAATTCTAACCATTAACATTCCCATACAGATACATGAAGACTTGTGTTACTGCATCAGAAATAAACATATGTCATACACAACAGGCTAAAAGGGAAGAGTATCCTCAATGTATCTGATGCCAGTCAAAACTGCACTTAAGAACACTACTTAGGGAAGACGTCAGAAGACAAAACATCACTCATAAATGTAAAGCTCTCTCAGTTTCATTCTGATGTTATAAGAATTGCTTCTAAATTTACCATTTTTGGCATCAAGTAAACAGACCAATGAATTTTTCATCTTGATAATAGCCTTTAAAGTTATAGACAACAAGACGGACTGACCTCTCAAACCTTCACAATCTTTTTGCAAATCTTTAATAGTATAAGATAATTTAATAAAGCCTATTTGTACCTGAGTTGAGAGACAACTATTTTACAATATAAAAGGCTATTATTAAATAATTTCTGATTTATTTCTTATAATATAAAATCAGCATAAATATTTATTTTACATTTTCTACACCAGAGGGTCATGCTGCCATCCAGAGGTACTTAGACCAACTGGAGAAATGGGCTAACAGGAATTTCAAGAAGTTCAACAAGGGGAAGTGCAAAGTCCTTCAACCTGGGGAGGAACAATCCCACGCAATCACCTAGCTTGAAAGCTGCTTGGCAGAAAAGGACCTGAGGGTCCTGGTAGACATAAAGCTGAACATGAGCCAGCGATGTGACTTTGCAGCAAAGGCAGCCAATGGTATCCTAGGCTGCATTAGACAAAGTATTGCCAGCGGGCCAAGGGAGGTGATCCTTCTCCTCTACTCAGCACTGGTGAGGCCACAACCTGGAGTACTGTGTCCACTTCTGGGCTCTCCAATAAGAGAGAGACATGGACACAGTGAAGAGCCACAAAGATGATTAAGGGACTGGAGCATCTCTCCTATGAGGAAAGGCTGAGAGAGCTTGGATTGTTCAGTCTGGAGAAGAGGAGACTCCGGGGGATCTTATCAATCTATATAAAGACCTGCAGGGAGGGTGCAAAGAGGACAGAGCCAGGCTCTTTTCCACGGTGCCCAGTGACAGGACCGGAGGCAATGAGCACCAGCTGAAACACAGGAGATTCCCTCCGAACATCAGGAAATACTTTTTTACTATGAGGGTGACTGAGCACTGGCCCAAGTTGTCCAGCGGGGTGGTAGAGTATCCATCCTTGGTGATCTTCAAAATCCATCTGGACGTGGCTCAGTTTTCTCTAAAATGATTCTAGGAAATGGAAGAATATCTATCCATTAAGCCATCAGTGAAGTGGAACTCATGAAGAGTTTGAAGAGAGTACTAAGTTTACTGCATTAATCAATTTATGAACTTCTATTTCTTCAACAAATACAAAGCTGAATGCAGCAAATAGATTACCTTATTTATTACAATTAGAGCTATTTAATTGGTTTCAGGTCTATAATTCAAAAAGAAAAAAAAATGCTATTTTGTTGAGTATATTTTTGTTTCCTTCAGAAATTTTCTGAAAGTTCCCGGATGACAGATACTTTTTCCCTGTAGTTTTTGTCTTCCATCTGGTTATGATGTATGGGATACCAATTGAATTATTTCAAAAGAGCTTGGCATTGCTATATTTTCCATTTATGACAACTGTTGATTGAGGTGGCATGCTACCAAGTAAGGACACTTTGAATATTATGGTTTGTCTGAATTATGATTTGTCAAGCACCAAAGTTACTCTATAAATGATTTATACTTCTTTCAATTATTTTGACACAAACCTACACATAGATAGTTTATAGGGCAACAAAAATACACATTTTTTTCCCCAAATTAGCAAAAATGGTCAGTTTAAAATGAAAAAAAGGTGGTTTATATCAGAACAGTTTATGGTGTAATAAGAAAAAGCATACATACAGATGAGTTAAGTAAAAAAGTAAAAGTAAAGATTAAAACATACATAAAACTCTGTAACACTTCCTTAGGGTGTGCATCCTAATCAGTCATTTGTCTTCCTTTACCACTAATCCAAATTACACTGGAACCTGAAAATGTATTACATAATACACTGAGAATACCACTTATTTCATGGACACAATTATGAATATAATACTAGAAAACACTTTCTAGCCCTCCTAATTCTTTTAGCCCAATCCCCTTCTTTTCAAGTTATAGCCCTACAGAATTCCCTTCCTACTAAGTTGCATGCTGAAAGTAGATTCAGGATTTAACCTAATTGTTTTACAATGAGGTTACAACTTCTTTGCATTTAAAATTTTCTTTTTTTTTTTTTTTNCATGAAGACTTGTGTTACTGCATCAGAAATAAACATATGTCATACACAACAGGCTAAAAGGGAAGAGTATCCTCAATGTATCTGATGCCAGTCAAAACTGCACTTAAGAACACTACTTAGGGAAGACGTCAGAAGACAAAACATCACTCATAAATGTAAAGCTCTCTCAGTTTCATTCTGATGTTATAAGAATTGCTTCTAAATTTACCATTTTTGGCATCAAGTAAACAGACCAATGAATTTTTCATCTTGATAATAGCCTTTAAAGTTATAGACAACAAGACGGACTGACCTCTCAAACCTTCACAATCATTTTGCAAATCTTTAATAGTATAAGATAATTTAATAAAGCCTATTTGTACCTGAGTTGAGAGACAACTATTTTACAATATAAAAGGCTATTATTAAATAATTTCTGATTTATTTCTTATAATATAAAATCAGCATAAATATTTATTTTACATTTTCTACACCAGAGGGTCATGCTGCCATCCAGAGGTACTTAGACCAACTGGAGAAATGGGCTAACAGGAATTTCAAGAAGTTCAACAAGGGGAAGTGCAAAGTCCTTCAACCTGGGGAGGAACAATCCCACGCAATCACCTAGCTTGAAAGCTGCTTGGCAGAAAAGGACCTGAGGGTCCTGGTAGACATAAAGCTGAACATGAGCCAGCGATGTGACTTTGCAGCAAAGGCAGCCAATGGTATCCTAGGCTGCATTAGACAAAGTATTGCCAGCGGGCCAAGGGAGGTGATCCTTCTCCTCTACTCAGCACTGGTGAGGCCACAACCTGGAGTACTGTGTCCACTTCTGGGCTCTCCAATAAGAGAGAGACATGGACACAGTGAAGAGCCACAAAGATGATTAAGGGACTGGAGCATCTCTCCTATGAGGAAAGGCTGAGAGAGCTTGGATTGTTCAGTCTGGAGAAGAGGAGACTCCGGGGGATCTTATCAATCTATATAAAGACCTGCAGGGAGGGTGCAAAGAGGACAGAGCCAGGCTCTTTTCCACGGTGCCCAGTGACAGGACCGGAGGCAATGAGCACCAGCTGAAACACAGGAGATTCCCTCCGAACATCAGGAAATACTTTTTTACTATGAGGGTGACTGAGCACTGGCCCAAGTTGTCCAGCGGGGTGGTAGAGTATCCATCCTTGGTGATCTTCAAAATCCATCTGGACGTGGCTCAGTTTTCTCTAAAATGATTCTAGGAAATGGAAGAATATCTATCCATTAAGCCATCAGTGAAGTGGAACTCATGAAGAGTTTGAAGAGAGTACTAAGTTTACTGCATTAATCAATTTATGAACTTCTATTTCTTCAACAAATACAAAGCTGAATGCAGCAAATAGATTACCTTATTTATTACAATTAGAGCTATTTAATTGGTTTCAGGTCTATAATTCAAAAAGAAAAAAAAATGCTATTTTGTTGAGTATATTTTTGTTTCCTTCAGAAATTTTCTGAAAGTTCCCGGATGACAGATACTTTTTCCCTGTAGTTTTTGTCTTCCATCTGGTTATGATGTATGGGATACCAATTGAATTATTTCAAAAGAGCTTGGCATTGCTATATTTTCCATTTATGACAACTGTTGATTGAGGTGGCATGCTACCAAGTAAGGACACTTTGAATATTATGGTTTGTCTGAATTATGATTTGTCAAGCACCAAAGTTACTCTATAAATGATTTATACTTCTTTCAATTATTTTGACACAAACCTACACATAGATAGTTTATAGGGCAACAAAAATACACATTTTTTTCCCCAAATTAGCAAAAATGGTCAGTTTAAAATGAAAAAAAGGTGGTTTATATCAGAACAGTTTATGGTGTAATAAGAAAAAGCATACATACAGATGAGTTAAGTAAAAAAGTAAAAGTAAAGATTAAAACATACATAAAACTCTGTAACACTTCCTTAGGGTGTGCATCCTAATCAGTCATTTGTCTTCCTTTACCACTAATCCAAATTACACTGGAACCTGAAAATGTATTACATAATACACTGAGAATACCACTTATTTCATGGACACAATTATGAATATAATACTAGAAAACACTTTCTAGCCCTCCTAATTCTTTTAGCCCAATCCCCTTCTTTTCAAGTTATAGCCCTACAGAATTCCCTTCCTACTAAGTTGCATGCTGAAAGTAGATTCAGGATTTAACCTAATTGTTTTACAATGAGGTTACAACTTCTTTGCATTTAAAATTTTCTTTTTTTTTTTTTTTTGAGTTAAATGCATTAGTAGCCAGTTTACTTATTTCTTCTTGTGCTAACGCTATCATTTAGCTTAAATATCTTTCTTTTATGGTCTGTGCCCCACTAAGGTTTTTTCTAACACTCACAAATATATCCCACCTTCTTTGCCTTAGGTTTGCCAGACCAAACAAGCCAACTTCTTCTCCATTCTTTTACAGCCACCTCTCCATTCCATTAATTGTTTTTATAGGTATACCTATATCACTTTTTCACATGGCATGCATTTTCTATAGGAGTTATTCGGGTAGCACACAGCTTTTGCATAGCCTTAAACAATAGCATTACTGCCATTCTAATTTCGATTAGAAGTATCTTATCCAGTAAACTCCAAATCACTTTTTTACGGCTTCCTCCCACTCAATCTGTGCTGAACACACAGATTTTTTTTTCTTACTTGTTGCTGGACGCCGTCCTGTCCAACCTGCTCTAGGTGACCCTGCTCTGGCAGGGGGGTTGGACTAGATGATCTCCAGAGGTCCCTTCCAACCCCGGTGATTCTGTGATTCTGACACTAAGCCTACGGCAGATATTCTTACTGCTGGTCTCTAAGAAAACAGCTTTATCATAACCAATCTTAACCCATTTCTTTTATATCAATCCTCAAAGTCATTCAAAGTAGCTCCTTGTACTGACAGCTAGTTTAATCAGGCTGTGACTATTTTTAAATGCCAAGGTCATGAACAAAACTATGAGACAAGAATGTTTGCAAAACTCTTCCTTCAGGTTCACCATTTATAAACTCATGCCAGATTGAGTACAAGCCAGTGTCTGATGCTTAACAGTTAACTTCTGCCAGCATAGGATCTTCATTACCATTTCATTGTTCCCCATCATCCATTTCATATGTGATGCTGAATGCTAGATGCATCACAAAAACACCAAAGAGAAGTCTAATTTTGACTCTTTTTTTTCAGATTTTTGTCCACAGATGATCAGACATTTTAAATGAAATAAATTTGCTCACCACATATGTAGTGATTTGCACTTGGTAAAGTTGTACTGCATTTTTTTGTGTTTTCTATGTTTCCTTCATAATTGTTCTGATATTTGGGGTTATACAAATTTTGGCATAGTTCCTGGATGATATTATTTCCCTCCATTTCCCCGTCTTCAGTGCAAGTACTGGATTTGTAATTCTCTAAAAAACCACATTTGAAGTAACTGGTTTATATGCAGCTGCTGCCCTGTATTCAGTCAAAACATTATTCACAACATAATATTTTTACACATTGTATATTAATATTCTTTTTTGCATATAGCAATTATCAAACCTTCCTATGGGACTGCTCACAAGAAGGAATAGGCTAAAATTCAATTTTGATGTGAGTCGTATTTCTTAGAGCTCGAGGTACTTGAAGTACTGAAGGTACTTTACTATTTAGAAAAAAACCACTCTATTTAAAAGGATGAAACTTTACTTTTTCCCTGAAGTTACCGTTATCAACACCTATGTTTATGTGTGCATAATCTTTCAGTGAGGTCATATGTAAAGTGAGTGACCACCATTTCAAGTCTAAATCAGCTACTTCCTCTGAGTCATTTTCGAAAATATGAAACTAAAAGAAGTTAAAGAAGAAAGATTCACATAAGAGCCAGTCTGCTGATGGATGACCTGTCTCACAAGTATTAATATTCTCAGAGAAAATTCACAACCACTACATTTTGTCCATTGAGCCAAATCTCATATATTGTAATAATAATAATAATAACACTAACAAGAACAACATCATCCAAGCCCTCCTCTTTCCTGAAGATACACTACATCTTGCTATGATAAATGTCAAATGAAGAAAGTTCCTGCTGATATTCAATAGCAGTTGCCGTAGCAGGAAAAAAAACTGGTTTTTTTTTTTTCCTTTCCAGGAGCGTCATGCCCTTTAGCTGGCATCCTTCGTAACTCTCTCACATATCTAGCATATTTGCTGAGTATACCCATAAACAATATTACAATCACCAATCCTATCAAATTGCTTCTGGTTTTTAATTTAACATTTCCCCTGAGCAATTACTAAGAAACATGACCAATTTTTCCAACAATATCCAGAAACCATTTTTGGCTGAACAAAAAAATTATAGATGAGTCAAAATTAGTCAGAGGTAGCATTGGTTTAATCTTTGAGAATGATGAAGACGGTAAGCATAATTTACTGTAATTTACATCAAATTAAAACTCTCAGAAGCAAGTAATCCTAGAAATCCCGTAGACATAATTTGAAATGTCTTGACAAAAATTAATTAAAATTAATTAAAATTAATTGCTTGTCCTGTCCCATCTTAAAAAGGGAAATTTGGAGGGTCACAATTAAAAATAGATTAGAATTAAAACTAATAAGAATGTTTTCTCTAGCATTCTCCAAGAGACTGTTAAGAGAAAGTTTTACAGAATTTGTTTTTACAAGAAATAGTTGAATGATTTTGAATTAACTGCACATTCAAAATTCCCCATGCACTAATTTGTAAAACAGCATTAACATTTTAATTTAAGTATGTATTAGCTACCCATCCATCTAGATACCCCCACTTTGTTCCAAAATATTTATTCTCAGTTGACTACAGATCTCATATAAACTAACAACCTTGCCCACAAAAAAAAAAAAAAAAAAAAAAAGGTGAATTTTTATGAGGTCATCATTTAGGCTATTTTAAAATATTTTTAGCAGGACATTTGAAGCTTCAACAATCTTTTGAACTCTTCCATAAAACAGATAAGAACGCTGATTCTACTCTTGATCTATAGTTTTCCAGTTAGTTTTATGACTTTCAAGGTAAGAAGCCTGAGAGCAGGTCTGCTAAGGCAATACAGGTCTGCTTAGACCTGCATATCTTAGAGTCTAGTCATAATGCAACTATTTAGATATTTCTGAAAAATATTTCTTCCAATTTCCATTTTATAGGAAGTTTTCAAAAACATAAGAGATATCGAAAATAAAAGTTTGGAAATTAGACAGGTCAAAATGATATGCCACTAACTTTAGGACAGCCTTTTCAGATTTGAATTTTTACAGAGAGCAAAGCTAGGATTCTTAGATGTGAATTACACATATGTTTGAATATTAAAAAGTGTTACAAAGACATTGAAACCAGAAAACTCCTATTATTGCCCATAAAACATGTAATAACATTGTAGTATATTTAGTTTGAGACATAAGAAATAAACAGTACATTTAGTAACACCAATTTACTTTGATAAACAGTTATTTCCTTTTCCTTAAATTTTAATACAGGCACACAACACTGTCAAATTAAAATTCAGCTTCTTGTTTTGAGATGTAACTACCACATTCTATTGGAAAGCTACTAGTTTCACAGGTTAGCACACTCTTCCCTAGTCATCTATACAGTTAACGCAGACAAAATGCTTGACTACAAAAGCAGTAAAAAAACAAAGAAAGATAGTTTTAGATTCAGACATAACAATGAGAAAGGAAATGTTGCTATAAGCACACCAAAAAATTATGAAATTCAAATCTGATTTAAAATCTAAGAAAAAACAGTATATATATCCTCACCTACCACAAAAGAATGTGGGAAGCTGCCACTTAGTGGCTACAAAATTAACAAGCACGTCTGTGCTCACAGCTCTGGCACCTGACTCAAATTTGAGTAGTTCATTCAGATGCAGACTATGAGCACTTGACAGGGGTGCTATTCAAATCTACAAGAGATTACAGAATCCTCCCTCAGGTAAGGGCAAATAGAGAAAGACAAAAATTGCCAGTTGTGCATTTTTCATTTGTGATATTGAAGCTGTTTGATTCAACCCAAATATTCTTCATGGAATGAACTCAAAAACTCTATATTCAGAAATTTAACATTTCAGAGCAAATGTGTAGCTCTGATATAATTCACTTTTTACTTCTATGATCCTTGCCTAAGGTATACAGATATATAAATGCAAACATAGATACATACACACACAGCGTGTACATTTACATATTGCTTTTGACTAGAAAAAAGAGAGGGTTATTAAAAAATATACAAAGTCTTCAGCTAAATTCCCTTTATTTTCTGCCAACACACTTTCTTCTCTCCAGGTATGGTCTTTTCTGTATGTCTGGTTTATGTGGGGGAGGGGGGCAGTGTACTACACTACTTTATGTAAAACTTCTTCGTGTACATAGGCTTAAGAATGGTAGTAAGATACCTCTATTCCGTATTTTTGGTCAGTCTTTAAAGCTGGAGATCACAATTTAATATACTCTGGATTTTATCAGGACTAAAATAGCTGTATTGAATTTCATTCTCATTTGAGAGTTGTGATTACATAAATTACAACTTAATGTGAGTTTGTAAGGTAAACTGATTTAATTTCTTTCTACATTGAGCTGATGTTTCTAAACCATGCTGACATCTGACATTTAAGTATGGGGTTTATAGATAAAAAGGTAGCAAGGCAATATTCACAGATGGACATACACAGAGCTTATGGGTCTATTCCTTGAGCATCATTATTTGTACCTATCTTTGATGCAGTTTGTCTGCAGCTCTTATTCTGGTTAGGTAGAATCTTTAAGTGGCTAGTTACTGTGCTATTTGATACTACAGGAGGCAAGTACGGTTCCTTAATGCTTTGCTGCCATCGTGTGGCTGATGAGAGAAATAAAATGATGGGGCGGAAAATCAGTTCTCAAAATACCAAGCTTCGACAGCCTAACTGGAAGACAGAGACAGGATCCTAAATGATGTTAATAACTTACCAATGAGCTGATTGAATGGACAGCAAGACTTAGCTATTTTTTAGAACCGTGACATTGATTCACTGCCGTTTTCTGAAAATACCCACAACAAATGTTATGTCTTACTTCTCTCTTTCAGGTTCTCTGAGATACCAGTGTTTGTGCCTACTCCAGGTAGTATTTATCACCCCTTCAACTAGCAGAAGCATCTGACTTGCATTCAGTACCTTTCCACATAAAGCCCTGAAGAAAAAGTTCTACAGGGCCCACCATAGTAATTACTATGTTCAAAACCAGCTGTTCTCAAAAATATCAGGTTTTAGAGTCATAGTAGCATTTATCCTGATGAACCTAGGCTCAAGTAAAAATTGGTAAAGCAAAATAAACCATGGCACTGAGCCTTACTCAGTGTTACTAATACCAGCCATGGTCCACTA
Organism: Burhinus bistriatus; assembly: GCA_013397275.1. NCBI lineage: Eukaryota > Metazoa > Chordata > Aves > Charadriiformes > Burhinidae > Burhinus > Burhinus bistriatus. The sequence goes on from VYXH01000338.1 coordinate 56,581, forward strand.
CATAATACAGTAGAAGTGAATGACCCCTACCTAATTTTCAATACCTATAACAACTCTGGCTAGAATTTCCTCAGTGAGCATTGATGATCCCATTACTTATCTTTTTTTAAAATAAAAAAGTCTAAAAATTTTAAAAGTATGCTTTAACTGAAGTTCATTTTTGTGCCCGTGCCTGGTAGCAAATGAGTCCATAGAAATGTGGAGGAAGATGCCCAAAACGTGGAGGATACTTCAGATACATTGATGTTGACAGTTAATTGCAGTTACAACACTACTGTTATTTTCTCAAGAAAGATCTAGTCTTGTAGTTGGAATCTAGTTATGCAGTTTGTGGTATATGACATAGTGTTCTCAGTACTCATTTAGCAATCCACAAGGCCACTAGCAAGGGCTGATTGCATTTTACCCTTCTGCATCCTTGGATGTTTATCAGAAAATGAGGAATTCCATATGCCAAACTCTGGAAAGTATTACTTGGCTCCCTGACTACTTTTGGCAGACCCAGTGGCAGATTTATGGTTGCTAGTGGGTCTTCTCTTTGGTGAGGCTTGTGTCAGAGATGACTTCGTTCTTGACCTCCCTTTTGGTCTTAGCATGAAAGTATGCCACTAGATTTTGTCTGGTTTAAGTATTCATTTATTGTATGCTTTTTAATTCTATAGAAAAAAGAGCTATACCATCAGATTGAATACTTTGCAAGTACTCAGTTTCATAAAAATAACGAACTTTACAATGTTCGATATTTACTCCCTCCTTACCACAGATGGAAACCAAGATGGAAAAATGTAATCCGATACATAAACACATTTTTATTAGGAACAAAGCAATTACTATTTGTTCACAGCTTCTTTTTAAAAAATACTCTGATGTAAACCTATTTCATATTACTTAATTATAAAGTCAACAAGCTACTAACACCTATATTAAAAAATAGTATTTTCTTGAATCTCCAAACCTCTAGTAGTTCTCTCAGAAGGTTTTAAAAGGTCAAAACCCTAACTGCAAATAGAACTTTGACATGAAAAAAAAAGAAAGTGTCACAAAGCAAAGACTATATTTTTTACTGATTTTACTCTAAAAGAACTCAGTTTTTATGCTGAGACAAAAGTTTAAAGCCCTGGGGTGCAGCAATGTAAAACTCCCGTGGTAACGCTTTTCAGTCTGCATGAATGCACATGGAGACCATGGTTGAAGTACGTGGTTCCCAACATCTATTCACAAATAAGAAAATTCCAGGAAAATGGAACAGTTTTATTGAAAATAAGTTGTTTCTGTAAATCATATAGGAGAACCTTTTCCCTGCCCTTCAACTCTAAAATGAGGGGGGAAATGACACCTATGCTAAACAACATCAGACAATCACAAGTGTAAGAAGCTCTACGATGGTATTACAATGTTGGTAGACAAGGGAAGAGCAACTGACACCATCTACCTGGTCTTGTGCAAAGCATTTGACACTGTCCCGCACAACGTCCTCGTCTCTAAATTGGAGAGACATGGATTTGACAGATGAACTACTCGATGGATAAGCGATTGGCTGGATGGCTGCACTCAGAAGAGTTACAGTCAACAGCTCAATGTCCAAGTGACGACAAATGATGAGTGGTGTTTCTCAGGGGTCAGTACTGGGACCGGTACTGTTTAACATCTTTGTTGGCAACATGGACAGTGGGATTGAGTGCACCCTTTGCAGGTTTGCCGACAGCACCAGGCTGTGTGGAGGGGTTGACACACTGGAGGGAAGGGATGCCATCCAGAGGGACCTGGACAGACTTGAGAAGTGGGCCCGTGCCAGNCTACAGGAAAGATGGGGAGGGACTCTTTATCAGGGAATGTAGTGATAGGACAGGAGGTAACAATTTTAAACTGAAAAAGGGTAGATTTAGATTAGATATGAGGAAGAAATTCCTTACTATGAGGGTGGTGAGACACTGGAACAGGTTGCCCAGAGAAGTTCTGGATGCCGCATCCCTGGAAGTGTTCAAGGCCAGGCTGGATGGGGCTTTGAGCAACCTGGTCTAGTGGAAGGTGTCCCTGCCCATGGCAGGGGGGTTGGAACTAGACAATCTTCAAGGTCCCTTCCAATCTAAACCATTCTATGATTCTATGATTTTGCTTTCTTGTTTGCAACACCTATTTCCTTACATGAGGAGAACTGGGGTTAGCTATTCTTTATCATGAATGTTTTCTACATTCCTCCTTCAAATCTTGGAATAGGAAGGGAATCGTGCTGCGCGCACCAGATATATTGGCACAGAGAGACAGCCTTGTCCTGATATCAGCTGTCAGTAGTCCATCTCAACCCATTGTCTCTGTCTGTTGTTACCTGTTTCTCTCTCCATAAACTTGATCGATGTCACAGAGAGGATGAACAATTACACTGTCTATTAATTGCTTCTCTGTTTCCCTGAATGAGTCAATAGCCACCCCATAGCTTGTGAAAAATTCATCAGTGCTTGACAATCAATACCACAAAAAGATTAACAAAAAAAGTCTCTAATGCCTATGTTCACTGAAGAAGCACTTTTCACTTCACATCTGTGCTTGAAACCAATGGGAAGAGTTGTGTTTCTGGAAGAAATTTCTTCCTCTCAGATAAAAATTACTTGCTCAGGATTGCTTGTCTTCAGGAAAAGAATTATAACTCTGTGTTCTTAATGATTTTTTGTCTTGTTTTCCTGTGCTAAAAAAACCAAAGCCTTAATTCACTACACTGTCGTTAATCTTAGAATCTCTGCTAGTAAAACTGTTGTTAGGTATAGTCACAGAAGAAAATGTGGTTTCCACCCTCAGCTCCAATCTCATTCGAGAAATCTAGTGAGATTCACTGGATCTTTTTCCAGGAAGTAGCATGATACCTTTCTCAGTAGGTGGTATCCACATCTGGAAATGTGTGGATATTATCCACGTTGGTTAGGATAGAGATAATTTCCTTTGTATTTTGCAAGGAAACAACTATTTTCCAATGCCAAGTTGTCCTGGTTTGAGGTAAAACAGGACCAATTTTGTTCAGTAACTTTACTTTTTAGCTAGGCCTCTTCTAACTGCTGAAATTAACAGCATGTTGTGCAGAAAACTGTTCACTCTCAGAGTGATAAGACCCATGTTTATAGTTGATGCCAAGGAACGGTATGCAGAGAGGCTCTTGCTTAGACTTATTGCTGTAACACCCAAGGCTAGCCAACTTTGTTACTTGCCCCGTTGGAGGGTCGGAAGCGGAAAAGCGTAGCGGGGTCACACCTGCGGGGAGGAGCAGACAGGACAGGTGACCCAAAACTGACCAACAGGATATTCCATCCCATCTGCCTCATGCTCAGTATAAAAGCTGAGGGATCAAAGGGTCAGCCCCTTTTTCTTCAACGGTTGGCGTCCACAGAGGACTCTGTCTGTTTGTCTGCCTTTGATCCCGATCCCGAATCCAGATCTGGAATCCAGTTCCCGTCCGTCACTGGGTCCAGTCTGGGACTTCCCCAGCGTCTGCTGGTGACATGATTGTCATCCTGGGAGCTTGATACGGTTTTGTATCTATTTCATTATTTTCTTTTTGTTATCTTATTATTAATATTTCATTAAAGTAGTTTAGTTCCCTCTAAACTCTTAAGTCTCTCTTTTTCTCTCTCTCTCTTGCCTCCCTTCGGGAGAGGAGCAAGAGAGAGCGAGCATCTGTCGTTCCACCGGATTGGGCCAATCTGGCCCAAACCACGACACAAGTTGACTTCTGGCTTTATTGTGCACAACCAAAATGCCTTGTAAGACGTTAAATGTAATTTCATTTGATATAGTGCCAGACTTCTGTAAGTCCTCATACATCATTGAAATTCATGATAAATGTCTGTAATAACAGCAAGTATGGAACAAATTCCATTAGTTTGTACAGATGGGATGTCTGAATTTCTCCCTTGTCCTCAAACCATTTTTGCTTAATTTTTAAAAGGATTTATCCTTCCGAGCATTAGTAACTTCATAAATTGATTTTTTTTAAATACCTGTTATATTCAATGAAACAGTGTATTGTCAAAATAAAAATCCTTCCAAAAATCAATCTCTTGTTTAACTGTGATGTCTGGATATACCTGTCTTTCCTGACGGAAAGACTTTAATTTTGCTCTAAATCTAAACTTTACATGTCCCAATAATGTACTACTGCAACCCCAAAATATTTTTATATATATATAAATGTACATATACATATGAGGACATTAATTTTCATTATTCAGTGAAGAATATTACAGCTTCTTTTGCTCTTTGCTCCAGCCCAGAATAGCACAAGTACTATCAGCAAGAGTCTCAAATCAAAAAACTATCAAGACTGAAGCTGTAGGATCAAACCTGAATATTTGTATCCTCTCATTTTAATAACTTCTGTCCTCTAGGGTGCCTTTAGGCCACCTACAAACGTCACTGAGGTTAGCATTTCTGTAATTTTAAGAACTACTTGAGCAACTGAGCTTTGTATTAAGTTTATGTCTCTTATATTTAAGAAACTATTTAATGGTTACCATAGAAATCCCCAAATCTACCAATCTCCTGACAAATTATTATTATTATTATTATTATTATTATTATTATTATTATTATTACTACTACTACTACTTCTACTACTGCTATTACTATTATTACACTTTTCCTTACTAGATCATAAAAAGAGAGAAAAGCTTTCTTTCTATAAACAGACTTTTTTTTTAAAAAAAAAAAGCCTTATAAGTGTTACTGATAATGACTCCTGTTGCCTGTCTTGCATATGTTATGCATGAAAGTCATAACGATTCATAGTGAGCACCATAGTGAAAATAACAGTATGCATGTCCTAAATATACAGAAAAGCAGTCCTGGCACTTAGTGCACAGACAAACACAAAAAAATGATGACTTTCAAATGGAAATCTGTTCTAGCACAATTGATCTTACCTGTTTATGTGTTCAGCGGTGCCATAGTTCCAAAACCACAAATTTGTTCCACGTGCCTTCCAGCCTAGTATCCTGGAAAATCCATGATCAAGGTCAGAGGATGGGAAAGCAGCCAGTGATATTGCCAGACTTACTGTCATTGGAGAGGAAAGGGAACCACATCTACAGCAATTGGCTGTTCTGTGCTAAAACACTAAATCGGGCTGTAAAGCTAGTCTACACTACACTACACTAAATGCAACTCCATAGAGAACAGGAACAGGCTGGATTGCAAGAGCTACAGGTACAACTTACCTTTGTGTGAGGCAGTAAATCCCAGACTGCAGGAATTCACAGGAGCCAGAGATTTGCACAGGGACGAGATTCTGACAATGAGATAATTGCAAATATTTTGCTTCCATAATGCATAGGATCTCATCTGGTGCTGATCTCCAAAGTCTGAAGGAAAAGAAGCAATATATCAATGATATACTGATCTATCGAAATGTAACTGAGCTGGGGCTCTTGTAAACAAGTGGTTTTGGAACCAGAGTGAAGCTTGTGAACCTACTGACTTGACAATTACAAATTCTTCAATTCTAGCATTTGGTACAGTATGTGCTCTCTATATGCTTTATCCCTATGTCCCTGTCCCATCATCTTTTGCACATTCCCACCATAGCCATCGACAACAAAGAAACATGCAGAATATTGACGGTGATACCAAATGTAAATAGAAAGGCAAGCCAACTTTGTTCAAGACAAAACAAACTTCCTCAGAAGTGGATAGCTTAAAGCTGACAGCAGAAAGTGACCAAGAGTGTCCGGTAGAATATTAAACCTGGAGACTTCACAGAGAGTGTGCAGGTAATGGCTATGGGTATGGAGGCAGAGAAGGAAATGCATGCATAGCCAATGCAGAAAGCATATGATAGTCAACCTGTTGCATGGCAAGAGATAAAGGAAATAATATCTTCAGTGAAGGTCTTTACATTAGTAGATTACAGATACAGTCATGAAACCAATATTTTCATCATCATTGTTATTTGAATATAATAAAAACGAGGCCCTATCTGAGCTAGAAGAAATGAATGATTATCATTAGAAAAAACAAAAATAAGTGGGTATTATAGAGCTGTTGGTACCATATCTGTTAAATTATTTTAAAATAAGACAAATCGAGAGCTATCAAACAGGAAAGATTAAAGGGAGCCATCTGAACTACTCAATGAACTCAGTGTTGACTCTCCCTAATTAAGCTGCATTAAGAGAGAGAGAGAATATACTTTAAAAACACATTTCCTCTATCAAACAAATCTCAGGAAGAATGTGACGTAAACAGACATGCTCAGAGAATGATTGTAAGGAAAGAAAGTCTTCTACATAATTGATGATTAGAAATATTTATTTAAGAATAATCAGGGTTTCATTATGAGATCCAGCAAGAAATACACAGGAACACGTGCTTACCCTGTAATAAAGCAACAACAAGGAGGCACCATACAATTTAGAAACAAACAAGTCATTTCTGTGCACAAGATATAATGAAACTGCTGATATTCATATTTCTACAGGACTAGGAAATCTAATTGCACAGCTCTCACCCTTCTGTCTATAAACTAAATTCCCAAGATTAGGAAGAAAGGCACCCCATAAACATTGCTTTCTATTCTTTCTTCTAGTATCTGCTAAAACTATTTTTTGTGAAAATTAAGATATAGTCATTGAATTTTTCATGTTGACTCATTTCCTACACTCTTCTCTATCTGTATTGTGATTTACATAGCTAAAGTTGAGTAAGAAAATACCTATGGTTCATAACTGACAAAACCATTCACTGCAATTCAGTTCTGATCATACTTTGTTAATGGAAACTCACACTAACTATTCATTTATACAATTTGGTTTATAGTACAATTTGTATCTACACAAGATACTTAGTCAATCAAGAATAGTTTGATGATTAACTGGAACTGTTACAAGAATAGGGTATTTAATTAAAGCCACAGTCATCCCGTCAGGAAACAAAAACAAATCAGTGGGATTTAATTAGAAAGATCAAGCAACAAATTCCAATTTTTAAACTATTCATATGTAACCTGTAGGCTTTCCACTGGCTATGCTGTTTTGTTTAATGTAGTAATCTAACCAGTATATATAAATTTTTGAAAGGCCATAACCTTCTGCAGATCACTACAGCAGCAAAATAACTTACTGCTAGTCAAACAATGGGTATATTAATTGAAAGTTCTAGCTCTTTACTGGATCTAAGTATGCAAATAGGAAAAAAAAATGCTCAAAGGAAAAGCATGGAAATCCAGTATATGTAAATTTGTATTTCTTTAAATGGCTGTGCTAAATCTGCTTTCAAAGTTGTAAGACAACATCTCAATTTATGACATCCATATAAAGATGAAAACGGGCAACACTTGGGTCTTTTTATACAAGCATATAGTTACATTTACCCTGTAAAACCATGATATGTGAAACTTTTTCTCTTACCATCCCCATTCCATTCCTTTCAACACAACAGTTTGAATAGCCTAGGTTTAAAAAAAAAAAGAAAAAAATTGAATTTAAAAAGATACAGCAGTCTACACTTGGATGAAAGACAAAGTCCTATTAAATCTTCTTACACTGTTGTAAAGATTATGTATGTTCTTTTCCTGACATTTTTTAGGCTTTACTTTGCTGGTGTCATATTCAATATTTTGTTAAAAGAAAGAGGAGGGGGAAAAAGGAAGATGGAATAATCACATGATGAAGAAGATGTTGAAAAAAAAATATTTTTTAATGCATAATTCAAACTCCATTTTCCATCACTCGTTAGTGGCAGAGTTCATAAGGTCTAACATGAAGTCAGACTTCAAAAAGTCAAATTATAGGCCAATGGAAAAGAAAATGTCTTTGACTCACAACAATGAACTTCAATTTATTTTTGGCCTCTGCTAATGTAAAGAGGAATGCCCCCAACAAGAGAAAACGTTAGCTTCAGCCCAGTCACACACTTATGTAATTCAAGAATGAATGTTATTAATTTCTGAAAGACCAGGAAGACCTGTATAATAGATTAGCTGCTTACACTCATCCTATGTAAAACATAAGACAGAGGACAGGAAACGTCACCTTCACTACTATCCGTTATTTCATATCAGGCAGTGCATTAGCTTAAATGAATTTATTTGTTCTACAGTTTACTTGTTTTTTTCGCTTTCAACAGATGCTTCATGGTCCAGACATTAAAAGTGGATATAGTTTTGCAGACAAGAGGCAATAGAAAGATATTTCCATTCAACATGCCTGGAAAGCCACCGGCATTGCTGACTTCCTTACTGGTATTAACAGATGCCAAGAAATGAAAGGAATATGGAAACTTTTCCTCTAACAAAAATTAAGCACTGTCAAACACTGAGATGTCAAGAGGAAATGTAACAAAATGAGAAATTAAAAGGAACGATACCCAAGGCTAGATAAATCTTTCAGAATTTTTTTGGTGAAATCTTAATCCTTAGGCAGTTAAAATAGTTAAAAACTATTTGCAAGGTCTCAGGAAAGCAAGCTGCTTACTATCATTGAGTACAGGAGAAACAAGTAGGGTGGGGTAGACAGTTCCAAGCGGGAACATTAGACTTCCTATGAGAGCCATGCTATATACAAATACTTTTCCTTCTCTCAAATTGGATCATTTGACTTATTCTATCAAGATATTTGAGACACCTTCTTTTTCTCAGAGTTACTCCATTCTCAGAGAACCTGTGCTGAGAATTACAGTAACTGTTTTGTATGTATAGTTTTGTAACAAAGCCTTATTTTTTTCACTGAGATTTCCAGAGAAGCAAATGAAAACTTGACACAAATACACAAATCCTTTTCCAGGAATGCCTGCAACTACCAAACAAAACTCAAGATATTCAGGTTTTATAGTCTGAAGAATTACTTCTTCTTTAAATATCAGAATGGGGTAGAACCTCTTTAGGCTTCACAAGTAGTCCATCATCTCATAGTGTCTTGAAAAGCTCTAGTCACCACTGGGATATCTTTTGCTCATCACTGTGTACCCCAGGACATGCAGAGTAACAGCTGCTTTGTTACTGCATGTGACATTGGGTATAGTGCATGGCACTGAACTATTTTACACAGTGGAATCCATCTCACATGACCCCAAGTCACAATATCTGATTGGTGCTCTAGACTTCTCTGGAGAATTGCCAAACTAATCCTTTCATTTTCAACCATTGCTCCATTAAGTAGTGCTCTCTGGTAGCTAAAAGAACTGGCTGGTGTGATATTAAACCATTCAGTGCATTCATGGCTGTTTTTAACTAATTTAAAAGTGTTTTTAACTAATTTAAAAGTATTTTTAACTGATTTAAAAGTATGTTAGTGTATTACATGATTTCCTACAAAGAAATTGGTCTATCTGTACAGATTCTCCCAATGAAATTCCATAGAAACAGGGCTAGACCATTTTATACAAAAGTAAGTATTTTCCTCTTAGTAGCAAAATGTGTTTTTACTTTCTTAAATACATAAGAAGAGGAGTCAAGATCATCCATGAAACAGCAAGATGCAATTGCATACATTAGGATGCATAGTGTAAGACTAAATTCACACAATTACTGGAAGCCCTTGGCTGGGTTTATTGAACAATATTAACAAAAATAGTGTTCAAGTAAATTTAACTAGCAAACTTATTTGTAGTAGTGTTACTTTCCCTGTGTCTCTCGTAATACCTATAACACTTGAAGGTCAATATGAAAGAAAGCATTTCACTTAAACATCTTAAAAATGGCAGCCCTAATCTAGGAAAGAACATGGGCTCATCAAGATGAGAAAATAAGAGACAAAGCAACAAAGATTAAAAGACTGATGAAACAAAATGAGACAGGTAAGACAGACTGAAGTCAGTACTGGAAGACTAATTGGAAGTCATTTCTATAGAGAAGAGGCTATATTACGTATTATCCCTAAAACAGGAGGGCAAGTTGAACAAAGGTCTGGGGTCATCTGCAGACAGAGGGGCATGAAAATTCTGAAGTAACAGATCGGAAAGTGTTCTCAAGGAATAAAACCTAGGAATAAAGAAGAAGCAAGGAGTCAACATTCACTTTTTTCTACAGGCCCATACTCTGTTCCATCTCATGATGCCATTTGTACAGTTGTTTATGTTCCATAGAGTTCAAGAGTGCAAATCCTGGCTCTGTAGATTTTTTTTATCAAAAGGTCTGCAAGTTCCAGAAATGCCCATCTGTCCAGCCCAGAGGAGCACAGGGGCACAATGGCAGGCAGGAACCCAAATCAACAACTCCTGAAGAAGGAATACCTTGTCTGGGCCCCTCCCAAGGCTGTCCCAGCACAGTCTCAGCCCCAGGGTCAAACTGTAAAAACTATCACTATGAGTAATGTAGAGTAACCCTCTGTATTACTTTTGGTCAAAGGGTTGCTACCTAGGGGTGGGATAGATTATGGCATGCAGAGAGAAAGCAGTTCGGGATCACACAGGATTTATTACAGGATGCTTAAGGGGAGAACCAAAGGTGGGACAAGGGTGGGGGGCTTAGGTGATGTGGGATAGGAATAAGAGTGGGCAAATAGAGGGGGAAGGTAATAAAAAGGGCAAGTCACGTGTAAATAGTGGTCTGGTCTGTATGCTTGTCTGGCCAAGCCCTGTGTCTGATCAGTGCAGCCTGTCCTATGTTCTTACTAAATTCCTTTCTAAATCTTCCCTGGGTGAGGGGCTCTCTATTTTGTGTGTATGTGTGTGTATGGGGCGGGGGAGTGCAGTCGCTGGAGTTAGACCATTGGCTGGAGGACCCATGTATCCATGGCGCCAGTGACTCAAGAAGTGAGGGTATGTGAGTGAGTGGGTGATCAGTAACAATGACCAAGAGAGATTAGCTGGTAAATAGGTGAAGTAGCCTGGGACTAAGAGGGTGAATGGGTCTGTAAGGGCTAGCTCTGTGTGCAAGAGTGTCTGTCTCTAAGAGCACAGGGGGGCAGCTATTGGGACTTGGAAACTACTGGACAGCTGTGTGTTTGTGTCTGTGTGTGAAGGTCTGGGAGTGGGACTTTGGCCTCACAAGCATGTACGTTCACGTGCCAGTAACAGGGGAGACTGAGATCTAGGGGTAGCTACTGGTCAGACTGAGTGTCTAAGTCTGGCTGATACCAGGATCTGCCTGGTACATGTGTATATATTCGCACCAGTGGACCTCCACCCAGCTGAGTCAGAGTGGTGAGCAGGATGAGGTCATTGGTGCTGTGTTAATGTGGGTGCCTGTCTGCAATCTGTGTTGCCAGGCATGTATATATATGTGTATATATATATGTACATGTGTACATATATATATATGTAGTGTATATGTGTGCTCTGTGTGTGCGTCTTCTAAGAATAATCTTCAGCCTTGCTACAGGACCTGGGCACATGGAACACAAGCTGCCTTGCCTTTCTTGTGCTGTTGGATCTGACAGGATGTATTTTTCACTAACAAAAATAACTTGTAGTATGTAAAGTTAGGCACAGGAAAAGTGTATTGGTGCTCCAGTGATACCAACCCAAAAATAAACAAACAAATAAATTCAAAGCCTACAAAAAATGTGTTTTTTTAATCATAAAGTAAAAAATGCTAAAGTGGAAACACTGCAAGAACTTGGTCAAAGACAACAATCCATTACTATTTTTTTTAAAAAAAGCTTATTTGAAAAGTGCTCACTTCTCTGCAAAACATGGAAAATATGGAAAGCAAAATAAAGTTGTATGATTTCAGGTCCAAATTTAAGAAATAATAAATTGCTTTGGAACACAAACAACCATCTGCCTGGCTTCCCTTTTCTGCTTGATTTGAATCATCTAAGAATCACCATTCCTATCAAAATGTTGACCAGTTTGTAGCAACTAACTCACATGTAAACGTAAAGTACTAAATAGTCTGAAAAATACAAGTAAGCATAATGACGGCTTTTTAGACATATTGTTTATGGATATAGAGCCACAACTGAGTTTCAGTAGCTTGGTAACTTGTTATGTTTTCAAAACTCAATTAAATTCAGTAATGGCACCTGCAAAATAGAACAGTTGAAGTTCTTGATGTATAAAATTGAGTACAATGTAGGATTTTGGTACAGCTTGAAACTTCAGAAAAATACAAACTTGTTTGTATCAATATTCACATACGGGAAATAGATTTCTTTCAAAAAAATAAATGACCTCTTAAGAAATGCGAAAGCAATCATTTTATTGGGAGAACATGATTTTCTATCATTAAACCTCTAAATGATGTAGACACAAAAAAGACTAACAGGAAGTCAAAAACTGTGAGCCCAGTAAAGATACAATTTAATTTTACCATAGAATTGGTTGATGGTTTAAAAAAGTAGTAGTAGTCTACTTAAAGGCCTACCAAAAAAACTCAGTTAAAAGGAAAGCAGCAACTCATAAGAGGCAGATTGGTTTAAGCTACCATCTGTATTGTTTGTTTATGTTATTTCAAGTTAAATACATTTAAGTTATTAAAAACAGATTTGGCAGCAGAAAGAGTTCAAGAACAGCCATAAAAGTGGTCCAGAGATTGGAAACACACTACAATGAGAAGCTGCAGGCTTCAACTCACTCAAAAGAGAAGGCAGAAGGGAGATATTGTTGTGCATACGTATTTAAAGGCAAATAATTTTAAAGGGGAGATGCTTTAACTTTGCTGAACGTGACATAAAAAAACTGGCAGAGTTATCAAAATGACAGTGCAAGAAAATTTCAATGTTGAATAAAGAAGTGATTCTTGTCAAGGAGGCCGATGAAATATTGCAACAGCTACATGGGTAAGGTGGTGGTGAATCTATCATCCAACAGGGATCATTTCTGGTGAAAATGATTACTAAACTATACCACGTGACCATGCTAGTAGAAGTGAATGAATCAGTAGATTAAGATCACTACATTTTGGCATATTAAAAACTTGTGCCACATAACAAAAACAGCATGCTTCATGGTTTTAATGTATTACCTTGGCAATATTCCATCTTCTTGAAAAATGCTTTGGTTTCTCTTCTGTATTTCTGTTTTTCTGAGCATATTAACAGGATACTAAAAGCGGACTCACAGTTATTGACTGAAACAGTGCAGAAAACCCTGTCATGCTTCAAACCAATTTTTCTTGCTCATGCAGTCAGAGGGACTGAGGTTAGAAATGAAATCTCCTACTGCTTAGAGTTACAATTACCTGTGGAAAGTAAAAATGTATGACCTGGTTCATCTCTGTTACTTTATTTTTCAACAATTTTAGCTGAGTTTTGTAGCTATTTCTCCTGAGCACTTGCACGACAGGGCAAACCCATGCTACCTGTATTTCTAGGAACCTGCAACTTCATGGCAATTGAGAAAAAGTTCAGTCTTTTATGGTAGCACTGGCTTAAAAAAAAAGGAATAATGGTGTACCAATGAAAGAAAAAAGAACAGAAATTGTAATATCTGCCTTAATTATTGAATCATAGAATCATTTTGGTTGGTAAAGACCTTTAAGTTCATTAAGTCCAACCCTTAAAGTGACACTGTGAAGTCACTAAACCATGTCCGTAAGTGCTACATCTACATGTCTTTCAAGGAGACCAGGTTAGTCAAGCAGGACCTGTCTTTCACGAAGCTATGCTCACTGGGCCTGATCATCTGGTTGTCCTCTATGTGCCGTGTGATGGCACTCAAGATGATCTGCTCCATAACCTTCCCTGGCACCAAGGTCAGACTGACAGGCTTGTAGTTCACTGGATCCTCATTCCAGACGTTCTTTTAGATGAGCGTCACATTTGCTATCTTCCAGTCAACTGGGACTTCTCCAGTTAGCCAGGACTGCTGATAAATGATTGAAAGGGGCTTGGTGAGCACTTCTGCCAGCTCCCTCAGTGGATGGATCCCATCTGGCCCCAGACACTTGTGTATGTCTAAGTGGTGTAGCAGGTCACTCAACATTTCCCCTTGGATTATGGGGACTTCATTCTGCTCCCCATCCCTGTCTTCCAGCTCAGGGGGCTGGGTATCCCAAGAACAACTGGTCTTACTATTAAAGGCTGAGGCCAAGAAGTACCTCAGCCTTTTCGTCATCTTTGTCACTATGTTTCCCCCCACATCCAATAAGGATAGAGATTCTCCTTAGCCCTCCTTTTGTTGCTAGTGTATTTATAGAAGCATTTTTTATTGTCTTTTATGGCAGTAGCCAGATTAAGTTCTGGTTGGGCTTTGGCCCTTATAATTTTTTCCCTGCATAACCTCACAACATCCTTGTAGTCCTCCTGAGTAGCTTGACTCTTCTTCTAAAGGTCATAAACTCTCCTTTTTTTTCCTGAGTTCCAGCCAAAGCTCTCTGTTCAGCCAGGCCAGTCTTCTTCCCCGAAGGCTCATTTTTCGGCACATGGGGATGGCCTGTTCCTGTGCCTTTAAGATTTCCTTCTTGAAGAATGTCCAGGCTTCGTGGACTTCTTTGCCCTTCAGGATGGCCTCCCAAAGGACTCTGTTAGCCAGGCCCCTAAACAGTCCAAAGTCTGCCCTCTGCAAGTTCAAGGTAGCAGTTCTGCTAACCCTCCTCCTTACTTCTCTGAGTTCTCCTATTGAGTTTTGTCATGGCACAACAAAGTTGCCACAATGATCATTGGCACTTACATGGACTTGTTTCAGGAATACCAAGAACTGAAAGAACTGCAATGACAGAATCTTTGCCCTTCCAATGTTGAACACAGAGGCATGCCTCAATACAGAAAAAAAGAGAAAGCTTTGCCCATGCTACAGCATATTACACCATGAACAGTGAGACCAAAGTTTTAAGGGTTTTTTAAGGATGAATATGACGAAGAACTAAATAATAGTTCTTTTCATGATGCAAAAAGTAAAAAAAAACCCCGCCATTCTATGTAGGACTGTTTTTTCTTTTAAAAATGAAATCTCAGTCTCTATTTTTGATATTTGCTAGAAAGGCAACACAGCCAGGCACACAGTCCAGGAGGTTTCTGCAGAGCATTGATGATAACATTTTGAGACAAGTGGTGGAGGAGCCAACAAGGAGAGGTGTGCTGCTGGACCTTGTACTAACAAACAAAGAAGGACAGGTTGGGGATGTGAAGGTTGGGGGTACCCTTGGCCGCACTGACCATGAGATGGTGGACTTCAGGATCTTGCGTGGAAGAAGCAGGGCAATAAGTACGATTACAACCCTGGACTTCAGAAGAACTAACTTTGGTCTCTTCAAAGACTCATGTGGAGGAATCCCATGGGTTAGGGCTCTAGAAGGTAGGGGAATCCAAGAGAGCTGGTTAATATTCAAACACCACTTCCTCCAAGCTCAAAGATCAGTGCATCCATATGAGTAAGAAACCAAGTAAAGGAGGATAGAGGCCTGCATGGATGAGCAAGGAGCTTCTAGAAAAACTCAAATGGAAGAGGGAAGTTTACAGAATGTGGAAAAAAGGACCAGACACTTGGCAGGAACATAGGAACATTGTCAGAGTACGCAGAGATGCAACAAAGAAGGCTAAGGCCCACTTGGAATTAAATCTGGGAAGGGATGTCAGGGGCAACAAGAAGGGTTTCTTCAAGTACACCAGTAGCAAAAGGAACACTAGAGAAAATGTGAGCCCACTGCTGAATGAGATGGGTGCCCTGGTGACAGAGGATACAGAGAAGTTGGAGATACTGAATGCCTTCTTTGCTTCAGTCTTCACTGCTAAGCCCAGCCCTCAGGAATCCCACACCCTGGAGGTAAGACAAAAAGTCTGGAGAAAGGAAGACTTTCCCTTGGTTAAGGAAGATCGGATTAGAGATCATTTAGGCAACCTCGACACCCGCAAATCCATGGGTCCCAATGGAATGCACCTACAACTGCTGAAAGAGCTGGCCGAAGTCATTGCTGGGCTGCTCTCCATCATCTGAAATGTCCTGGAGAACAAGCGAGGTGCCTGAGAACTGGAGGAAAGCCAATGTCACTCCAGTCTTCAAAAAGGGCAAGAAGGAAGACCCAGAAAACTACACGCCAGTCAGCCTCATCTCCATCCCTGGAAAGGTGATGAAACAGCTCATTCTAGATGTCATCTCTAGGCATGTGGAGGAAAGAAGGTTATCGGTACTGGTCAGCATGGATTTGCCAGGAGGAACTCATGCTTGACCAATGTGATAGCCTTCTATGATGGCATGGCTGGCTGGGTAGATGAGGAGAGAGCAGTGGATGTTGTCTACGTCAACTTTAGCAAGGTTTTTGACACTCTCTCCCATAATATCATCATAAGTAAGCTTAGGAAGTGTGGATTAGATGAGTGGATTGAGAACAGACTGAATGGCAGAGCTCAGAGGGCTGTGATCAGCAGTGCAGAGCCTAGTTGGAGGCCTGTATAGCTAGAGGTGTTCCCCAGGGGTCAGTACTGGGTCCAGTATTGCTCAATAGATTCATCAGTGACCTGGAAGAGGGAACGGAGTGTACCCTCATCAAGTTTNTTCCATCTGAACGTGAGGAAAAACTTTGAGGGTGACAGACCACTGGAACAGGCTGCCCAGAGAGGTTGTGGAGTCTCCTTCTTTGGAGATATTCAAAACCTGCCTGGACGCAATCCTGTGCAATCTGCTCCAGGTGAATGTGCTCTGCCCGGGGGGGTTGGACTAGATGATCCCCAGAGGTCCCTTCTGACCCCTACCATTCTGTCATTTTGTGTTTTTTTTTCAATCTCCTTACATTTACTGTATGGAAAAGTCTTTGTTTCTAGCTGCTGTCAAGAGAAAACATCTGAATGGCTTGCACTGAATGTTTGTGTCCATGTCACAAAATATTTTATTTTTAACAAGTTTTTTTTTTGTTTGGTGGGAAATTCCTAATCCATAATAAAATTTAAAGCTGCTTTAATAACCTTTAAAAATCTTTCAGAATACATGTACTATAAATTGTGAGTATCTTGAGCAACATAAATGATAGTCAACCAGACATAAAATAAAAAAAAAATAATAAAAAAAAAAACCAAAAAACCTCCCACAAACACAACTTATTCTTACCTTACTTCTACTTTCTGTGTCCCTCTCCCTCAAGCTGTTTTCACAGCAACAGTTTTTTAACCGCTGTATTTTATAAAAGCCAGAGACTTATTAGAGAGCACTCAGTCTTCAAACTCAACTGAGTTGCCACAGAGCAACAGGATTCAGTTGTGTTGAGTTGCCACATGCTGCTGTTTCTGTCTTCCTGCCTCTCTCATTGTTCTGTGGGTCACGTCACAAGCCTATATGAGACAATATCCTCTGACTGGTCCTCTTCTCATGCCAATAGGAAAACCCGAAATTGTGCACAAATCTGT
Organism: Burhinus bistriatus; assembly: GCA_013397275.1. Classification (NCBI taxonomy): domain Eukaryota; kingdom Metazoa; phylum Chordata; class Aves; order Charadriiformes; family Burhinidae; genus Burhinus; species Burhinus bistriatus. The sequence continues at coordinate 73,779 of VYXH01000338.1, forward strand.
TGGCTACACCGGTTTGGCTCTCAAGGACTCAAATTGGATGCCAGTGAGATAACAGCTAGGTGCAAGTCCAGTTGCACACACCTACTGTTGGCCATTGCTTGTCAAGAAAATTATTGCAATAGGATTACTACTCATACAGTATTGGAAATTAAAGTACAAATAACACCACTTATTTAACAGATCTGATTTTGACAAAATGTTTCCCTGCTGCTGAAGTGAAGATTGTATATAGTTATGAGCCTGAACTAGAAATGTTCCAGTTGTACAGTCTGGAATCGTGTCACGGTCAATGTATACAAATACAACTATAATATTCCACTTATACCTTATATTACTCTTATTAACTGAACTGCTGCATGATCTAGAAGGAATACAGTTAGACCGTTTTCAGTCCCCATCTGCATTTTCAAGACAATCTGCTTTTTTCAAAATAATATATAAATAAAATAGTTTTGATGAAGAAAATTTCCATAGGACTTTTTTTAACTCTTGTTTTTATAGTAAATTTTCATAACACACATGACTATAACTCATATGTTTATAATAAATCACAACAAAGGTTATCCCTATATCACTTTTATTTTTTTGGATGGACATATCTTCAGACAGTAAAATGAACATTTAAGATACCCCGTTCCTATTAATAAATTACATGATATAGATGATAAATATTCTGAGAATAAAAATAAATTATAATATTAAAGAAATATTCTGTTCTTATATTTGTTATTCCCTTCTGTTAGTTTTCATCCTGAAAAAACATCACCACTTGGTATGAACTAGAGTTTGTTTCAAAACTGTGTAATATTAAACTATAATTGATAACCAGTACCGAATTTCATGTATTCATCTTTAATCTAATTCTTTTTCATAATCATCTCAAAATGTGATCTGAGAAATTAAAATCAAATCCAATTTGAGGAATCTACTTATAGCCATAAAAGCTAAAGTTTCTTCTTTTAGTCCTTGGTTAGTTGGATATAAATTTTTCCTAAAATAATAAAGCAGAAAACTCATGAGTTTTACTCGTTAGATTGTAATATTCTGAAAATCTGGAGAGTGAACATTATTCTGAGCTGTAACAAATAGAAAAAAGTCAATTTAAACATAGAAGGTAATTCATATGCCAGTACAATCATTTTGATGCAAACTCCTTTCAAGATGTTATTACCATACTAACAAAAGTTATTACCATAACTTTTATAACTTCTGTTTGAGTTGGACTATGTTTTTTTAGAAACACATCAAGTTTGGGGTTTTTTACTTAGTAATAAAAAAATTCACTACTTCCTCAATCAAGTTATCTCAGCTGTTAATTACTTCACTGAGAAAAGACGCACACTGTTTCTGATCTCGGTTGGTCAATTTTCAGCTTCCAAGGTATCGTTATGCTTTCATTCACTGATACCAGAAGTTTTTGTTTAACATAGATGGTTTTAGTCTGTGACAAGGGCAGCTCTATCAAATTCTTTTTTCCCTTAGTCTCACATGACAGAGCTTATCTTTTTAGACCCCAAATATTTGTTGTAAATCTTCAACCCTTTTTAATTTGTCATCAGTCTTCCAGATTTTGGCCAATTAAAGCAAATACCAGAACAGCAAAATTCAATCAGGCTCACCCTGATTGAATCAGCTGCATCAAATAGAGTGTCAGACATTAAGAGTAAATATGAAAATAATGTTTCCAATTGCACACATTAGGAAAACTGATTATAGAAATAGTCTCATTTCATCTTTCCAAGGGTCTTCAGGATCCTTTGCATCATCCCAAAGTTTATTCCTTCTGCACTGCACCTAGTCCAACAACTATGATAGTCATTCTTTTAAAGTAATATGCAGTACAACCAGTTGCATTGGTAGCCCTGAAAAAGGTGAAACAAAATTAGGCACAATTGAGCAGAAGCTATTGTTCAGAGTAGGCATGCTACATTCAGTTTACTTTTAGTCTTAATGCAATGCTCTCAGACAAACAACAAATATAGAATAAAAAGACAGCATCAGCAACTCCAAAGAACAGAAGCTCAAGAAATTTCATGTTAACAGAGGGAAATTCCAGTACAGCTTAAGAGAAACAGAGAGGAAAAAGTGAAAAAAAATACGCTAATATGGTAAAACAGCGAAGAATAATTTTATTTTGAAATTATAAATAATGCATTTTATTTTGTAGTTTGACAGGGTATTCCTTCATCTTTTTTATCTATTTGCTCAAACATATAGATCGGCATTCATAAAATAAACTGTGAAAGACAAAATCTATTTTTTGCTAGAGTTTAAAAAGTAATATAAACATTCTTCCCCACTGAAACATTGTCCAGGGATAAAGCTAGCAGCCTGGCACACAAAGTAGCTCTGCAGCCATGAAATGCATCAGTGTGATCTGTCTAGTGTCATCTGTACTGGGACACTAGGAAATGCCCAGCTCCCCAAAACACCTTTGAGGGGCCGAGTTTGGTCTATATGAGTCATAGCAAGTGGCACACTTCAAAGTTCATATGTGAGAACCTCAGTAAAACCATTTTTACACATAGGCAACTGAGAATACGTGTTGAAGAAGACAAAAGTTTGGCTGCACCGTTTTTCATTTGGGTAATTAACGTGCTACAAATATACTTTTTAATTCTAGCAAACCTAATAAGCCCAGAGCAAGAATTACAAATACAACTCCATTGCTGTCCCTATTATAGTACACATGTGTAAGCACATTATTTTATGACTGGTCCCTACTACCGAGTTCTCTGTCTCAGATGACCTTAGTAAGAGTTAAGCCAAATACTCCAGAGGAGAGTATAAGTTAGAAATATACAAGTCCAGGTCTCTGGCTCACTTAAACATGCAGGTTTTCCTTCCAAAAAGGAACAGTTCCTCAAAATTAGAAAACAGAAAAAGGCTCAGTGTAAATAAGTAATGATGAGAAAATTTTATCATATAACTAGCAAAAAGAAAAATGTAACTACCCTTCTTTTGCTACACAAAGGCCACTGAAGATCAGACTGAGTTGTTGCCTTAACTTACCACTTGAAGAATCCCTACAGAACTGTATCTTAATAGGCAAGAAATGCATTTGTGCTGCCCCAGCACTTCTAGCACAGGCCTATACCTTCTTTGCTGTCTGCTTCTTTTTGGCTTGCAGATGCACTACCCAATGAAAGGAAAAAAAAACACCGTCGAAACTAAACAAAACACACACAAAAAAAACCCCCAAAACCCTGGAAAAAAAAACACCAAAACCCTTTCCTTTAGCAGGAATAACCTGCACTGTAATTTCTGAAAATGGAAGCGATCAAATGTGTGTCTTGTAATCTTCAGACTAAAGACATTTCAATCTGGACTTCTGGTGTAAAGAAATCATAGAATCATAGAATGGTTTAGGTTGGAAGGGACCTTAAAGGTATCACCTAGTTCCAACCCCCTTGCCATGGGCAAGGACACCTCCTGCTACCCCAGACTGCTCAAAGCCCCATCCAGCCTGGCCTTGAACACTTCCAGGGATGGGGCCTACACAGGTTTCCTGAGCAACCTATTCCAGGGCCTCACTACCCTCACAGTAAAGAATTTCTTCCCGAGATCTAGTCTGAAACTGCCCTCTTCCAGTTTGAAGTCATTACCTCTCGTCCTATCACTACAGGCCCTTGTAAAAAGGCCCTCTCCAGACTTCTTGTAGGCCCCCTTCACATACTGGAAGACTGTTATAAGGTCTCCCCGGAGCCTTCTCTTCTCCAGGCTGAACAACACCAACTCTCTCAGCTTGTCCTCATAGCAGAGGTGCTTTAGTCCTCTGATTATCTTCGTGGGTGTCCTCTGGACTCACTCCAACAGGTCCCTGTCCTTTTATGTTGCAGGCTCCAGAGCTGGACACAGTATTCCAGGTGGGGTCTCACCAGAGCGGAGTAGAGGGCCAGAATCACCTCCCTTGACCTGCTGGTCATGCTTCTTTTGATGCAGCCTAGGATGCAGTTGGCCTTCTGGGCCGCAAGCGTACATTGCCAGCTCATTTTGAGCTTCTCATCTACCAAGATGCCCAAGTCCCTCTCTGCAGGGCTGCTCTCAATCCATTCTCTGTCCAGCCTGTATTTGTGCATGGGATTGCCCTGATCTACATGCAAGACCCTGCACTTGCCCGTGTTGAACTTCATGAGGTTGGCATGGGCCCATCTCTCAAACCTGTCCAGGTCCCTCTGGATGACAACCCTTCCCTCCAGTGTGTTGATTACTCCGCACAGCTTGGTGTCTCTGGCAAACTTGCTGAAGGTGCACTCAGTCCCTACATCCATGTCGCCCACAAAGATGTTAAATAGTACTGGTCTCAGTACTGATCCCTGAGGACCCCAGAAATGTTTTCCTTTCCTATCTAGTTTTACACTCTTTAATCTTTTGACACTGTGGTTAATGCATTTTTGCAATGTACAGAGAAAATAGTGAGCGTGTTAAGTACCAGTCTGATTTTTACATTTTATTTGTATAGCCTGCAATGTGCTTTTCTACACAATATTCAGAAACTATTTCAACTTACTTTTACTTTTTTTTAATTCCAATAAGTTATTTCAGATTAACGTACTTTAAAAATGATTCAAACAGCAATAAAAGTACTTTTTCCAGTACTGCCTGCTTAGTTGGGCTTTGGCATTTGATTATGTTTCTTTTGTAGCAAGCAATTTAGGGCTAACCTGTTATCCATAGAGAGACATCTCAAGGATCCAATTTTTCTTTGATGCTTATGGCCCACAACATAAATTAAAACCTGCGGGCTTCCTGGGTATTGCTGGTTTCCATTTTTATCCTTCAGTATTTAGTTAAAATACCACATACAACCAAAAAACCTACACAAGCTTTGCTAATTTAATCTTTGTGTGTTTATGGAAGCAATTAAAAATAAAAATGAATTGCATATGGTCTGCCCTTGGACTTTATGGTAAACTAAACTTCCTGCTGTCATTTTGTGATAGGGAAGAACTAATTTAATGCTGTTCTACTAAGTTATTATAATGAAAAATAGACGAGAAAAAAGATCAATTTGAGAATTACATGAGTTTTCATGAAAATAAAACTCACTTTACCTTTGCAGATGTCTATGTGAGTAAGGTCTACCTGAAATCCTGCAGATGGTGTGGAAAATTGAGTTTGTACTTTGGGTCATATAGCTGAGACCTGAACATCTGAAGCCAAACCTCATCTGCCCACCTACATTCTTTGCAGTGAAAGCCATACCCTACCGTCTAAATTTATACATATTAAAAACAACTTAGATATTCCTTTGTGCATTGTTTTGACATCTTAAGGCTTCCACAGAAACACAATGCATCATAGGGCTGCAAAATGCAGGAACCTATCCTTAACAAGTAAAACAACTAAAGAAGGAAAGAACCGAGTAAAGAAAACCTTTTATGGAATTACTTTAGTATTTTAGACAGTCACAGAGAAGCAAGAATTTATGCTTTGATCAGAAACCCATTCTGCACATGAGCAATTAAGTTATTAAATCTTTCCTAAAGAAGCAGGGGGAGATGGTTGGTTTGTTTTATTTTGATTTAGGTTGGGGTTGGGTTTAGTTGGGTTTTGTTGTGTTGGTTTTTTTTTAAAGTAGAGGGGTTGTAGAGATTGATGAGTTTTGGAAAAGTTGACTGTAAATCATTTAGTGGTTTGAAATATCATTGTTGTGCTTAGACTATCTTATTTTGGAGATGGCAATTCGAGGAACACATATGTTCAGACTTTCAGTTTTTCTCCAGTCAAGTAGATCCATTCACTCCAAAGATGTATTTCTGTGAATAAAGGTCACAGAATTAAGCTCTGACTTCTTCAATGTACAAATATATCTTCACTGCAAAATCAAATCCTAGGAAATGTGGAAAACATGCATATATGTTACTGGCACTGATGAAGTTATTATTCTTTCTATACCACAAAACCCCGATTTTGTTTCTCAGATCCTGCAACATTATGTAAGATATGGGAAAGCTGCCTCTATATTAATTTTCACATTATCTGAAAAAGTTCCCAGTGATTGTTCCTAATTCACAAAATCCAAATCACTGACATGATTATTTTCAAAAGAGTTTTGAAGGTCAAGAATGTAAACAGACTACATTTACTTGAAACATTTCGTTTTCCTACCATTCCTACCATTCATTAGTGCATTAGACAGTAAATACAGTTTGCCTAAGTCACACCACAAATGCATTAAAAAGCTTTTCTAAAATCTTAGGGTGCACACAAGTTCTGGCAGTACTGTAAATAGAAAAATGTATGCATAGGATACATGTAAGCTATATGTCAAGCATGATATGAAGTGCACACATAGGATGACATAACAAAATGTAATGATGATAGCAAAGATGTCCTGTTAAATATCACTTATTTGAATTATTATCACATATGCACAATTTAAAAAAAATACTCATGTAACTTTATTTCCCTTAAATCTTTCATAGAAAGAAATGCTTAGAATATCAAAGCCCAAGCTAGGGCCACACCAATTTTCTTACACTAATTCTCAAGCTCATCTGTGTTTCACATTCAAAAATCACAGCTGCCTGTAGTGTAGTCAGTAAAGATCAGATCTAAGAACTCAGATGTAATGATTCACATCAGTCTGTACAATTATCTATTCCGTTTTTTTCAGATACATGTTTCATTCTTCCTTTTACTTCAACTAGAGAGGCATTCACCTTTCCTGGATTTAAAAGCTGGGGCTGTTCAATTTGTATAATCTTTTTTTTCTCTCGTGTTCATTGGGAATAATTTCAAGATGTGAAGTGGACACCATGCCTAAAGTTCCAAATCTTTTTTTAATGCACATTGTTGTAATATTACTTTTGTATTTCTTAAAATAAATATTCGTAAGTGAAATAGATCACTTAATTAACAAGTTGACATTGAGGGGTTCAAGAGATTGCCAAAGCTCTTACTGCACATATTGTGAGATAGCTGAGACAGTTACATAAAAACAACCATGGGCTAACTTACACCTTCATGCTGTTACACTCTATAAGCAATATCTATTCTACTCAGTTTAAGCTACCAGAATCTTGACCTCATCTAAGTGTAGCTTAAAACTGAGCAGCAGGATGTTTTATTCCTATTATCACCCTTTTACTTGGCACTACTGTTGGCGCAGAACTTAAGTTCAACATGACAAATGTTTCTGTGGAAACCACAGGACATGCCAGTGCAGACCAAAAGCAGTAGCCAGTTCCAACAGTTACCTCAAATCTAAGGATGAAATATGAGCTCACCTTTTATAGACATATTGCAGGTATGACAAAGACTTTTAGAAAGCACCTGGAGAGCACCTGGAAAGATAACCACCCCAACCAGGGAGCTAGATTCATCGAGACCCCAACTTAGATGCCCGTATGTGAATGCACATAGCATGGGGAACAAGCAAGAGGAGTTAGAGACATATGCATGCCTGCAAGAGTACAATCTAATTGGCATCACAGCGACATGGTGTGATGGCTCCTATGACTGGAGTGTTGAAATGGAAGGATACTGACTCTTCAGGAAGGACAGGAAGGGCAGATGAGGAGTGGGTGTTGCCCTCTACATCCATGACCAGCCAAAGTGCATGGAGCTCTGCCTGGGGACAGATGAGGAGCTGACCGAGAGCCTATGGGTCAAGATCAAAGGGAGGGCAGGGATAGGTGATGTTACAGTGGGAGTCTGCTACAGGTCACCTGACTAGGAAGACCGAGCAGATGAGGCCCTCTATAGACAGACAGGAGCAGCCTTACTCTCACAAGCCCTGGTGCTCATGGGGGACTTCAACCACCCCAATATCTTAGATCGCTTAGATCATTCCTGTAGGAAACTTTGCCCAATAACTCAATTTACTAGGAGGGTTGAATGAAGTTTTTTCCAAATTTAATCATCTTTCAAGCTTTGGCATTCTTCTACTACAGATTGACCTGCTTATTATAAATACATTTAAAAGACCCACAATCATGTTACAACATTTATATTACATTTTTGTATTTGCCAGAGTCTGTTCTGATGCTCTGCAAACAACAAAAAGGATGTTTCTTAATACCTCTCAATCATGGAAAATGGGCCCATGCAAATTCTTCAGCTCCCTGAGTAGTCATATTCTGACCATTTTAATACGAAAAAGAGCACAAAAAGAGGTGGATTTCCCAACACTTTCTTAATGTAGCCAGTCAATTCTCTCTAACAAACAGGAGTACTTGTAAAGCAAATCATGGGTTCCTAGACTCTTGCAACTAAGAAGTATTTAGATTTTTCACTAGGGTATGTGGAACAAAAAATGACACATTCAGAAGCAGTCATCCTTAAAAAAATCCTTAAAAATAAAGCAAATGTCTGTTTAAAAAAAAAAAAAAATCAGCTGAACCTTTTCAACACAAATCTGTAAGTTTGGCAAACTGCAGGCAAATCTTAAAACAGCTGACTCTTAGAAACCTGCTTCTGGAGTCCTTTGTCCTTTCTGCATCGCCATCACAGAATATTACTGTCAAGGTAGAGCTAGCTAAAGTCTGCTATTCAAGCTATGGGTAAGTAAGACACTTTTAACAACAACCAGGATTTCCAGATTTTTTGCCACAGAGCTGGTAGTCTGAAAAAGCCACAGAACTTAGTTATCAGCTCATCAGAAAAAGAGCTGGAGTCAAGCTGCTAGAAAGCATCATGGGAGTACAGTCTCACGACTCTGGAGTTTGTCAGTCATAAAAGCAATGGGAATCCTTGACTACAAGGCAGCAAAATACATTGAGACTCATGGCATGTTTCAGGCACCTGAAAAAAAACCTGTTAGTAATGGTGGAATTTCCATTCCTGTAGAGCCATATAGCAACTTAGCCACTGTTTTCAGGACTAGTATTCTGAACAATGTCTTCTGAATGGCACTTTGGTTCCAGCTACTAGTCTCTGTGGGTCTCAGTTTTACAGATCATGACAGCAGCACCAGTTAGAACATTGGCAGGCATCTGAAGTGGTGAAAACAGCATATGAATTTTAAACTGAAGCTGTGGTCCACTGTTTAACTTGGAAACTACTCCTGAAGGTCTGCACTCAACAGTGGGTCTTTATCTGCTTAAATGGTGAGAAAATTGGAGATCTAAATAGGCTAAAATTTCCTGTGAAGAACCACTCAGTACATTTGGATTTAAATTTTTATTTTCTGAGAAGGAAGAGGTGCCATACAAATGGTCAAATGCCTGATTGTGCAAGTTTTAAATATCTATTTAGACTCTTCTGCCAGTGTATGAATTCCAGTAATATTATAAAACACTCACAGTACATCATTTATCAAACAGACAGGGTCTCAAAGTTAGCAGAAGCTTTAATGTAACATTGATTCCACAAATGGTTCATGACAGTGGCAGTTTATTCAGTATTTACAGAGGCCTAAAAGAAACTTTTGAAGCCAGAATTGTGTATTCAGTCACACAACAGCAAATAGTAAAGGGACCCATGAGGATAAACATGAGAATGCCCCAAGACTGTAAATACTTATGTGTCCAGTTAGTTGTACTCACACAACCAAGGAACTTTGAGCTTGAAACATCAGAACAGAATGCCTAAAGGAATGCAGAGAATAGAAGGATATTGCCATGAGCATCCAGAGGAAAAAACCAGTCTGAAAACAATTGAAAATGGATAATGTGGAATTGCAACAGTAAGTGTATACACTTTATAGCCAGGAGACAAATAGTTTTCTGTAACTTTTAAAATCAAGAAACTTGAAATAGCAGTAGTGGCCTTTGCAGATATTCAGCTACCAATTCTCTAATGAATCATCAGACCTGTACGCTGTCATGTAGAAATAAGTTCAGTACCTGCAAATACAACACTTTGAAAGCAAAAAAGTCATGGTAGGACAAAAGCTTGAACTCCACTAAAAGAGAATTCCGTTTGTAGAACAAAGTTCATCACAAAAAGCTCATGGAAATATGTTCAGTGTTTTCATTACTATATAATATTAGTAATGTAAAATGGATTTTACTGAGGCTCCTTTAATAATTTCTACAAACAATTTGTGGCCATATAGCAATTTATACCTGGCACACTGATTGATTAGTTACTTGAGCCCTAAAGCACACCCAGTGCTATGTAAAAGCTAAAAAATACGCACATTAACTTGAGGCAAAGAAGTTCTTTCCAAAATGACACAGTGGCAGAGACAGGCATAAAGCCCAAGAAAGAAGATAGACAGGCAATTAGACATATCGATTATCAACTCCCTGAAACCGTTTCTGCACTTGCACAGCCCCTTTACCGTGGTAGAATTAGTCCTAGATCGCTGTCATTGTAAAATCAGAACTAGCCCTACAAAAAGAAAGTAAAAAAAAAAAAAAAAATTTTTTTAAAAAGCCCAAAACCTCACTAATTCTTCAATTATAAGATAAAGAAAGGTCGATTTTTCAGAAAACAAAGCTACTCATAAAGGCATGTTCACTAAATCCCTTAAGAGTCAAGTATGCTTCTTCCTGATTCCTCTAGAAGAGTAGACTTGCCAGCATCCTCCAAATCCTTCTTCCACAACAGGCACTGAAAACCTCTTTGATTTGTGAAGTCTTTGGTGACCTAGTAGCTGACCTGTTCTTCAACAATATCATCTAAAAAAGGCCGTTGCTTCCTCCCCCTAAGAAATATCTTTACATTCAGCAATGCAGAGAATACGAAAAGCAGGAAGAGAGAAGAGTCTTTTTTGTCTCAAGTTACTGTCATCATAATTCATCACAATACCACCTAATTTATCCAAGTAAAGCTTTCCTTTTAACTCCCAAGACTCAAAGATTTGGAAGATGGGGAGAAAGGAGTAGGTCATGGTGATCTGCTAAGTCTAACTGAAATTGCATTTTTTCCCTAATTTCTCTTTCTCTCAGTCTTCCAACATATACATTATTTGAATGAGTTCAAAGCTATTAAAAGTAAAGCCTTCCTGTTCTGTTCAGAATCCTGGAAAACTGAAACGCCATCTGTAGCACAACCTCTGATTTGTTATATCTGCTGCTACCTCTGCTCTTCGTTCCCAAGAATTGCTGTGACTGATCTTCCAAAAATTGCAAGTAATTCTCTTGAAAAGCATTTCACACAAATTAGTGAGACTATAAAAGCTTTCTCGCCTCTCTATCTATCCACAGGATCTGAGGCATCCGTGGGCATATGTAGGAGAGACAGTTGAAGAAATTGCCTCACTCAGCCATGCAAAGAGGCAGAGAATAGTACACCTACACTTCTGTCACTCCAGTTCACAGGCACCTCCTTAAGCAGTTTAAGCTAAAGCCACGTTTTCACACATGCTTTAAGGTGGTGCGGTGCAAACAAGGTGCCTCTGCCTAGCACTCATCATATTCTTGATCCCAGTCTGCACAATCTGAAGAGACTGCATGATTGCATGATTAAATGGATCAAAATCAAAACTTATCAGCAAAACAGGACTGCTTCTTTTGCACTGATATCCTGAATTGGTTTTGAATGCATATTTTCTGATTTCCGATTAGTCAAATATGAATACTCTGGGCAGTTTGCTAATGTCTTGATTGACTTCTCAAACAAAGGTTTCTAATTCCAAATGTATGATGGGGTTGAACTGCATGCACCCATATATAGTGGGCAAAAATACAAAGTCAAGTTGTGGGGAAAAATGGAACAAAAAGTTAAATTTTAAAGTTAAAGTAACAGCTATGAACTCTGTGACATTTCATTAAAATATTTTACAAAAATAAAATTGCATCATTTTATAACATTTTTTAAAGTAGGTATATCCTTGTTCTTGAACTTCTTTTCAGGTCCTTCACACTGTGACATTAAAATATGCTGTGAACATACCATACACTAATATTGTCCTTAAATGAGGCTGGATGACTTTCACAAATGGAAACAAACTGTTATCTGATTGCAAAGATGATCTCAACAGTGGATGTGTTTCCCGCTGTTAGCTCACTTGGAATGTTCTTGGCTGAGAGTCAAGGTCATTCTAATCCTGGCAAAGCTAAAAAAATAAATTAAAAAAATTCTCATTGTCTTGCCTGTTTTTATAAAGTGAGAATCCAATCTCTTTTGAATGCTGTGAATTTTGCTAACTCTAATTAAGTTTAATGGAGTGCAATACTGCTCATGTACATTATAATTAGAGGCAGCCTTGCTAGGGCACTTCATTGGGACACATGAGACCTGAGGCTCTGCTAACACTTCTTAAGGGCTGGGTTTGACTCACAGTAGTGTGGTTTATGAGTGTTTATGTACAGGACAATCTTGATTTCATTGGAGGACTTTAAATGCTTCTGAAATATAGTAAAGGATAAAAGAAATAATATTTTCCATCATTTGGTAGCATTTGAATGCTGCTCTGAATCAGTACTAATAAAAAATAACTAATCCACATATGGGAACTTGTTAGCTTTGACATCACTGTTACTGAAAAAAAAGACCAAGACAGAAACACCTATGCTAGCTCATGGACCTTTCACTCTTTTTTAATATTTTTTTTTTATTTTATTTTTCCCAAACTCTATATAGAAACAAGCCAAAATCATTATATATTTTATCAAAAGAGATAACCTACTGACCCTAGCCTCCTCAATCTCATGCAAGTTTGGCAATTACTCTGTCAATCATTCATCAATCCTGTTTTCACTGCTAAACATGTTACCCTTACTTTGTCCAGGAAGCCTCCTGTTCCCCTCCATTCCAATTCTTTTTGAAGACCTACTTTTCCTGGGAAAATTGTCAACTAGCCACAACACATTTGAAGGGAAAAGCAAAACAGTTTACAGCCCCTAGCAGGAGGGCTTAAGAGGATCTTGAATAGCATATCACCTTCCTTTACTTTGTCATAATTGTGTCAACCACAGCAGGTCTGCAGAAAATAAGTGTTCCTTTATTCTCTGTAGAGAGCCAGCAGCCCATTTTCAGGTACTGCAAAGTACAACTTTGTGAATCTTCAAGCTGTACCACTGAAAGCCAAAAAAAGCCCTTGCTTTATTATTACACCAGTTCCTGTTCTATTTTGGTCACATGGCTGAGGAAATCTTGAAGGAAAATAAAGGCTACCCCTTCCCTATTTCTCTCTGAAAAGCGTCATTTAATTTGGTAGACAGGAGCTACATTTGTTTAATTTCTTTAGCATTCCTTCCATTGAAAAATAAAATTCAGGTGTTCAGGTTACTGTTGTTACAACAAACAGATCTATACGAGGTTTATGTGGTTTCTTTACATTTGCACAGAAGTTGTAAATTTAGCCCAGAGCTAGCTCTTTAGTAACTCTCCTTCAGAAATTATGTCCTGCTAGCTAGATTCAGTTTCAGTTCCTCAGGGCTTTTTTTTCTTCTAAAGGTAAGAAACTACAGGGGGATAAATGAAAAGCTGTATCTATTGACATCAGTTCACAATTCACCAGTGGAAAACCTAAGGTGTATAGGTTCAGAACTGTCTACCAGTAAAGGACTTCAAGACAATTAAAAGTTGAAATGGAAGAAAAAAGATGTTGTTTTGATTACAAAAGGTCTATGCAAATGTCTGTTCCGGTGCATTCAACTGACTACCTTGAAATTTACTTTGAAGAATTTAAACAGCAAGTGCCTCAAATTCACATTACTTTTTGTTGGGATAAAGACTTTCTTTCAGCTTTGAGAATAGGATACGGGATCTACTTTCTTTAATAGGCAAAGGCCGGTTTAAATTCCTGACAAATCTCCAGACCCTAGTGGTGTATTTACATGAGCACAGTCTTGAGAAAGCATCACAGATTTTCAGGGGGGTGTGAGCGGGCTGCCACGTGGTACTTTGTTGCCCACTGGAGCTAAACCACCACACATTCCATTCCACCTAATCTGTATCCAAGTACTTTTAATGATTTTCTTTGTAATGAAGTAAACAGCAAACTGATACCATAGATAAAGCTATAGAAAAGTTGTATTTTGTACTCTGAATACCATCTTTTTATATAAGAAAGTATGAATTACATTAAATGCTGCAAAACCCCCTGTTTCACCACTATTAATGTTTCTGGGAATTTATTTTAATGATAGCTGTTCATAGCATATATTTCATAGTAATGTTAATAGCATAATAGTATTGATATTTGATATTGATAATACATTTGAAAGAGTTTGATATTGATTTTACTATATATTTATTGATCTTTAATACAAAAAGCTTCAGCTTACTCCATTCTTTTTAAGAAATTTTGAATGCAAGGCTGGAAAATAGCATCAAGGATCTGAGAGGAGGTGTCAAGTGTATGCTATACTACAGATTTTTTTTTTTGAGGCATGACAGTAGCCAGTCAGTATAAAGTGGTCTACAGGCAGCAGTTTGTGACAACAAAAAAAAAAAAAAAAAAGACCCTGAGATGTGGAAAACAACTGTTCCTATTTCAGGTGATAGTAAGATTATAGTATTGAACTTAAGTTGTTAACGTTGCTATTCATCAGAGCAAGAATCAAAATCAAGCACACCAAAGCAAAAATACCTTACATATCTCTTCCTGCAATTTCTTTAACCATATATGGTATTAAATCAGCAACTACTGTTTGTCAGACTAGTGTGCCACCAAGGATTCAAACCCACTCCTAGAAGGTACAACCTGGCTTTCAGACAAGAAGGAGGGACCCTGGTCACCTTGGCATTGTGCTGCTTCTACCTCAGCAGCCTTACAGAAAGGAAAGCATCAAGTTCATTTGGAAAGGAGCCTGATATAAAGTAGGCTTTGAGCTCTGACACAAATACACATTAACAACAGGGAAGCAAAAGCCATGCTACTGTTTTAGAAGGTCTTGTCCAGGCTTGCTGGTCAGTGAATGGATTAGTAAAATGAAAGATAATAAACTACAAAACATTATAAAAAAGCAAAGAATAGTGTATTTTATAAAGTTATTTGCTGGCTTGGCAACTTGAAATAGTAGTTCTCACCATCATGATTTAACCCTGGAGCACTGAGCAAAACAAAGTCTGTATAGTCCAAACAACCCACACATTGAGGAGAGGAAGCACTGACCTCCTACTGCAGCCTAACACAATTCAATTCCTTGGCTGTACATAGCCCAAAGGACCTAGTACTGTTTTGGGGTTGTTTTCTTTCCTCTTTCTGGCTTTTCTTGTGTATTTTACTTCCTTTGCACACTTCCCTTTTGTGCTTTTACTTCTTTTTCTCTGCCTTTCCATCTCCATGCTATTTCTATATCCCTTCTGTAGTGGTAAAATTATTAATATTTAAGATTTGATTTTCCTCACCTCTTTCTTTTTTTCTGAAACAGAGTATAGGCTGGGTCTCTGCAATCACTTGGGAGATAACAGGGGAGCAGAGGGGGAGATTCTGTCCAAATGTTCTGTCACTGTGATTACAGTTAGTAAAGCTTCTGTCTGACCTGTCTTAAATTGTACTTGCGTTATTATGCACTTGGAGTCTGCAGATTCTCCGGCACTTCTTTAAACCTTTGGTTACATTCTCACTATTTTTCTGGAACAAAAGAGACAGAATGTGCTAGGTTTTACCAAATGATAACAAAGGCCAGCAAAAGAGAACCAGAACTTTCCCACATTTGTTCCAAAAGGCCAGTGAATTATGGTGAAGATTCCCGTTGATTTCCATCAGTTGCCTGAGCCTTACCTTAGAGTGGAATGCTTGCTGAGGAAAAGGTATTGAAATCACAGTGAGAAATAAACTTTTTCCCTTTTCTTACATTGCAATGTTTTTAATCTTCAAATGCTGAATTAGAAGAACTGTTGGTAATGTTGGTCCACAGAGACAGTTAGGGAAAGTAATGGTGGTCTACAGAGATAAGTGAGGCAAAGTGTCTTGGGAGGGCTAGTTAACAAACCAAGAGATTTGGGGGAAAATAGGCAAGAGGTGAAGTACACAAACCTTTCTTCAAATCATGTTGACATAGATTTAACATTGTTGCTCCTAGCTCCTTAAACATTTCCCAATTCTTCTCTCTTTCTGTTGCCTCCAGTATAATCTATTTTGGTCCAAAGTAAGTCATGGCCAAAATAATACAATTTATTTGCCTGATATTAATTCTTTACATATGGTTTACAGGAAATTAGGGAAACTGTGTCACTACACATGGCAGATTTACACATGGCTTATAGGATATTTACAACTGCATACACATCCATACATTTTTCAAAACCATAGTCTCAACTGGGTAGTTCATCTTAACTTGGAAAAAAGTTCACTCTCCATGCACTCAAAATTTTGTCTGCTGATCTCTTACCAGGATGAAGATTAGATACATGGATGAAAAAAAATGTCACAAACGATGACTTTTTCCAACAAGACAGAGATAATATTAAAAACAAACACTAGTGATTATATTATTTATGTTACAGAAAGAATAGCAAGTAACATTTACCCATATCTGAATGTTTTAATTTTGCTTTTAACAACATGGTCTGAGAAAGGTTTTCACTACTTTTTCTCTTTGTTTCCTGAGTCTTCCTAACTCCTCAGGAACATGATGCATAGGTCTGTAGTCAGCATCAAATAGAACCCCCAAAAAAAGCGTCTTTAAAAAGCGTCTTTAAAAAGCTGAAAAATAATTTTTAATGTAGTAAATGGCAGGTGTGACTAAAGCAACACAAGTATTTCAGCAATACTCAGATCAGTGGGCTTGCTGCAAAGGTAGTACCAGAAGTTCTGTTTCTCCTTTTTCCAGCTAATAGAGTGCAGATAGCTAGGCTAATTTTATTTCATAGTCCCTTCATATCTCCTGTTCCCGTTTATGTTCCCTGTATTCTTAGTAGAGGGAAGTACATTAAGCATGCAGCTCTTTTCCTTCCAAATTAAGACATTTAAAATAGCTCAAGTGCCTATTCTTTCCTATTTGTCTCCTTTAGCATTAGAAGAGTCTCATATGGCTAACCATAAATGCAGAGGTCTGTATCATGTAAGTGAATTCAAACGAGATGAATCCCTCCTGAGGAGTATTACTGAAATAAACCAGGTTCCATTCTAGAGTAAGAGAATAGCTTATATCAATTATAGCATCAGATGTTAAACTATTCCATTGTCCTTTAGTATTTATAATGTCTGGAATCTAAAAAATATTCAATCTATTCAGCAGTAGTTTTGTTTCTGCTCCCACTAAAACACTGTCAGTAACATACCAGACAAGAAGACATTACCCATAATGAAAAGACCATCTTCTCCCCTATCCTTTGAGCTACCCAAAATAAATAAATAAATACAAAAATAAATGTATAAATCATAATTGAAAACAATTCATTTTCCATTTCACTGACAAACAGAAACAGCGTTCTTCTTTTTCCTGAGAAAGAGCAAATGGGGAAATAAAATATTCCTTTGAAAGAGCTTCTCAGTGAATTGTTTTCTCCATCTCACTGACATCAGAGCAAACCAGATTATGGGAAGAACTATATCTCCTGGACAGCATACTTTAAAGCTAGCCTTCATATGGGGTAACTTCTGAAATACAAACCAGTCCTCTGAGTACAGGAAATCTGCCTGTTTCTAACTGGCAACTACAAAGTGTACCTAAAACTAGAAAAGATTCTTTTGAGTTAGTAGATGTTTCTGAGTTAGATTTGCACTAGTATGGTATGCTACATTTTTCCAATAAACTAAAGCCAAAGTTCTGAAAGTGGTGCTCATATAAGTGATATGATGGCTTATCCAGATACAGGCAATCAAGAACTTGTTTTGATAAAAACAGCCAGTCACACAACTGAAAATATACAGAGCCATGTACAGCTTTCTCCGAGATACAAAACGTAATAAAAAAAAAAAATCCATTATGCAAAATAAGCTCCTCTTTTGAAATGACAGACAGTTTGCACATTGTGTTTAACCTATGCAAAGATATTTTTTTCCTATTAAACTCATTTTAAGATAAGTATGGAAAGATACTGTTCAGCTTTACTTATACCCGTGGGGACCTACCTTTAAATAATGTAGCTAATTCACTGGCCTCAAGGTGCCTTGTTTTCTGTTCTGAGACAGCTGAACTACAAAAAGGTTAAGTCACTGTTAGCTGCTCTGTTAATAAAACACACAGTTGCTATTGCTGCATTGTATGTTAGACTGGACTATTCTCATCTTCCAATTGGAGACTATTGGTTTCCCTTAGGCTCTCATACCCTTATATGTTGAACTCTAGAATATCCGTTCTTCACACTTTCTCACTGTTGTAAAAGCTTGGAAACACTTGTGCCACTGTAGTAATGGTTACCTTCTCAGTTAAGAAAAAAGATGTGTTCAAGTCACAGCATGTTGTTATTTACATAGGTAGAACAAACGTCAGCAGTTATTCTCCCAGTTCCAACCACATCCTTCAATGTTAACATTAAAAGTAACTTTTTAGTTCCTATTGTTTGTAAATGAAAAAAAAAAAAAAATCATCCCACCTGTGAATCAGAACATAACTCAAAGGGTCCCACAGACTTTCTAATAGAAGACAGGCCCAGATGAACTTCCTCTGCCAGCTTCTGTTCATTTAGTCCAGTGTCAGTTCGATAGATCAGAAAAGATTTGCAAAACTAAACAGCACACTATACAACATTCTGAAAAAAAATCAAACAGGGTATCATATTGCCCAAATCTTTTAAATCAATACCTGATTCTATGAAGTCTTCATAAATGCAGTACAGTAATATTTTTGTTAATAAAGACAGATGACAACCATTTCTGTACAAACTTCTTAGAATCTGACTTTAAAAAACACTGTCATACTTTCTCAGGAAGAAGTTTAAAAAATACCACACCTTCAAATGTTAAAAAGCTGAAGATGTTAGAATTGTTCTTATAAGAATACAGGAGATTGCAAGATGGCTGCTAAGAAGTTTGAAATGTCAAAAGCCAGAATTAAAAAAAAAAAAAAAAAAA
>VYXH01000338.1:92597-104386 GCA_013397275.1 Burhinus bistriatus
AAAAAACCAAAAAAAAAAACCCGAAGATCCATAAGGTGGGAAAGGCTTAGAAAGGAAGACTACAGTTTTAGGGCTAGATTTGTGTCAACAGTCCTTAACAGTGAACAACACAAAGTGGACAATGGCCCTAGAGCAGGCATCCACATCCGCACTAGCTAGAGGGAGTGATTCATTTAATGTATGCTGTTTCAAATGTGCACCACATCAAATATTATAAGCTAACTGGTATCATGAAGAAAAACAGTAAAACCAGCACTCTACCTGCTCTTTTTCTCTTGGATGGGCAGCTACTTTTATTGAGAAGCCTTTAAGGCACAGTCCACATCATGCCCAGAAACAGTTCTTAAACAAATCACACAAGAGGGAAGGGAGGTCAATATTTTAAAACAGTTATTTAAGAGATGATATGTGTTCTACATCAAATTTCTTTCTGGAAATAAGGTCACTGTTTAATATGTTGGAAAAGCAGGAAGATCAAGACACATCATTTGAAGGGTAAATGTGTGAAACCAGGTTGCTTTCTCCAAGCACTTGATATTGGAAATCGCTTTCCAAAATGCCTGGTATGTTTTAACTGAAAAGTTACCTGTGAACCACTAAAACCCCAACTGTGTTACCAAAGCCCATGATAATATAAAGAATCCCTATAAAAACTACTCAGAAAAGAGTGATTGACACAAGTTTTGTTTATAGTTACCAGTTAAGCTTATTTAGATTCAAGTAGTAAATAAATTTTCCATAGAAAATATGAAATACAACTTGCAGATGGGAAGTAATATCCACATTTTTCAAAGTGCAGCTTTGAGCTGTGCCTTTAATAGCACCTTGCCAAATGCCAATCTCACATCTGATGATAAGAGAAGGTAGCTGAGGGTGAAGATTTTGATCGTACTGAATTCTGAAATAACTAAAGTCAATGCAGTTATACTGCCATCTGGATGTACAATACGTTTGCTGTAAAGGCTTATAAACGCTTATTTTGATACAATATAAATTCAGATGTTGTAAACTTTTATTCTTGTATTTCATTGTAAATTCCACATATGTATAACATGTGAAGGCTGAAGAAACAGAATTCACTGCTGTGGGATGCTCCACACTTCATGCTCTACCTTTCATAAAGCTCTAAGTCTATAATCTAAATCAGCTGTTTCGTAAAACCCATCCGCATCCTAGTATAGTAGAGTACTAAAAAATTAAGCTGCAGTGTGCTTTTGATGGACCGATTGCAGGCCTTTCAATATTCTTACAGCAG
The DNA here is from genome assembly GCA_013397275.1 of Burhinus bistriatus. NCBI lineage: Eukaryota > Metazoa > Chordata > Aves > Charadriiformes > Burhinidae > Burhinus > Burhinus bistriatus. The sequence continues at coordinate 93,853 of VYXH01000338.1, forward strand.
ACACAAGGTAGCTTACTGATGAACAGACTGAAAATGTGGTGGAATCTTTGTATCACTGTTTCAGACTTTGGGGCTATAGGGTTACCTAGCTGCAACACTGCAATTGTAATGCTGTTCTTCCCATAGGTCTTGCAAACCACAGGGTATAACTTAGACACATGCTGATACTCCTGGCTAAGGCCACCTGTTTACAAACTGGGTCAGAAGGTCAAATCTGCTTCTAATATCCTATTGATGACATTGTGTTCGAAATGGAGTTAAATATATTTAGTGCCAGCTCTTTATAAGGAAATAGTATAGCCACTTAAATTAAAATTTATCCTTTCCATGTTAGTACCTTTGACTAATTTTTTCTCAAACCATTTTGTCTTCAGCAATCAAATATACTTTTAAAAATAACTCACTACACATTCTGTTAAGAAAGTGTTAGAAAGAACACCAGAACACAACCCTCAAAAAGTCATATTCAACAAGAAAAGTCAATTAATCCAATGAATGAAAAGACAAATAAAACATAAGAAGCATCAGGATGAATATTACAATGGAGATTCTTTTCTATTCAGAAAGTGAGCAATCAGAATATAGTAGCAATACTACTCTTTTTTTTAACATCCTTATCAATCATAAACTGCTAATATTTAATTCTTAGGCAAAGCAGCAAATTGAGAATTAAATTTACTGCCTCACTATACATACAGAGTTGTTCTGTTTTGGGACTGCCTACTCAACTGTGAGTTTTTAGAAAATTCTAAACATATAAACTACAAGAGTTCCTGAACACTAGCTCAAGTTAAAACTATATCACAGATATGGTCTTTAAAATAATATCTGAATTTTTTATAAGGGAAGAAAAGTGTTTGTATTGGATGTTCCCCGGTAAGTGATTTTTTTATATGTATAATCTCTATAATGTCTGTGGCTTTTTGTAACCAATTAGGTTCAAAAATCTTTTGTGCCTTCCTAAAAACTCTGAATTTCAAATGTATCCATTAGATCTATTAATTTCCGTGGAAAATGCTCTAGCATTTCTCCGCCCCTCTACTCTGCTCTGGTGAGACCTCACCTGGAATACTGTGTCCAGCTTTGGAGTCCTCAGCACAGGAAAGACATGGACCTGTTGAAGCCGGTCCAGAGTAGGTCCACAAAAATGGTCAGAGGGTTAGAGCACCTCTCCTATGAAGACAGGCTGAGAGAGTTGGGGTTGTTCAGCCTGGACAACAGAAGGCTCCGGGGAGACCTTATAGTAGCCTTCCAGTGCTTAAAGGGGGCCTACAGGGAAGGTGGGGACAGACTCTTTATCAGGGCCTGTTGCATTAGGACAACCAGTAATGGCTTTAAACTGAAAGAGGGAACATTTAGACTAGATATAAGGAAGAATTTTTTTTTCAGTAAGGGTGATGAAACCCTGGAACACGTTGCCCAGAGAGGTCGTAGATGTGCCATACCTGGAAACATTCACGGTCAGGTTGGAGGGGGCTCTGAGCCCTGCTAAGATGCAGGGGAGGTTGGACTAGATGACTTTTAAAGGTACCTTCCAACACAACAAATTCTATGATTCTATCTTTTTGTGTTGCTGTTGTTAAATTGGACAGGTGTTTTCAAATAACTATATGTGGATTGAGAGCCCAACATTGTATGCTCATGATATAAAAAGCCTCATCGAATAGAAGGGAAATTTTAGTTTCCAGTTTCTTTCTGCAGCAATGAAGCTTTAAGTCATTCCCCTATTTCATTAAGGGCCCATGGCTAGTTTGGAAACATTACTCAGAATCATTCATTGGCCTACACCTTAAATTAAGGCAGAAGGAAAAATGAAAGGGGCAAAGGAAGGGGGAGGGGAAATAGTGGGAAAGAGGGAAAAGGGGGGGAAAGAAGGGAAGAGGAAGAAAAGGGGGAGGAGGGAGAGGGAGGAGAAAGGGGGGGGGAAGGGAAAAGAACAAAAAAAAAGCAAAAAGAAACCAAAACAGGAAGCTGAGGAATGCATCAGAAACTACACAGCATTCAGGACAGACTGTGCCTGAAATTTACTCATTCTGCCATAAAATGGAGACAATATAACCTGTGTATTAGATGGGGCCTGCTGAGGCTCAGTGAGTTGAAAATCTGTCAAGTATCTTTCAGAACAGAAGGTTCTGTATGAATGAAAAAAGACAGTAACTCATTTGTGTTCACACCATTCCATTTCCTGCTGTTACGTCAGGAGAGCCACTCCTCTCCCAATTCATACCTGTGGCCACCATTACTCTGTCCCAGGTGCAGAATCTGGCATTTGTTCTTGTTCAATTTCATCCCATTAATCATTGCCCAGTGCTCCAATCTAACTAGATCCTTCTGCAAGGCCTGTTGTCCCTCGAGAAAGTCAACACCTCCCAGTTTAGTATTATTAACAAACTTGCCAGGGACGCATTCAACTCCTGCCTCCGGATCATTGATAAAAAGATTGAACAGAACTGACCCCATAATTGAACCCTGAGGAACAGCGCTGTGTGATCAGTCACCAGCTATATTTTGCCCAATCACTGCAACCCTTTGAGCCCTGCCGTTCAGCCAGTTCTATGCCCAGTACACCATCTACCTGTCCATCATACAGTTGGACAACTTGTCCAGAAGGATGCTTGGAAGGACAGTATCAAAAGCCTTACTAAAATCCAGAAAAACTACATCCAATTCCTTCCCTTCATCCATCAGGCAGGTGACCTTATCATAGAAAGATATCAAATAGTTAGACAGGCCTTTCCTTTTGTGAACCCATGTTGACTGTGCCTGATGGTTGTTTTTCAAATGTCTTTCAATAGCACCCAGTATGATTTTCTGCAAAATTTTTTCCAGGAACTGAGGTTAGACTAACAGGTCTGTAGTTTCCTGGGGCTTCCCTCAATCCTCTCTTGTAAATTAGAATAACATTGGCTAGCTTCCAGACAGCAGGAACCTCCCCAGACTCCCAAGACTTTTGGTAGATGACTGAGAGGGGTCTTGCTGTAACATTCACTAGCTCCTTCAGGACTCTGGGATTAATCCCATCAGGCCCCATGGACTTGTGATCATTCAACTGATACAACTGGTCCCATACAATTTCAGTGTCCACAAATGGAAAGTCACTGTTCCCACAGTTGTGGTCCTCCAACTCAGAGGACTGGGCAGCCCAAGGTCTGTCAGTGTTACTAAAGACTGAGGCAAGAAAAGCATAGAATGCCTCTGCTTTTTCTTCATTCGTATTAGTCAGCTGACAATCTTCAACAAATATCAGTCCAATATCTTCCCTAGACTCCCTCTTGCTGTTAACGTACTTTAAAAAGCCTTTCTTTTTGTCTGACACAACACTCACCAGTTTCAACTCTAATTGAGCTTTGGCCTTTCATGTCTTCTCCCTGCATTTGCGAACCATGGCTCTGTAATCTTCCTGTGAGGTCTGACTTCACTTCCAGAGGTCATACAATTTCTTTTTCTTCTTGAACAACATGAGGAGTTACCTATTCAGCCCGGCTGGTCTTCTGCCCCACTTGCCTAATTTACGACACAATAGGATTGCCTGCTCCTGTGCTTTTCAAAGGTGGAAAGGTGTGCTTTTAAAAGTTTTCATACTGCATTGTGATTCATTGTATGTGAATTATTACACAGCCCAGGCCAGCAATGGGCTCCCTGGTTTTCAAGGTGTTCCTGTGATGTATGGTGTGGATGTCAGAGTTATGATCTATATCCTGTTTAGAAAGGCTGTCCTGCTTTTGAAAAGGTGTTTGGAAATTGTTAAGCCACGCACTAGAAGCACCACTCAAGATGTTGCAAAAAACCTGTTTGGACATGTTTTCAAGGCTGTCAGCCTTGGAAATGCCCTCAAATCAGGAGGGTTCAGGACTTGCTTATATTAAAAGTAATAGCTTTAAAAGAAAGAGAGCTGTATCATGCCCCTGGAGGAAACGTCCACCCTAGCCCCCTAAAAGAAAAAGCAAGTTTGGGTTCCAGACAGCAGTCTAACCAGGACAAGAAGAAAAAGAACAAGCCAGGCCAAACAGTGCAAAAGAAACAGAAAACCAGAGAAAGAAGTCCCTTTCTACCTGTAGAAGAAGGAAATATATTTTTAAAGGGTTGGCTTTCGTTCATGGCTCCTTGGAAGAATGTACCAAATACAAGCTGGATTTGTTTGAAGTGTCCCCAACACAGACCAGCATTGAGAAAACCCTCTTTATTGAGGTGCCTCCACTTTCCACTGTTGTAGAGTCTGCACCTCTGGACTTTTTCATAGCTGGGAATGGTGAAGATTACGCAGATATGAACAATACTCTCCAAGACTGTAAAAGCTGACAGGTCCAGCTTCAGAGCCTGTGAGGCTGTGGGCCTCATGAACTACCCACTGGCCCCTGTTTTCAGCCAGACGGATATTATGTTGGGGGATCAACTGATAAGCTGGAGCAACAACTGCTACTTCTACTGTACCTTCATTTAGTTGCTTCTCAACTACAGCCATGATATGCTGTCCACACTTATCCATGGGAGTCTTCTACGAAGACCCAGTCAGGCAGCAGGAAGCAGTCATGCTGGATGGTATGGGTAATGAGGAGTTCAGGCAATGCTCAGCTCTGACACCCACAATAGGAGGCCCTCCACAGTGATCTCTTCTCTCAAGACAAGATTTTGTTGGACAATATGGATGTAAAAATTAAGCTGACAAGCAGCAAAGACAGCTTTTGTTAAAGGAGCTCCTCAGCAGCTGTAGCCTGCAAGTTACCTATGCCTTGCTGTTTGTTAAGAATGTGCTGGTGATGCCTGGCATGCATTTGAGGCATGCTGCGGCATTGCTTATGGCTGAGTGGGCATGGAAGCGTTCAGTAAGAGCTAGCAGTTGCTGTCAGCAACGAGGAAAATGTTACTCCAGCTTTGAGGGTACTATATTTCCACCAGCCCCACCTCCCACTTCCCAGAGAGATACAAGGGCCTCACCAGTTTTACGGTAAAGCTCAAGGTGGTGTTTTGTGGACACAATCTGGCTCTGGCATTGCTGGGCAGCATGATGTAGAAACCCCTATCTGCCTTCCATCTTTTCTCCCCTTCTATCCACCTGCTGCTGTTCAGCTGTTAAAATTTCTGGAGCCAGCCATGCCAAATCACCAGCAGTTGTTTCTTCCTTTCCCTTTTGCAGTGATGATCTCAATTTTGTAGCTTCTGTCCCTATTGGGATTAACTTTTTAAAATTCTTTAGGGTAAAATGTCCCCTCTATTGCTTTGTGATCATAGTCTATTAAGCAGTACACAGGATCTGTCTCCTTCTCACAATTTCAGTTACTATGAAAATTTCATCTTTGAATGTGTGCTTGTAAACTTTCTCAAATCCCTCTTTTGTTCTAGACACCCTGTGTGATTTCTCTTTTTAAGCAGAAGTGCAAATTCTTTAATTTTAAACATATCCCTGCATATGGTTTTCCAGACCCATGCACAATTTGAAGTGTTCACATCCACAAGCCCAGCTCTGATAGTTCTGCAGAAGCTATAGTTATAGCTCTTTATAAACTGACAATACATCAGTGTGTGCTGTAAAATATCTCCACATCTTGGTTTTGTGTGTCCTGTTAAAATGCCCTGACAGTAGTTTTTACTTCATTATTGGTAACAAAATGATGAACTGCTTTTAAAGCTTGTTTAAAGACTGGTTTAAAAATTCTGTTCCACAGTTGGTCTGTAATTTCTGAGGCTTGTGGCCCTTGCTAAAGGGCCCCTGGTTTGCCTTTTGCCATGGCCCAGGCGTGACTGGATAAGGTGTCTATTACTGTTAAGATTTACTTAACACAATTGTTGTGTTTGGAAAACAGTTGCATACCCACCAAGTCTGCCTGCCATTGTGTATCTACCTCTGCCACAATTGAGTTGTTTCTTTTACAGTGCTTTCTTCCAGCCTTGTATAAGCTATAAGCAGCCTGACTTGCAAGCCATGTTGCCACTTGTCTTCTTGGCAGGCTTTTCCCCACCCCACTTCTTTCCTGTATATTTGTCCCTTGCCAAGAATTGTGCCATGTTCATGTGCAAAAGGCAAATTAAATGAAATTATCAAATGTATGCTCAGCCTAAACTGTTAATTTTGTGCACCTTGAAATTTTCACACAAACTTCAGAAGTTTGTGAATATTCTGGAAATTTTGTTCCAAGTTTCCAGATATGTATTTTGCATGGGTTAGTAAAGCCTCTAGTTACAATTCAGGCCAACTTCCTTTCTGACAGCATGCTATTGTTGTCAAGAAAACTTTGGAACTTTATTCAGAACACATTTCTAGTGTTTGGGTTAATACTTATTTCTTTTTTTTTTTTCCTCTTTTGAAGCACAGTCTATTTAATCATAAGATTTTTTCTTAAATCTTCCTGTCAAGAGTAAGAAGTTAATATTCAGATATATGAGATTCAGTGTTGTTGTTGGCTGCCGATTTGCCAACTGACAAGCGGGAAAATAGACAAATTTTCCTGAGGATGAAGGTCTGATGGTGGCATTCCCACAGTCTAGAACAGAAATAACACAGAATGAAAGATAACCTGTAAAATATGATACAATTTAGGGGTGACAAACTGTTCTCAGTTTATGCTTCTTCAACACCTCCTGGTTGCTTTCTCCAGGCACTCCCAGCCACACATTTACATTCCAGCAGGAAGATTCCAGCATAACATGGAGCAAAAGGATCAGAATATATGTCTTTCCCTTAACATTCAAGACCTGAAACAGAGAGATTATTTTTCTAACAATTCAATTCCTGTTTTAATGTAATAATGAAAACACCAGTTTTCCTCAAGTATTTTTCACTGACAGGTTCCTTTTTTTCACATGGGCAACAGATATTTGATAAATACTTCAGAATGTCTAACCTTTTATATGCTGGTGGGGTATTAAGACATTTTCAAAATGTTTTCTACTTCAATTCCTTCTCCGTGTCTTCTGTTGAACATCATTAAAAAATAACAAATATGAAACACATGAGAAGTTGGATTGTGAATTTTATCTAAAGTAAAAATGTCTCATTTGAGCAAGATCAAGATTAAATTCTTTTTCACAGCAGGGAAGACAGGAGGACATCTCTAAATAATAAATGTTGCCCTGTTTTTTAAACACTCTCTTTCAAGATGTCTTTGGAAAACACTAAAAAAATGTGAAAGGTTTTATGGTGATTAAAAATAAACAAAACTGTGAGCATATCTTACCTCTATGAAGCTTGAGGCTCATACAGGATGAAATGTTCTGGAGTCTCACCAGTTTGGAGTTACAAAATTGGAAAAAAAATCTTCCCAAGTTAGTTTTTATGCATAAATAATTTTATAAATACATAGGTATCACTCTCCTAAATTCTCAGTTATGACCTAATACAACCATGTTGAGTCTTCTTTGAAAACTGGGCCTGCAGCACAGCTCCAAAATAAAAAATAGATACTAAATTCTTTGCCTATTGCAGCTGGAAGTCTTAAGTGAGTACATTGGACCCAGTACTCTTTAGGCAAATGAGGGCTAGCAATACTGAGGAGAGGAACTAGATCCAAGAGACAAGTTAATCCACATGGCTTTCTGCTAACCATCTCCAGTCATTTGAGGGAAGGCACTGGAAAGTTCTAAAGAGAGACCACCTATCACATATGGAAGCCGAAAAGACATTATTTGTCCTTTGAAGTGTGTGTGTGGCAAAGCCAAGAACTTCGCAGATAGAAACTCTGCCAGAGGCCCAGGTCAAAAAAAAACCCCTCAGCAACGCACCCCTTCTACAATGCCTAGGTTTATTTTACTAATTCAGCCAAAAGAATACTCCCCAAAAAGTTTACACAAGCACATTCCTCATACATTTAGATACCTAGCTTCAAAAAGAAAAGAAGAGGGCAAAACAAAGTATTTTTTGTTATTGATGTTTCCAGGACTCAATTGGTCTGACTGCTGCAGAACATATAGCTTGCCTTTCTCACCAAAAGCAACAGTAATATGTATTTAAGGTTTTAAGCCTAAACATGACCCATTTGTGTCTAATTAATTCTTCTCAGGAAGATTTTTCCAATTCCTACTTCAAAAATCCTGTTGGATTTAACTCAAAAGACATATACACTTACATTCTCTTGTTTTGTGAAATCTCTACCTCCCTTTCCCCAACCTTCAGTTTTACAGCAACAGCAGTGTTCCTCATGACCATAGGGGGCATGGAAAAACACCACCACATTGGATTAAAGAAGGAAATGCAGGATTCCAAGGGATATCCCCCAAACCTGCCCCCAAAACACACAGTTTTATATTAATATAATTAAATGCACATTGTCATTCTGGATGAATGTTCAGTGTAACACAAAGTTGACATAAAGCTTGATGAGTAAGTTTAAAAACTCTTAAGGGATGCTACACAATTTGGCAGCATTTACTTTTACTACAGAATATTTTTTAAGGACGGTACTATTTTTAAATATAGTTTGTCATGGGACATTTGAGGTGTACAGGTGAACTCCTTTGACATGCAGGAAAACAGCAATGGGCAAAGAAACATAATGAGTAAAACTTTATATGTTTGCTTTGCTATGTGGTGTTTCTCCCCCACTCCGCCCCTCCAATTTTTAGTGAATATTTTATATAAAATTTTTAAGTGTGTTTAAAAGATCAAGAATGCTGACAAGATTTTGTGAGTTTGGAAACATAAACCTAGAACTACAGTGCGTGCTATACGTTCATTACTGAGAGTGATGTCACATTTTATCATGACTAATTTTAGGGCCTATTGCTGTACAGTAAAGGTGTTGACATTAGAGGCAAGCTCCAATAGAAAGAGGCATGTGTTTGTCCTTGGAGAGTTTTTTCCCCTACAATGTGCATTTAATATGTGCATAAATTCCTATATTTATGATATTTATCTTGCAAGGTTCTGAAATCTAAAACTTTATATAATTAAAATCAAATTTGCACTGATATCAGCAGATTGCTTCAAGGCAGAATTTTAGTAGCCTCCAGAATTCAGAAGATGCAGAGACTTTTCTAAAGTACGTGAAGAATAGAAAAGTATGGCATAAATTTTTGTAACTAATATCTGATTCCAAATATTCCCAGAATTTAGTGAAAATAAATTCTAAAATGCCACAGTTCATTGACCAATCATGCATGTGAGAAACTTAAGACATTTGAACTTCCCAAACTGATTCTTTACCCTTCACAGTGAGGTTAATCATCTGGACAAATACAGAAGTTGTAAAAAAAATCCTGAATCTAGGTTCACACTCAGGTCATATCTTCCCATGTAACACTGAACTGGGCCATATTTTAATTACTGACATGTTTAAGAGAGAGCTTAGACATTAGTGTGTGTACAGTGAGCATCAAACACTTGCCTCTATTTTCTGTATTTGTAGAAATGTTTGAAAAGCTCGATTCTTAGCTGATAAAATATTTCTCCTAACTTTCTGTTTGAACGAAATTACAGTATTTATAGAAAGTCAACATCTCTTAGTCTTCTCTTGTGAAGTAGGTTTTCTATTCTACCGTTTATCCCTGTCTGCAATTGTTTGAATTTGATATGGTAAATTATAGTCACATGAGACTTGATCAGTATGTCTTAAAATGACATCTACCTTCCTGTTCTTACTGGAAATATCTCATGAAATACATTTGAGGTCTTCTGCCTTTTTCATGGTGGATAACACAGTGACACATGCCATATAGTCAAGCTTTGCCATGTTAGATACTATTTTCAATTGATGATCCCTCAGCTTACCATAATTATTCCCGATACATTCTAAATACATGACTTTTTATGTAAACGCCTCCCAGCTTTGTGAAAAAGTGCATTTCATCAGCATAGTCCTATTTTGTTCAAGACTGTTAATAAAAACACAAGCCAAAACTGTTACAAATACCACCCACTGAAGAACTCTGTGAGCAATTTCATTAAGATTTTTAAAAATCTCATTAAACCACAACAGAGCAAAGATAATGCAGAATATACCACCAACTTTGCAGTCTGGAAAAGCAGAGTATGCAACGTTCATTTAACACCGTTTCAGTGTCTTTAGTGAATTTACAAAATTGATGGATCAGTACAAACTGTATGTAAATATATGCACTATAATAACTATATTAGTCATATGTGATATCTGAAAATGCACTTTTTACCACTGCAGGATCCATTTTTATTATAGGGCACGAAAAAGAGGGATTAAACAAACAATTCTTGAAAAGAAATCCCATCAATTGTGTTATGTGTTAGAATAGAATCATCTAGGTTTGAAGGGACCTTTAAGATCACCGAGTCCAACCATTAACCTAACACTGCCAAAACTGCCACTAAACCATGCCCCTCAGCACTACGTCTACCCATCTTTTAAATACCTCCAGGGATGGCAATTCCACCACTTCCCTGAGCAGCCTGTTCCAATGCTTGATAACCCTTTCTGTGAAGACATTTTTCCTTATACCCAATCTAAAACTCCCCTGGCACAACTGGAGGCCGTTTCCTCTTATCCTATCGCTTGTTGCTTGGGAGAAGAGACCGATCCCCACCTCGCTACAACCTCCTTGCAAGTAGCTGTAGACAGTGATAAAGTCTCCC
>VYXH01000339.1:0-51296 GCA_013397275.1 Burhinus bistriatus
GGACACAGTATTCCAGGTGGGTTGTCATGAGCGTGCGGTAGAGGGGCAGAATAGGAACCTTGTCAGAGTATGCAGAGGGGCAGAATCCCCTCCCTTGACCTGCTGGACACACTTCTTTTGATGCAGCCCAGTATGTGGTTGGCCTTCTGGGCTGCGAGTGCACATATCCCACATCTGCTTAGGTTTAGGAAATCATTGTGATTTACTCATGTGAAGTTTCAACAGCTAAAGTTATGTCTTGCCTGTGAGAAAGATGGGATTTTGTTCTTATCAAGATTACGGTCTGAAAATAAATGACGTGCAGATAATAGACTGAAAATTTTACTTTTGTTTTGGTGGGTTGAAGTAAGATTGGGAGAAAAAAGAAAGGGAGTGTGATGGTCTGTCTTTTGTGGATTGTGGTTTCCAGGAGCAAGATTATTGTGAAGAAATACTTAAATTTTTGTTTTGAAGATCTATGCAGATTAGATGTTTAATCCCTCTGTTTATTTTTCATTCACTACTGTTTTCTGCCTGCATTTCTTTTATGACATTTCAGTTTTTAGCTTATAATACCCAAAGTTAGGATTTGGACAACTATATGAAAGTTGTAAGGAATACCATAGCTTTCAGATGACATTTTTATTTTAAGAAAAAACTTATTGGGTCGAAGTTTATAAAAACTTGGGAGCTTTTTAATTTTTTTTTTATGGTTGATTTCTTTTGAAAAGACAGGTCAAACTGAAATTGACAGTGCCCCTTGATGTAGAATATTAATTATAGATGCACCTAGAGAATATTGTTAGTCAAAGTGGCTAAATAAATAACATGCAAAACATTAATAAATAATAGCATGATTAAAAATCTCTCTTAAACTCTCCAGTGCCTCAGAGAACTTGAATAAGGAGACAAATGTTGAATTTTAAACCCACAATTAAGCTTCACTTTTCACTAAATAACATTCATAGTATTCAACAACTGAATAGTTTGTTCAGTTAATATCCTTGTTGAGAAAACGATTTTTCTTTCAAAAAAGTACATTCTGTTTTCCTGTTTTACATGACAGACTTCCTCTGACACTTGGGAGGGTTTAATTTTTTTTTTTTTTTTCAGGTCATAATTTTTCTGTATTAATCACAGAATCACAGAATCACAGAATGGTAGGGGTTGGAAGGGACCTTCAGAGAACATCTAGTCCAACCCCCCTGCCAAAGCAGGTTCACGTAGAGCAGGTTGCACAGGATGGCATCCAGGCAGATTTTCAATATGACCAGAGAAGATATTCACAATCTCCACAACATCTCTGGGCATCCTGTTCCAGTGCTCTGCCACCTTCAAAGGAAAGAAGTTTTTCCTCATGTTGAGATGGAATTTCCTGTGTTCCAGTGTGGGCCCATTGCCCCTTGTCCTGTCGCTGGGCACCACTGAAAACAGTCTGGCCCCATCCTCTTGACACCCACCCTTCAGATATTGATAAGCATTGATGAGATCTCTTCTCAGTCTTCTCTTCTCCAGGCTAAACAGACCCAGGTCTCTCAGCCTTTCCTCATAACAGAGGTGCTTCAGTCCCTTGATCATCTTCATAGCCCTCCACTGGACTCTCTCCAGTAGTTCCCTGGCCTTCTTGCACTGAGGAGCCCAGAACTGGACAACAGTACTCCAGATGTGGCCTCACCAGGGCAGAGTAAAGGGGGAGGGTGACCTCCCTCGACCTACTGGCCATGGTCTTTTTAATGCACTGCAGGAGACCATTGGCCTTCTTGTCCACAAGGGCACATTGCTGCCTCATGGTCAACTTATTGTCCACTAGGACTCCCAGATCTCTCTCTGCAATAACAACTGAAGCAAAGAAGGCATTCAGTAACTCTGCCTTCTCTGCATCCTCCATCACCAGGGCACCCACCCCATTCAGCAGTGGGCCCACATTTTCCCTAGTCTTGCTTTTGCTACTGATGTACTTGAAGAAGCCGTTCTTATTGTCCTTGACATCCCTTACCAGGTTTAATTCTAAGTGGGCCCTGGCCTTCCTCATTGCAGTCCTGCATAATCTGACAATGCTCCTATACTCCTTCCAAATGGCCAGTCCCTTTTTCCACATTCTGTAAACTTTCTTCTTCTGAGTTTTTTCAGCAGCTCCTTGCTCATCCATGCAGCTTTCCTGCCTCCTTTGCCTGATTTCTTACTCATAAGGATGCACCAATCTTGAGCTTGGTGACATAGTGCTTGAATATTAGCCAGCTCTCTTGCACCCCACTTCTTTCTAGAGCCTTAGCCCATAGCATTCCTCCAAGCAAGTCTTTGAAGAGGCCAAAGTCAACTCTCCTGAAGTCCAGGGTTGTAATTCTATTTTTTGCCCTGCTTCTTCCACACAGGATCCTGAACTCCACTGTCTCATGGTCACTACAACCAAGGCTACCCCCAGCCTTCACATCCCCAACTAGTCCTTCTTTGTTTGTCAGCACAAGGTCCAGCAGTGCATCTGTCCTCGTTGGTTCCTCCACCACCTGTGTCAAGAAGTTATTGTCAATGCTCTGCAGAAACATCCTGGACTGTGCATGCCTGGCTGTGTTGTCTTTCCAGCAAATGTCAGAGTAGTTGAAATCCTCCATGAGAACCAGGGCCTGTGCTCATGAGGCTACTTCCAGCTGTCTGTTGAAGGCCTCATACAGTTCTTTTTCCTCATCTGGTGGTCTGTAGTAAACACCAACAACAGTGTCTCCCATATTAGCTTGCCCCTTAATTCTTACGCATAAGCTCTTAACGCATTCTTCATCCACCCCTAGGCAGAGCTCGATAAATTCCGGTTACTCTCTCACATGGAGAGCAACTCCAGCACCACGCCCTGCTGGGCTGTCTTTCCTAAAAAATATGTAGCCACCCATGACAGCATCCAGTCATGTGAGCTACCCCACCATGTCTCCGTAATTGCAATGAGCCCCTGGTCCTGTAACTGCACACAGATCTCTAGTTCTTCCTGTTTATTACCCATGCTGCGTGCGTTGGTGTACATGAGTTTCAGAAACGTAGTCAAGCATGTGGGTTTCTGTGGAGGGGAGCAAGAGGATCCACAACAGCCATTCACACCCTTGAATTTTTAGTTAAACCTTTAATTAATTAAACCTTTAATTTCATCTGCTTGAGGGTAGGAGGAGGGATCTGGACAGGCTGGATGATCAATGGGCCAAGGCCAATGGTATGAGGTTCAACAAGGCCAAGTACCAGGTCTTGCACTTGGGTCACAACAACCCCATGCAGTGTTACAGGCTTGGGGAAAAGTGGCTGGAAAGCTGCCTGGCAGAAAAGGACCTGGGGATATTGGTTGAAATTTGGCTGAATATGAGGCAGCAGTGTGCCCAGGTGGCCAAGAAGGCCAATAACATCCTGGCTTGTATCAGGACTACTGTGGCCAGCAGGACGAGTGAAGCGACCGTCCCCCTGTGCTCGGCACTAGTGAGGCCCCACCTCAAATACTGTGTTCAGTTTTGGGCCCCTCACTACAAGACAGACATGGAGATTCTGGAGTGTGTCCAGAGAAGGGCAACGAAGCTGGTGAAGGGTCTATAGAACGACTCCTATGAGGAGTGGCTGAGGGAACTGGGCTTGTTTAACCTGGAGAAAAGGAGGCTGAGGGGAGACCTTATCGCTCTTCTGAAGGAGGTTGTAGTGAGGTGGGGGTTGGTCTCTTCTCCTAGGTAACAGGCGATAGGGCGAGAGGAAATAGCCTCAAGTTGCGCCAGGGGAGGTTTAGATTGGATGTTAGGAAAAATGTCTTCACTGAAAGAGTTACCAATCACTGGAACAGGCTGCCCAGGGAAGTGGTGGAATCACCATCCCTGGAGGCATTTATAAGACGGGTAGACGTAGTACTGAGGGACATGGTTTAGTGGTGGTTTTGGCAGTACTAGCTTAACACTTGGACTCGATGTTCTTAAAGGTCCCTTCCAACCTAGGTGATTCTATGATTCTATACTAGCTGTGTTTTTTTCTAGACTGAAGGCTTTCTTGACTGCATCAAGGTAGTGTAGACTGATCCCATTAATAACTGAAAAAATGTGCATTTTTTCATAGCAATTTATGCTCTGCTTTGGACACTCCCTCCTGACAGCGCCTGACTTCACAGGAAGCCCTGCTTCTTGGCTGTAGGAATGGCCAGAGCCCTAGAACAGGAATAACCCAGGAGATTTTTCCAAGGGTGACCCTCAGCAGCAGCAGTGCCTACAACAATCCTTCCCATCTTGCCTCACCTGCCATCTTTATTTACCATGCAAACAGATTGCAAGTCTCAAACTGTCCTATCTCTCCTTACAGAGAAAGAATCGAGCAGAAAATTTGCCTCCTTGAGAGGCAGCGGGGTTCTCCCAGAAAAACTTCTGACAAAGCCTTACCCTCAAACCAGGTGGGATTTTTCCATCCTTTTGTACTGTGACTCAATACAATCTTTGTATATTTATTATAAGGACACAAGGCGCAACACCTGCTTCAGAGCACTTCTGGGACTGCTCCTTCAGAGACTTACAGCTGCCTAGGATTTTATTTTATTTTACGGATAAATTTTTTAAGTTGAAGATTTTGATCCTTTGCATGGACATGTTTCTTAGGGTGCCATATTAATTGCCAGTCCGTCAGTGAAATCACATTTTTTCTCTCTTTTGCTGCCTTGTGGTGAGATCAGGGTTAATCCACAGCCCACATAATCTGTAGGATCTTTTTTGGTCTCCAAGTGCCCAGCTGAGTTTGCATGTATTTGTTCAAATATTGATTTCCTTCTCCTGTACACTGCATGGAGGGGAAAGAATATGTGATTTGTTGTTCTTTGTAATTAAACAGTGATTAATTTTGTTATTAAAATATTCGCTATGAACAGCATTAACAAAATATCTAAAAATAAAGTCTTAAACATAGGTTTGTTTATGCAATTTGGCAAACTCATTTTTTGACAGAAAATCTTTTGCCTCTGATATTGTTTGTCTCTGTCTTTATGTCAAAGACAAGACTACACGTTTTTAGAGAGCAGGGTGTCAGTAATCAAGACCTGTCATGCAGATCTGCTGGAAGAATTTTGCCTTTATTGTCTTTTCCTTAACAAGCTGGTACCTAGTTCATGTCAGTGGGACTCATTTGATGTGATATAATGAGAGATGCAGTTGTGCCAGTCCTGCATGAAGTAAAAAACGGGTCAGAAAAGTTTACCAAGTATCATGCTAATGAGTTCAGAGCCCAAGATGTACCAAAAAAAAGTCTCTTCTCAAATGTTGCTGTTAGACAAGCAGCTTTATTCTTCTGCCAATTTTACAGCCTTCTACTCAGCATCCACTTAATTTAAAAAAAGAGGGATACCTAGTTCAGTATAGTCTCCTGTGAATTCCCATGGATTAGATGGAAGAGCAATACTTTTTACCTATAGCAAAAGAAAATGAAGGTTAGTTCAGACTAAGGACTACAACTCTAGGTAGGGGTTTTTTGTTGTTGTTTTTCTTTTTTTTTTTTTTTTTTAATTTTGTGTTCATGTAAGTGACTGGTAGTTCACAGTATTTTACAGCTCTCTGACTGAGCTTACAGCAGTTCTTATTTACACTTTGGTGGCATCCTAAGATTTCATGTGTAGTATTGTTAAAACCGTGTATCCAAAGAAAACTGAGAAAATTCCCCCAAACCTCATTCTATTTTATTACATCTCAGGGCTTTCAGGGGCTGTGCGTGTGTTCAACTTTCAAAATTTTGAGCTTTTAAATAACATTTCTATTTCTACTTCTCTTTCACAGGGGAAAGATGTTGGTTACAGACATATCTTCATTTAAAATCAAAGTAAAAATTATCAGCCATAATAACTGAAACACTTGATGTAAAATTCCAAAGATGAGTGACAAGGCCCTCAGGATGGAAAGGCCACTGTGCTGTGTGCAGAGCAAATCTGTGCTGCCATCCTCACCAAGCAGATCTGATTGCTTAAAAAACTCAGACTTGATGTGAAAGCAGTCGTTTACACTCTGACCTCAGACACTGTAGTAGAAGTCCACTTTTATTACCTGCCTTACCTTGATTTTGCATCATTAACGGATCAGCAGCTCGTTCATTTCAACTTTTTCTCTCTTTCTTGCACACACAGGATGCACTTACTTATATTGGTAATATTCAAGTGTTAAAAAAGAGATCTATTATATATCTATCTTGTCAGTATCTGTCAGGAAAATGTTATTGCTATTTTGCAGATAGGAAAAGAAATCACTAACTGTGGGATTCATCTCACCTACTTTAGACCCCTGTAATGAAGCTCTCTCCATCTGAGTTGGTCAAAAGAACTCTCTCTACAGCAAACGGAAATGGAAACAATTCATCTTCTTTATTCTGTATCTTCTGTAAGATGAAAGGACTCCTACACTAGAAATGCTTATTTATTTCCGTTGACCATAAAAGAGGGTTCAGATACAGATGTCTGCAAAGTGAAGGTGTGATGTACCCTATCCTAACAGAGTGAGCAATCTTCCCAAAATAGCATTTGTATTCTATGGATATTTCTACACACAGCATTCAAATACTAAGGTAACTTCACACTAGTTCTCACTGTAGGCTAACGCACTTTGCACAGAACTGCTATAATAAACTACTTCTCATTTCTGAAAAAAAGAGCTGAGATCTATAGCCACACTGCAAATGTCTTAACAGCAGTGTATTTATCCCTTCAGCACCAGCAAGGAACTAAACCCTGGTGTTCAAGTCTAAAGTCTTGACCACTGCATTATTTTTCTTTGTGAATTAAGACCACAAGGGAGCTAGTGGTAGAGGAGCAGTTGTCTCTTGGAGCAGTTCGCCCAAGAGACAGAACTGCATCCTGGAGGCATTACCTGTTCTTCTACAGATCCCTTGCCAACCCACAAGGTTATGGAGTAAGTCTCACATTTCACCCTAGAGTGAGAAGATGCTGGAATACGAGCATCTGTGTTTTTGCAGATCCTCTTGTATGAGATTTCTCTTCTGAGGTGCTCTTTAGGAAACTAACCTTCAGTAGAAGGTTAGCATGGAGTGCTGGAAATAAATTTCTCACACCTAATGTTTACACAAAGCATTTTCCAGGCCCAGCAAAATACCCATATCCTTAGGGGAAATTTTCCAGGCATAATCTTCTCTATCACAATGTCAAAAAGTAATCAGTTTATAATTGTAGTATATCCTTTATTGCTAATAGCAACCTACCCACATTGGACAAGGTAAATGAGTAAAACATATCAAAAAAATGTATTTAAAGGTTGCTTATTTCTTGCCTTATATCACTGGTAATATAATTTATTCTTTATTTGGTTTATAAAGACTTGTGTTTACTCTAAAGAAAATACCCAGACTGAAGTTCCTTCAGGAGACTTGGGGGGAAAAGCGCTATAATAGTATCCTCAAATCACTCAGAATCTCAATGTTCATTAGAAGCAACTTGATTATTCTAGTTACATGACAGAAATCTGAGTCTTTATTGAGAAAAGAACATCATTCATTACCTTCTACATGAATAATTTGCCCTCTCCTGCAACCCATCCCTTTGGGGAGGCCCTTGCTTTAGATGATCTAATTCTGTCAATATAAAGGCATCAGTGCCTCTGTGGAAACCGTATGCCTTTATAAATCACTGTGTTAGAGAGGACATGCAGTATGCTCTTTGACTGTGTGGAACTGTGAGAGAGCTGCACAGTGACAAGCTAAATACTGAGACCTCGAGCATGTGTTGTACTCTGAAATAAACTTTTTAACAATTACTGAATTCAAGGGCAAGTGGCACACTCTCGGTTAAATGAAAGGTTTGCATATTATCAGCAAGAAGTAACAAAGCAACCGGCATAGTGTGGTTGCCATCCAGGGCTGTGATCCTATCAGCTCTCATAAAACAGATGACGGGGTCAACCCAGTACCCAGGGAGAACAGCCTTGAAGGAGCAGCACTGGAGGATGCTGTGCATGTGGTTAATTCTCTCTCTGCTACTCTTTTTTCAGTCCCTAAAGAAATAAATTTTCTTATTGATCTTGTGGCTAAAAGAGATTACCTTCTCCCTTCCCTTCCCTTCCCTTCCCTCATACAAAATCACTGTTCTTACAACTTACCTCATTGTTAGTTCTGTTACTGTAGCTTGGTTTGAAGTTCGATTAAGCAAATACTTTCACCTAATGAACCAATAGGTTTGTATTTTTAGTAGTTTCTCTTTCTAATATATTCTTTAGAATTTCTTTAAAAGCTCCTCTGGTATAAAGACAAACTTGTTTCCACTTTTCACCGTGAAATATTGTTGCATCAGCATCTATTTACCCATGAAAAACAATCTGACTAAACCCATATTTGCATACCAATATAAATTCTTATTCAGAAAAAAGATAATTTCTTACTAATCTGATTATTATGCTATAATAAATTTATTTCAGAATAAAATATTTCTGGTTATCTTGCTATAATAAAATTATTTCAGAATAACAGCATCCACATACGATATGGTCTAGAATGTTTAGCCCAAACTGACCATGGGTACAGCTGCTGGCATGCCAAAATCTCAGCAGCTGAAGAGAAAAAAATGATTGATACTGAATCGAGTTGCACCAGATATATCAACCTCTGAAACCTCTTTGCTTTTGTGTAGCCCTTCTCCTTGTCCAGGTCAACTGGTGATGAGATTAATTAAGTTCTTGACTTTCTCTTGAGGTAGGATGAATTCAAAGCCATTGTGTAAGTTACAATTGTTGTAATTAATTTGAGTCTTCAGATTTAGAACAAGAGAGTTATTTTCAGGCCTAGTTTGTGGAAAAGACAGTATCTGCGTTTGGATAGTCTATGTATAGACATGCACGATTGTGTCAGAAAGCCTGGGCCTGAAAAGTATTTCCTTCACTGACCATGTTCAAACAAAACAGTGGTACGATATACGTTCGCCCTAAATTATGCCACTAAAGTATAGAAGCATTTAGTTAACACTCTTGCAACAGCACAGAAATTTGGTCCATTGACAATGATTCTTGTCTGCTACAGATTAGTGGTGTTTCATGTCTAGTGTAATAAACACTTGAAAAGACACAACTTGCACATCAATACATAAGAAAGTTTCTTCCTCTAGGAGCTAGTTTGACTTACACGAGAATATCTGACAGCAGGTTGAGGGAGGTGATCCTTCCCCTCTGCTCAGCACTGGTGATGCCACACACGGAGTGCTGTGTTGAGTTCTGGGCTTACCAGTACAAGAGAGACACAACAATATTGGAGGGAGTCCGGCAAAGGGCCACAAAGGTGATTAAGGGTGTGGAGCACCTCACACATGAGGGAAGGCTAAGAGAGGTGGGACTGTTCAGCCTGGAGAAGAGAGGGCTCAGGAGGGACCTTATTAATGTGTATAAATACCCTAACGAAGAGTCTAAAGAAGGCAGAGCCAGGCTCTTTTCAGTGGTGCCCTGTGACAGGACCAGAAGCAATAGGCGGAAACTGAAACACAGGAGGTTCCCTTGAACATCAGGAAACACTTTTTTACTTTGAGGCTGACTGAGCACTGGCACAGGTTGCTTAGAGAGGTTGTGGATTCTCCATCCTTGGAGATATTCAAAAGCCATCTGGACATGGTCCTGGACAACCGGATCTAGGTGGACCTGCTTGAACAGGAGGGTCAGACAAGATGACTTCCAGGGTCCCTTCCAACCTCAACCATTCTGT
Organism: Burhinus bistriatus; assembly: GCA_013397275.1. Lineage (NCBI taxonomy): Eukaryota > Metazoa > Chordata > Aves > Charadriiformes > Burhinidae > Burhinus > Burhinus bistriatus. The sequence continues at coordinate 9,649 of VYXH01000339.1, forward strand.
GATTCTGTGATTCTGTGATATGCTGGGCTTCCCCAGATCCCAGAAGCAATTAAGTTGCAGGATCTGTTTCTCCACCAACAGCAATGATTTGCATTTCTAAAGGCTCTCAGAGAGTGAAGTCCTTGTGATCCCTGTAGCACAATACCTCTCATCCAGGTGCGTAAGGGAAAAGAAAGATTCCTGCATACAAAAATGTCACATATATGCATCTGTGCAAAGGCCAGGACCAATCTTGTTCATGATACGTTCACAGGCAGAATATTTCAGGTTCTATTTCACCGTCCTGTTTTAGCCATATTATGCCAGTTGTAGAGATTGCCGTTCTTATCATCCCTGCTCCTCTCAGAAAGGTTACCAGCCCTTCTGACCCTCTGGCTGAGCTGTTCCTCAATCCCGATTTAACCCAGTTCAGTAAAAATGGGACAGGTGAGTCTAAAAATAGCATATCTTTGTTAACTTATCTCATGGATACTGAAGTAATTTTGGAAGCTACATTTCAAGCACATGAAACAACGATCAAAGGGACGTGCTGGCAGGGAGGCAGTGACAAGAAGCTATAGTGGTGAAAGGCTCTCCACTGGCACAGCTGCACCTGCAAAAATAACTCTCTCAATAGTTAGAATAACAGCTCTGTAGTTAACACCTACTGTGTTCTTATCTCTGTTAGCAAAATGTAAAGAAATGAGAGGGAATAATAAGCTTTATTTGGTTTTCTTCAAAGTACTGTTCAAATTCCATGCAATCTTTAATGAATCTCTTTTTACTTTCACATGGAAAAACACTACAGACATGAGACAAGAGTCCTTAACTTACCATATCTAGCCTTGTCACTGAGCTGAAACATTAACACTGGGAAAGTTTCCCAGGCCCTCTGTAGCATCAGTGAGTTCAGGCCAACAAAGATCTCTTTGCCGTGAGAGGTGCTTGTCTCTTCCGTGGTTTTTGAGGGACCCTAGAGCAATTACACTCTTACTTTAGGCCTTCAGTGAAATCCTTCATTTATCTGAGCAGAAGATGGACTGGAGTGGCTGATGCAAGTCACATGAAGAATATACAGCAGTGAAATAAAGGAACCTTGTGCTGGTAAGAAGTTGTGTCCCTCTAGGTGGTCCCTTCTCAGCGACAAGGAAAGTACCCAGCTCCCCCTGACGTTAGCAGTAAGGCAGACACAGACACGGTTGGAGCAGTGACAGGGTTATTGCCTTGCTCCTAGCTGTTTTGATCTCCTGCTTGACAGATACCCACAAGCAGCCCTGTTCCCATGACTTACTCCACCTTGGTTTTTTGATTTCTTTTCCCTCTTTATTTCCCCTCCATATCTCTTCCCTCTTATCATCTCCATCCCCTCCAAAATAAGCAGCCCACCCACATTTGTCAATTGACCCCAGTTTTGTTCTCCTAGGTCATCAGTATGGTAAAGTTAGTACCCCTATTTTTTAAACTATAGCATCCTGCAGACTCCTGTTTTGCTGTCCAGTATCACTGGGGATCAAGGTGGAACAGAATCATTACTACTGGCTTTGTTATTTGAGAAATCCTGCAATTCCTAATGTTGTCTTGTTAGACTTGCCACAAGTCACGGCGGGCCACCTGGACGCACATGAGCTCTTTGCTACTAACACTGACAAATCCAGTGTCGTCTGTGTTTTGATCTCAGAAATTTCACCTGTACTTTACTCTTTCTGGATCACAGCAATCGTTTTCATTGCGTCTATTTTACGTTGCCATTACAACACATATCAAAAGAGTTTGAGATGGGCTGAAATTTTCACCATTTATGTATATATTAATAACCAAAAAAGGACTTTGTAACTCAAACTGTTACGAAACTTGGGAAAATACGGATTATGACCATACGGCTAACTGCCTCACCAAAACAGAGTGACTCCGTCCACACTGCCTATTGGGAACCTACCCTGCCCCATGATGTCCTCCAAATTATGGATGGGCATTGTCTGGGAGAGTGCCTGGTGGCATGGGCCAAAACTGTGCTAAGGAGGTTCTGAGTATTAAAGGGTGTGGAAGATCACGTGTGAGTGCTTGAGCTAATTCCCTGGCCTTGCTTAATTTTCTAGTACAGATGAAGTCATTAGGAGACATGATAAACACAGACAATTTGAGCCCTAGTTTCTCTCTTGGTTCATACAAGCATTATGCTACAATCCTATTGCAAAGAAGGTGAAGACACCATTAGCATGGCTACTAAGGGCAGACCATTTAGAAATACATCCTGACACATGGGGAGTGATTCTGTACTGACTTCCTCAGATTTGAATCCAGGCCACGTTCACGTTATTTCCACTACCTACATGGAACTTTGCCAGAACAAGACCTGTGCAGGTCTGATGGAGGTCATGGAGGAAAAGAAATATTTAGGTTAACTGCATAAAATTTCATTTTTCATTCAATTTATTATTCATGTGTGCCAATATTTAGACTTCCAAATGTAGCAGTTCTTAAGTTTACATCCTGCAGACCACACAATAGCATAAATAGAATTAATTTATTTACATTTTTGTAAATAGAATTATTAGCAAGTGAGGCAAAAAAGGAGAAAAAAGAATGGGAACAAGAGAAGAGCATTAGCTTCCCTTTCAAATCCTGCACACAATCTGCTCTATCCATATTCTATTCCAGCACAGGAAAACATGCCGCCTGCATATGGGATAACACCACACTCCCATTTCTCCGTTTGAATTCTGTCTTTCAAATCTTGGAATAAAGACGCCAAAGTCTTAACTTTTCATTTTACAGCAGGATAAGAGATAGGATAATTAATGTAGACATTAATCAAGACTTGCATATAAAATAGGAAATACTAAAAAAGCTCCTGAAAGTGGCTCCCTTATGCAAACATTCCCTGAAAATCTGTTTAGGAAAAAAAAAAAGAAGACGAAAGAAAAAAACCACCCAACTCAACTTTCTGGTAAGACAGGCTTTTAGTTGTAATGGTAATAACAGTGCTCCAACGATTGCAGATCCTCTTTTTTAGAGGAGTGCTTCAGAGTCAGGGTTTCCTGATCCCTTCAGCTCAGGCTTGGACCCTAAGTTACATTTCCTGCTATCTATGTGGGTTTTTTTCCTTTTGTTTTTGGTTTCAGATCTTGAAGAATCAGATCAGAATTTTCTGAAATTGCTTCACAGTGTCACACATTTACCCACAGTATAATGCAATTAACTATGAATAAATTCACTGGAAAATGAAATATTGTATTACGTGGAATATAAAATATTGTGTTAGGGAAATCACAAAACTATTTGGCTGCTTCAAAGCAAATTAGGGTAAGGTTGCTTTTGTTCCAAACAGGAAAGCAGAGTTACGCATTTGTCACCTAGGTACCCTGAAGGCACTAGCATGGATATAAAGAAATGTAGTGTATATTAAGGAAAGTTGGATTTTGGAATAACTAAAAAACCCTCAACAAAACAAAACAAAACAAAAAACCCCAAACCCAAACAAAAAAAGCAAGATTGTTAAATTCTGGCCTCAAAACTAATGTATCAGAACAGAGTGCAGATTATTAGAAAGAAAGAACCATCCAGGTGATAGATCAATAACCGGCTGTACATAAAGCTTTCAAGTTCATCCTTAATGGTAAATAAATTATTATGGTAAATAAATTATGATGAATGAAAATAATATATTCAAAATATCTTTTAAAATTAGAAATATCTAATAAATAATGTTTAAATTATATTTAATAGTATTTCAGACAATATTTTTAATAAATAAATAGCTGAATACATAAATGAAGGCTTATTTATTAAGAATGTATACAAAATTACTTGAAAGATTTGAACCAATAGAAAATTTAATCCAGGCTCAAGTGAGACTTTTCTACAGATATGTAAAATTTTAAAAGAATTGGCATTTTCAAACGGTTTATTTCCAGCATCATCTTCGAAGCATTTGATTTTGCTTTGCCTTTTCTACCAGGAGATTGCTAGCAACTACCCGACTGCTGTTGTAAACAGTATCCCTCCAAAATCCCCTTCTTCCTCCTCCTCTTTCCCTTTGATAAATGAAATAAACTGAGGGCCAGCTCCCAGTAAATACGCAGATTGATTTAGGGAGCCTGAGTTAGAGATGGCAATCTGCAGCGCTCTTTTGGGATGTGAGAAAGGTGGGCCTGAGCCCTTGCCATCCTTGAGGATGGAATTCAGCCAACACCACTGTTTTCTCGGTGAGTACACCAATTTCTACACGACTACACGTGAAGACTCAGAGGTGCAAAGGGAAGTTTTTGCAGAAGCACATACCTGTGAACTTCGGTTTGTTTCCTGAGTGTGTTTGTGAGATTCAAACACACCCCTTCTGGCAGGCGCAGGCTGGCTCAGCGTGCTGCCTTTTGCCACCCCTGTGTGAAACACCTACTCGATGTTCATTTCCAGCACAGTGAACCCGTGCAACTGGGGACCGTGACTTTGTCTCCCGGAGGAAAACCTGCCACTGTTAAGCACTGAAATGCTCAGTGTGGCAACATCTAAATTCTCCGTGAATCTGGGACAAACCCAGGGAATTTGAATCAAAGCATTACCTAAATCATTCATTTGCATTCTCCAGGCTTTGTGAGTGTGCAAAATGGGTATGTACATCGTGCTTGATTTCNAATAGAAAATGTTTATTTGTTCCCTCTTTATCTAAAATGGGAGAAGGGTTCCACTAGTAACAGCCTTTTGTTAGTGACTTTTGTTTTCAAGCCAGCTGCGGAAAATGACACGGTAGAATATGTCAGCATGTTTTATCACCACCATAAGCAAATGACACAAAGAGAAAGAAGTAGTGAGAATGGGTAACTAGCACAGGAAAAAATTCTAACTGCTAAAAAATAATCTTAAAGCTCAGCAAAAAAATGATGGGAAAAGCCTGGGGAAGCAGTCACATTTTGTCAGCTTGGTTTCATGGTAATTACAGTAATAATAAAACTAATTACATCACATAACACCTCTGTGAGGCAGGTGAGAAATGCTGGCAGGGAGGTAATGTCAGGATAGCAGCTGAACATGCATAATAAGGAAGCCAGATGAAGCTCTACTCCGAAGGGCTCCCATCTAACCATGTACAGAGCCCTAAAAAGGGGGACTTATGTGACTAGAAAAATGACTTTTCTAGAAAAGCAAGCGTAAGATGCTTGAATCGATTATTGTTTGTTTGATAAAGGCTTATAACTACAAAAAGAGGGAAAGACAATTCTTCAGTGTCTGAAGTAACCAGTTAAAGTGATTGTGCTACCAGCTTTGATTATCAGTCAAGGCTAGGTTATATGGTTAGGAGAGACATGACATGATACAAGTGGTTGCTGATGCTCAAGGAAGTCCCATACCACTTTGTCCTCTTCCCTTCCTTGCTGTGTACTCCACTTATACTTTGAGATGACTCCAGCATCAATCTGGCTTCTTGGCTTCTGACAAAAAAGCTGACAGAACATGATTCTAGTTTTGGTGGCTTATTTTCCTGCCTGTTTAATGATGTAAAACACATCACGGAAGGGCTAAACAACTAACAATTGGTGTTAACAGGGAGGTATGAATGTCCACCTAGGAGCAGCAGTAGCAGGAGTGGGATTGGGGGACAGCAGACATGGGGGAACTGCACAATTTCTGCAGCAGGTAATGATTTGACAGGCTCACCTACCAGCCTGTCTGTGCGGTACTGGTACAAAGAGGAGAACATATCTGAGATCCCTCCATGGCTGCCAAAATTAAATGTTGTGATTATGTTTCTCCAATGACAGTACTGAGGTGGCAAGATCTGACTGAATCACTGTGCGCTGTCTTGGGTGTTGCCACGACGTAACAGGTAGATGCCAAAGGCCACGTGAGCGCAGCCAGTAGCACGTTGTTCGTCACAGCGTTGTCTAATGCAGCCCAGTGTAGTCATCGACACTAAGTCAGTCATCCAAGTTCCTTCTGCAGCCGGCTAACAAACCCCTCTGTAAGACAATTAAGTCCCCTAATTTCAGATATCGCAGACACTTGATGGGAAGAAATCCTATCCATTGAAGTTAGGTCAGATTACTTTTACAGGTGATGTATTAGTTTCTTGCCTTTAAAGCATGAATAATAGCAATTCCACGCACCAAGGCAATAAGAGCATGTTTGTAAAAGGTGGTGGAAGATCAGACAGCACTCCAAGGCAACTCATTAACTGGTGAACTGAGCAGGGCCCAGGAGCAATTCCAAGCACTGTTCATGGAACAGTCCCTGGCATGATTTTGGCAGCGCTCCCAGACAATTTCTGGGCATAATTTAGATATTAACGCTCCCAGTAAAGAACATGGGCAATGCCACCTTGTCTAGAGGGTTAGACAACTAGTATGGATGCAAGCCTCTTTGTGCCGCTGCTGGGTTCCGCGTCAGGGATCATAGCAAGGAGTGCTTTGCAGTTTTAGACGTGCTGTGCAAGTGTATAAGAGAAGTATACCACTGATTCCCAGCTGTATTTAATAGAAATGATTGAAGTTGTGTGGTGTAACGTGCACTTTCTTCACTGTGTGCAATTAGAGGCGTAGCTCTTACTCGAACTTCTTCTTTTATGAATCTCAAAGCAATGGTTATTGGGTTTACATGGCCAGATTTTGGTAGCGGGGGGGCTGCAGGAGCGGCTTCTGTGAGAAGACACCAGAAGCTGCCCCCATGTTTGGCAGTGCCAGTTCCAGCCGACACCAGGACAGATCCACTGCCGGCCAAAGTTGAGCCAATCAGTGACGTTAGTAGCGCCTCTGTAATAACGTATTTAAAAAAGGGAAAAAAATGCTGCACATCAACAACTGAGAGAGAGGATTGAGAAAATGTGAAACAGCCCTGCAGACACCAAGGTCAGTGAATAAGGAGGAGGAGGAGTTGCTCCAAGTACTGGAGCAGATATTCCCCCAAACCCCTTGGTGAAGACAATGGTGACACAGATTGACCCCCGCAGCCCAAGGAGGACCATGGTGGAGCAGATATCCACGCTGCAGCCCATGGAGAGTCCATGCAGGAGCTGGCTCCTGGCAGGAACTGTGGCCTGTAGAGAGGAGCCCACACTGGAGCAGTCCATTCCTGAAGGACTGTACTCCATGGAAAAGACCCATACTGGAACAATACTTGAAGAACTGCAGCTCATGGGAAGGACCCACAATGGAGCAGTTCATGGACTGTATCTTGTGGGAGACACCCCATACTAGAGCAGGAGAGCAATGTGAGGAGGAAGGAGCAGCAGAGACAAACCATTCGGAACCAACTGCAACCCACATTCCCCATCCTCCTGCACCGCTTGAGGGGAGGAGGTAGAAGAGTCGAGAGTGAAGTTGAGCCTGGGAAGAAGGGAGGCATGGGGGAAGGTGGTTTTAGTTTAGTTTTTATTTCTCTCTATTCTACTTTGTTTAATTGGCAATAAATTAAATAAATTTCCCCAAGTTGAGTCTGTTCTGCCCATGATGATAACTCGTAAGTGATCTCCCTGTCCTTATCTTGACCCATCGTATTTCTCCCTCTGTCCTGTTGATGGAGGAGGAGTGACAGAGCAGCTTGGGGGGCACCTGGTGCCAGCCAAGGTCAACCTACCATAGCAACTGCATTTTTAAAAACAAGTTGTCTTAGCACACCAAAACTTTTGGGAATAAGAAGTGCAATGATTTTTTAATCATGATTTCACAAAAAAGTCAAAATGTTCAGTATGTACAAAATGTTAAAAAAATTGAAGTCCTGGGAAGGAAGAAATATGGATGGGTCAAGTCGAACCATTTCAGTTTGAAAATTTGAAAGGATTTGCTATCAATCTGGTATGCATGACAATATAAATTAATCAGCAATACAAAATATTTTTAAAAAAAAAAACTGGGGGGAAAAAGTCCCTAGAAACATATTGTAGTATTCAGAACTTCATTTTTCAAAGTTTGACTGAAGATATCAGTCAAAGCATGGTTTTGCCTTCAGAAGTGTAGGTTCTGATACATCAGTATTCTCTATTGGAGAAAAAATTATAGTAAAAATGAATTACCAACCAACTGTGGTAAATATCAGCCTTTCATTGTACATCCTGGGAACTGAAGCACAGAACAAGAAATAATTGTAAAGTCTGATTAACAGAATTAAATCTTTAATAGGAGATGCTATTATTTTGAAGCACTGATCCAGACCCAGATGAAAAGAACAGGAAAAAATCAGTTATTTTCTTCTGGCACAGAAATCAAGCCTTTAATTCAACACCTCATGGGTTCAAATTTCTTGCTTAGGACTTGTGAAAGGAAGGCAGGTGCACTGTCCAACAGAGGACAAGTTTCATCAGGTGGATGTGAGGAAGAGCCTCTTACTGTACCTTACTACCATCAGCAAGGAAGAAATATTCAAAGGAGGCTAATTTCATTGCTGGAATTTGTGCAACTTCATTGTACAGAGTTTATTTTAAGCTGGTTCAACTTGATTAGCGACTTAGTGTGATTGCCCACTACTTGCTGTTTTCTATTGTGTTTTCTCAGTACACTGTTGGTAGCTTTTAGCGCCATTTCCTTTGTAATTCAGTAATATCAAAACATCACAGAATACAGTGGGAAGGAGAACAGGATAAGATTTGTGCTTTTGTCTCTCTAGCTCTCTGTATTACGTTGTACTACTTACCAACCTCGTCAGTCTCTGTACTGGATACCTTAGCTGCCCACACAACTTCTGTCCTTATCTCCTTTTTTGTCCATGACTGAACATACAAAGAAAAGAAACAAGTCTTCAGTATTGAGTAACAGAGAAACACATGTTTTTTCCTGTCAGTACTGTGATCCTGAAGCAAATCTTTCTGTGCTTGGCCAGTCTCAGCAATGTCTACTTCAAACATATCATTTAATATGACATGATGTTTTCTGCTTCACGATGATTTTCCTCCTGATAAACACCAGAAGATTTGACAAAGAAGCAAACTAAAATTAAACTAATTCCCTTTTTGTCTCCATGAGAAAGAATTATAGGAAGATCACAATGCACACAAGTCCCAGTCAGGAGTTGCCTTTGCAAGGGGAAGGTCAATCCTGTACTGTCTCAGAGGAGAGCTGCTCTGGCCAACTCCGTGGTAGCATCATGTGACTTTGTCTTCATGGTGATGCGGGCTCAGGTCCCATACTTCCCTCGTGGTCTAGCAATGAAGATCTGGGGTTTTCACTTAGGTGACGCAGACTGGATGTGTGGTGTGGACTACCTTGGAGGAAAAGCAGAAGGCAGACTGCTTTCAGAAACATCCTCACTCCCCAAGGCAATACGCACAGACATAGGCTGCTACAAAGTGGGTAGCCTTCTCACTAATTTCTTTATCAGTGAATTGCAAAATGTCCCTGGGACATGGATGTTACCAAGAAAAAATATAAATGCAGTCTTTTAAAGAGTCGGGTTGGGTACTCCAAGTTTAGATTATTAAGAAGATTGCAGAAAACATCAGGAAGAGCCCAGAGGAGTTATCTCTACTGTTCTGGTCAGCTGCATTCAAGAGTGATACACTCCGACAGGAACGAATTCAGAGAAAGGCTACTAGGGAGACCCAAAGAATCCAAAAAGCTGTTACAGAAAGGGAGCCTTAGAAAAGTGTCTTTTAGCTTAGCTAGATGAAGATTAGGTGGGGATTGGATCATACTCAAGAGGGCTAAGCATTAAGGAGGGAAAAGAACTACTTAAGTTAACTGTCAATGTTGACATGAGAAGAAATGGTGCACATTTAAGCTAGGAAATAGAAGAAGGATTCTAATAATCTAAGTGATATCTTAAATAGCTTTCCACAAGGTGTATAGGAATCACAAGCCAATCTAGTTTTAAAATGGAACTTGTAAGATTATGAAAAAAAACTTTGTGAGGTGGTTACTTACTCTAGGGTTACTTACTTCAGGAAGCCACAAGATATGACGGCTTCAAAAGTTGCACACATTTCTACCTACCAAGTGAAAAAAAGAATGACTATGCTTTTACTCATAACCTTAATGAATTTTCAGGATTTCCTCTGGCATTTGTGGTGGTACATGCTGTATTTTTGTCTTACAACTGATAGCACAAACATAAATATATTGCAGTTTTCACAGGAAAAAATAAAGCTGGTATTATTACCTCAAGCAAATTTTAGCATATGTACATTATGCTAATGTGTGTCTGAATCCTACAGTCTAATGGACTTGATAGACTAAAATTATAGAAAAAAATATTTATCACAGAATCACAGAATGGCTGAGGTTGGAAGGGACCCTGGAAGTCATCTTGTCTGACCCCTTGTTCAAGCAGGTCCACCTAGATCAGATTGCCCAGGACCATGTCCAGATGGCTTTTGAATGTCTCTGACAAGGAAGACTCTACAACCTCTCTGAGCAACCTGTGCCAGTGTTCAGTCACCCTCAAAGTAAAAAAGTGTTTCCTGATGTTCAAGGGAATCTTCTGTGTTTCAGTTTGTGCCCATTGCCTCTGGTCCTGTCATAGGGCACCACTGAAAAGAGTCTGTCTCTGCCCTCTTTGCACCCTCTCTTCAGGGTAATAAAATCCCCCTAAACCTTCTCTTCTCCAGGCTGAACAGTTCTAGCTCTCTCAGCCTTTCCTTATATGTGAGGTGCTCCAGACCTTTCATCATCTTCATGGTCCTTTGCTGGACTGTCTCCACTATGTCCATGTCTCTCTTGTATTGAGGAGCCCAGCACTGGACTCAGCACTCCAGGTGTGGCCTCAACAGCTCTGAATGAAGGGGAAGGATCATGTCTCTCGACCTGCTGGCCACACTCCTCCTAATGCAGCCCTGGATACCATTCACCATACTTGCAGCAAGGGCACATTGCTGGGTCATGTTCAACCTGGTAGCCACCACGACTCCCAAGTCCTTTCCTGCCAAGCTGCTGTCCAGCTGAGTGGATCCCAACATATACTGGTGCATGGAGTTGTTCCTCCCAAGGTTTAAGACTTTGCACTTTGTGAGGTGCAAAATAACCTCATAAGGTTCCTGCTGGCCTACTTCTCCAGACTGTTGAGGTCCCTCTGGATGGTAGCACATCCGTCTGGTGTATCAGCCACTCCTCCCAGTTTAGTGTTGTGAAAACTTGCTGAGGGTACTCTCTGACCCATAATCCAGATCAGGAATTAAGATGTTGAGCAGTACTGGACCCAGTATTGATTCCTAGGGTACATGACTAGTCACTGGCCTCTCACTAGGCTTTGTGCCCTGCTCACCACACTCTGGGCCCGGCCATTCAGCGAGTTTTAAATACATCTCACTGCCTGTTCATCCAGCCCATATGTCAACAGCTCCTTTATGGGGATCTTATGGGAGACAGCGTCAAAGGCATTCCTGAAGTCTACGTAGACAATCTCCACTGCTCTCCCCTCATCTACCAGGCCAGTCACTTCATCGTAGAAGTTTATCAGTTGGTCAAGCATGACTTCCCCTTGGTGAAGCATTGCTGATGATTCCTCATGATTTTCATGTCCTTGATGTGCTTGGAAATGGTTCCCAGGATTAACTGCTCCATCAAAGCAGCTCTTTCCTTATTTTTTAGAGTGTCTAACAAATTTTATTACAATTATTGTGTCAGGTACTAAAACCATATCTCTCATGATTTCCATTTCACTTTTAAACAGTTGAACAAAGATCCTCTGTACTGAAAATTCAGAAAGTGCTATATGCCAGCAGAATTTTAGTAATTCTACACCAGGTTTTACTGAAGAAAGGCTTGGGCAAACATGCAAGTTTGAAGAGTTTCAAGAGTTCTTAAAGCTTCATTAAAACATCTATAGTGGAAATACTCATACAAATTTGTGGCATTCACTATGGTTAAACTAGTTAAAGGTCATATATGGTATATGTTTATTTAGGAAGACTAAGAAAGAATTGCTCAATTTCTTGTTTGCTTTATTTGCATTTTCAGACAATTCACAAGTCTGGAACTGAGAGCATAAAAACCAATCACCTTGAGTCACCTGACTCATAATCAGCTGAGGCCAATATGAGATCTCATGAATTCTACTATCAAGTCTTGGCCTTTCTAAAAGAAATGATAAAATACAGGTCCTATTTTTTCTTCATACTGAATAACGGCTACCTCTATGATTTTATTGTACTTCTATGTATATACACTGAAGTTATCTATATACATCTATACTGTGTTCTACCAACTAAAATAAACCTCCACTTCACAGTTATCATACCTTTTCATGTGACTTTATTGACTATGCTGGTAATCTCGTGAATCAGAGAAGACTAGCTCTTTCAAGGTGATTCGGTTGCGGATAATCAGGAAACAGTTATCTACCATCACTCAGTAAAGATTGACTCTTCTCTGCCTGTCACTAAGGGATGTACAAACATAGTCTGATGTCAGTTAATACTGAGGGTTGTTTAAAGGTAATGCTCTACAGCTGCACTTGCTACAAGGAAAAGAGCTTGCATGTGAAGAACGAAGAACGGATACCTTGTGTTACTGGCAATATGGTATTTTGTTATTTTTTCACTTGTCTTCAGGTCTACAATCAGGTAAGTTTTGCAGACGTAATACATTTATGTCCATGTCTATAAGGTGAAGAGTTAAAAGGTTATGTACGCAATAAAGCTGATATTTTGGATACCTTATATAACAAATATATTTATCTGAGCAAATGGAATCTACGTTTTTTTCCTATGTTTTGGTAACGATGATAATAATCTTTATTTTATATGATGCTGCACTGGTAGCTCCCATCATAATAAAGTGGTCAGCCGTGTTCAAAACTGGTATTACAATCTGCACCCAGAGTTAATGAACTGCTGTACCCTATAGCATTTGCAAAGAATACAGTTGGAAAAGAAACTGATTTTACTTCTACCATAAATAAAAGAACAACCTTAATAAATTGAAAGAATTACACTGCAGTGTAAATTAGACTGTTCCAATGAATTCTAACATCATAGTGAAATAGTAACCAGTGCGATTATGTTTTGCTACTTGGAAGATAGTAATTTTTAATTTTACCAAAATACCAATTTATTTTTCATATTCACTCATCTGCATTTCTCATATCTGACAGAATAATTGGAATTTATTCACTGGAATTTCTTGCTGGTGCATAGACATAAGCTTGGGCTAAGGAAAATAAATAAAACCTTAACATGATACACGCAGAATGAAAATTAATATGGAAAATGAACCAAAAAATTTTGGATCAAAAGCCAGATTACCTTGACTTTCTATTAACTTTGATAAAAGTTAGACTGGGATCCAACACACTACTAAACCACAGATATCACGGCCAATGCTCTTCTCTGTAAACTATAACTCTGAAAAGCCCTTACTGAAATAAAGCGAACTACTTTCAAAATGCCTCGTGTTCTGAAGTATCATAGAGAAAGAGAACTTTTTCTTCCCCCCACCCCTGGAAAAGAGAGACAGGAGAATGTTGTGCTCCAGGCTTTGCACAGAGCAATGCACTACACTGCTAAACACAAAACATACACATTGAAGCATTGGCTAAAAGAGTATTTGAAAGGAAAGCCCTACCGTGGAGTTCATAGATTTTGTAAATAACTTTCTCCATATCCATCATGTACTCTATTGGGGTGTCCATACCCAGACACTGGCAGTGGGGCTGCCGGGCGGCCTCTGTGGGGAGCGGCCGGGGCTGCCCCGTGCCGGACACAGCCGGTGCCAGCCGGTGCCAGCCGGCTCCAAGGGCCCCACCGCAGGACACAGCTGAGCCCCTCAGCCAAGCTGGGGGCGCCGGGGGGAAAACAGGGTTCAGCCAGGGCCGAAGGCGGCCCAGGCCCAGGAGGAGGAAGGCCAGGAGGGAGCAGCAGCAGAGGCAGCCCCAGGGCGGAGGAGGAGGAGGGCAGGAGGTGCTGCAGGCCCGGAGCAGGGATCCCCTGCAGCCCTGCAGAGCCCCCGCTGGAGCAGAGACCCAGCCTGCAGCCCGGGGAGGGCCCCAGGCCGCAGCGGGGGGATCTTTCCTGCAGGAGCTGCGGCCGTGGAGAGCCCAGGCGGGAGCAGGTTGTCCCTGAAGGACTGCAGCCCGGGGCAGGGCCCGCGCTGGAGCAGGGAGAGGGGTGAGGAGGGAGGAGCGGCCGAGAGGGGCTGCCATGGACTGACCGCAGCCCCCAGCCCCAGCCCTGCGCCCCCGGTGTGGGGAGAGGGGTCGGGAGGGGAGGGGGGAAGCTGGGAATGGGGAAAGGTATGGGGGGAAGGTGTTGTTTTAATGGTTGTCTTTCTTTCTCACCATCCAACTCTATTTTAATTGGCAGAAAATTATGTTAATTTTCCCCAGCTAGGGTCTATTTTGCCCATGATGGTAAGTGGTAAGTGATCTCCCTGCCTTTTTCTCATCCCATGAACTTTCCCATCTTATTTTCTCCCCTTGTCCTGTTGAGGAGAGAGTGAGAGAGCATCTGAGTTCAGCATGTAGTGTTAGTTTTAGATTGAAATAAGAGTTAACTAGCCAAAGGAAAAAAATATTTGGAAAAAAAATGGCTGTAATTTGTATATCCGTTTGTTTGACTTTGAAACCGTTGAATTTCCCAGGGAGCAATCTGAGAGTCTAGTCAAGAAAAGGAGCACTAAGTGCTCTAAAGCACGTAGCCTGTGCTTTGTATTGTAACTGTTCCCAGCAAATTTGGAATGTATTTTATACATTATGTCATACCAAGGAGCCTATCCAGTATATTTCACCTTCCAGATCAAGAGACAATGGAAAGTCAAAGAGGAGAATTCTGGGTAGAGGACTAAGTTGCTGACAAAGGGCAAAGTTTAAATAAAACATGTTCAGTGGAGTTGAATCAATACTTTATTTGTTAAGGAGAAGTAAAAGTACAAAAAAGCTTGTACAACTAGGCATAAAAAAGTGAGAAATCAATTCTAGTTAATTCAAAATGCTTGAAGAGTCACCTATGCCATTATGTATGAATAATTCAGGAACAGAAATTTATTGCAGACACATATTGTTTGGTTTGGATTTAGTTTTGCCCCTCGTTTGACCTGAATCCTGTAAAGAATGATATTCAACTAATTGAAATAACATTTTGCAAGTGAGACAATACCTTAGGGATATTTCAAGACTAATCCTGAAATAAAATTTGAAAGATGAAATGTCTGATAAAGTTTATATAAATAATGTTATTTTACAGTGTGTTAAATGTTGTACACGAGGGTTTTCTCATGCAAGTTGTGTTTGCCTGTTGAAAACAGATCAGATTTCTTTCCCCCTTTCTTTCTCTCAGCCCCTCTTTATTCGCCTCTGTAGCCCTCTCTCTCTCTCTTCAAGTGTTGGTCATGTTTGGAAATATTTATTGCCCTCAATCTTGTATTCACAAGAGGGTTTTTTGCAAGACGTTATTGAGAATAACTGAGGTAAACCACAATGGCACAAGATGTTTTCAGATGGAACCAACACAAATATGTCACTCATGTCCTGAGATACTACACAGATATCTGAAACCATAAAAGGCATAGGCTGGCTACACATGTGTTACAGTGACTACCTGTGTTGCAGTCACTGCAATGATCTCTCAAAAAACAAGCAACATAGAATCCAAATATGTTTTATAACTGGCTTTTGTCAGTATTATACTAGCATTTATTTGCTGTAGTGTAGGTCTATGTCAGCATCTCAAAATTTTAAACGTATAAATGGATACAAAAAGCAAAACAGCAACCTCAGTGACAAGAAGTTATCATCCATCACTGGCTCAGAGTTACATTCAAGTCTAGTGTCAATTCTGGGCTTAGAAACCAGCCAAAGGAAATAATTTTGCAGCTTGCTCACAAAACTAAATAGCTGCCCTCAAACAGGAAATTAAAATCATTCACACACAGCAGGACTCTATTCATTGAATAGAAGATGGTCAATGTATTGAATTTATTCAGGTACTAGTTTTCAAAAGATACCTGCTGTAACTCAGACAAAACTTAGTGCCACCCAACAGCAGTGTCTCCATTGACAACAGCCAGCTTTAGGTATAGCCTGTGGCTAAGGTCTGAGAAATCCAGGTGCTTAATCTGAGATTTAAGAATTTGTGCACATGCTTGTCTTCCAGATGGCCTAATCCCCGACATAATCTCACCCTTGGTGCACAAAAAACTCCCTAATACCTCTCTGGTGGGTCTGAATATTCCTTGTACGTCTTCACTCACATGCGCGTATATTCAGGAACACTCAACTTCGGCACTAACACTTTCTTGCAATTCAGACTCTTGCAGAGGAACCCACACATCAGGAACCCAGGATGTCAGTTCTGATTAGATATTGATAGAAATGAGCTGGCTAAAAAAAATGGGCAGAGGAAGTGGCAGTACTTACACGTTGCAGAATAGTCTTCTGGCTAGAGGACATGCAGAGAGTATGACCTTGCTCTGATTAGGGACTTCAACCGACATCTCCAGAGAGCTCTCTGATCGTAAAGATGAAGGTCATATAAAGGATCAAGGGAAAGTAAGAGATAAAAGATTTAATTTATCTTGACAGATGGATTCCCCATTCAGTCAAGAATATGAGATAATCCGAACAAAGTTTCCAAGCAAAAGTAAGCTTAGTTCAGGAGCCTACAGCTCACTGATGCTTGCACACTAACTTAATAATGGTGGGGTTTGGTTTGACTTGCTTTTTATTTCTAATATAAAATCCATAAACAGCATAAACACCTGAAGTTCAAACTCCCTCATATTCAAGATGGGTAAAAAACAAAGTTTCCTTTCTGGGGACCTGTGCCCTAGCCATTGGGCTTTTGTGAAGACATTTCTTCACAAACCCTTCAGCTCAACATGCTTAGCTTCCATAAAATCTCTTTTGCGAGGTCTTACATTTGTTAATACACTTACAATACAGATTACATGTCTCTGAAGATGCAAGAGCAGATCAACTATTTCTACTTTTAATCTAGTAATCACAATTTTTTTCTTAAACTAGGTCGCTTCTGAAGACCTAGGATTTCCTTAGTTGTGGAAGAACTTTCAGGTGGAGCAGACAGGGATCTAATAGCCATAACTATAGCAGTAAGATTAGATAATGGTCTGTTTTCTAATCCTGAGGCCAAGCAGTATAGTATAGCTTCTGTCAGTCCAGCTAAATTTCTTAACCTACAAAAGAAGCAGATAGCATCTGACCAGCCTTTTGAAAATGAACTCTCACCCGTGCTAACTTCTGGATGAGTCCAGTCGGACCTCACCATGCTAATACTGTGCCAGAATCCAGCCTAACAATTTAATAGTGTCAGCAATAAGGCTAAGTCCATCCTCTGGCACCATATGTTTTATTAATATAAACATAGCTATTGAGTTTTAGACATCTGCTCTGTGCTGAAGAATAGGAAGCCTGGATCACCCTGTGGGACTTTGTGCTCGTGCTCCACTGTACCCACAGTCTGAGTAGAACAAAGGCTCCGTCAACATTTCTACTGGGCATTTTTTTGTTTGTGGAAAATACAGCACAAAGGAGTCACTAAAACTATCCCACAATCTCAAGCTGTTAGCCCTAGCCAAAGCAACTCAGGTACTTCACACTACCGCTACTGCTATTTTCCAAAGCTGCCGTATTTTCTTGCAGGCAATTGCATCAAACAGGCCCCTGCTGTACTTAGCTGCCAGTGGTGCTGTCTTGTTTACTGGTGTTCTGTGAACAACCTCTTGCTTAGGATTTTGATTTATGAGAGGCTCAGACCGGGGACCATCTTTATGTTCTCAGTTTTTTGAGGGCTTAGCCCAGAGAGTCCATGTGTGGGACTTCTGGGTGCCACACCAATGCTCTTACATAGTAACCAACTGCATTGTAGGAAGTAGGATCCAGATCTACCTCCAACATGAATTTCCACACCATCGCAGAAGCATGGTTTCTACCCCAAAAGTAAATACTTGGCTGCACTTTTGTTACAGCTTCACTGAAAATGGTATCCAAGCTGGCAACCTTAAACTTTGCTCAGTGAGGACGTTAAGAGCTCTGCTTGTCTAAGAAAAGAATAAGAATAAGAACAAAATCAAGATCTGAGAAAAGCATTTCATCCTCAATCATTATTATGCTACAGAGGACTCCAGCAAATCAGAGCTAGAGTTTTCACACAAACTTTGCAATTACAATGGTAGGCAACAAATTTCAGAAATGATACAGGAGAGAAAATCAAAGTAACTGGAAAAAAAAAACCCACCAAAATACCTTTAGTGAGCGTAAGCTAAGTGGCTTGTGAATAAAATTGTAATTATACCAAACATTTTTTATTGAGGCATACATCATTATCCTCTGGGCAAATTATTCAGTGATTCATAGTCTAAAGAAATTTGCGTAATTTATCACTTATGAAAAAATTCTTCAAAAGCGTTGTCTTGCTTTTATATTCTGTGAGAAGCCCTGTATACAAGAAACAACCCTTTTGAGGACACACAGGCAACTCATATTTAACTTTGTTAACAGAAGTAAAATGCAGAGCAACA
This sequence comes from Burhinus bistriatus, assembly GCA_013397275.1. Classification (NCBI taxonomy): domain Eukaryota; kingdom Metazoa; phylum Chordata; class Aves; order Charadriiformes; family Burhinidae; genus Burhinus; species Burhinus bistriatus. The sequence goes on from VYXH01000339.1 coordinate 28,017, forward strand.
ATCTCACTGGAGACTTTGTGAGCTCAGCTAACTCCTGATGTCATTCATGCAAGTCATTAAAGTCATTTTAATCTGGCTGGAGTAGGCAGTGTGAGAACATGCAGTAATTGAGAGAGAGAAGGAAAGCCAGTTTTACCATAAACTGGTCAGCATTTCTTCATTACATTAGTTGTCTCAGCATAACAATTTGCCAATTTACTCCACATACACAGTGATTTTTTGTCCAGTGAATTTTAGATACACATTCTGTGTTAGAATAAGAGCTGTCTTTGTTTTTACCATTTTAATGCTGTCATTGGGGGAAAAACAAAACAAAACAAAACAGTACAGGATAGAATGCTTCAGATTATAGTGGTTCTTGAGAACTCTTGAAAGCATATTTACTTAACCAGCACCATTCTTGAATTATCTCCACAATATTCAGGGTATTTTTAGGTGTAAATGTGAAACATTTTTTTATGAAAAGGATTTGGGATTGTTAAATTTTGTCTCTACAAAAACAATGGGTTTGAAACTACAGATGTTGTTGAAAAAGGGTTAAGATCTGGTTCCTCGGGGGAAAAAAAGTGTTCAGGTAAAGCATGTTGATTCAGGCAAGGTTAAGCACAAGACCCATATAAGTTTTGGCACATAACTGAACTAGCTAATTTGGGGATATAACTGACCTACACTCATTAAAATGAATGGAGAGAGATCGGAAATCAATGGAGAAATATAGGACATTCCCGAGGTTATTTAGATTCCAGGTGGGCAGCATCAATCTCTTTTTCTATAGAGTAGGGGAAGCCTAAGCTGACTATATTCCTATCTTATACATTTCAGTCAGGATCTTAAAGTCCATGAGAAGGATGTGGGAATAACCTCTACTGAAATAAAAGGAAGAGCTCCTGCAGACTTCAGCAACGCTCGGGGTTAGGCCTGAGATCAAACCTCCTGGCTTAAGCAGAACCAGATGGCAGCATTTACCTTCTCATTGCTCCAGAGAGAAGACCCCGTTGACCATTTTCGAGGGGACGCGTTTATGCAGAGCTGTTCATAAGCCAAGGAAGTGTTCAGCTAGTTTTTGGGGGGTTTTTTTTCAGTTTTGTTTGGTTTGGTTTGGTTTTACTGTGGTTTACTTTGGTTTGCTTTGTTTTGTTTGTTATGCCCTCCATGATTCAGTGAGGTACATGCAATGTGTAGGCTTATTGGAGCAATCACATACACCATGAATGCTCAAGCCTTCTCTGCGTTCCTGCCTAGGACATTTGGACTTTCATAATTTTCTAATGGGCATCCTGCTCAGCAGCTCTTATACTTTATGCTTTGTGTTCTTTAGAAGTGGTTCTTCCTTTTGGTTTTATATTTTCACCCTCCCTGGAAATGTCAAATTATTGGGAATTTCATATTCAACCAGTGTTTTGACCAGTGTTTTTCTTTTTCCATATTGGACACGGCACATTCATCTATAATTTTATCAGTGCAGTGAAATTACTACAAATGTTAATAAAAGTAAAACTCAGGTCAGGTTTGAAATCCAATAATAGCAATGCACAGTACTTTATTACCTCAGTAGCACAGGTAACCGTGGGAAATTAGAGATATTATCTTACTCACCAAGAACACTGATATTTGATACAATAAAGGGTATATATTATGTATTCATTGTTAGCCAAATAAAAATAAATGCACAGGTCAAGAATATAAATTAGACGATGACTACACCTGCTCTCTCTTCTGGTCAGGAAATTCTCTGTACAGATGATAGTTACGGTTCTACGGTTATGAAGATAGTTTCTCACCAGCCTGGTAAGCTGCTGTCATGTATGGCGCCTCCTGAGAATATCTGTGAGGACAGACAGAGAATATTAATGTTGTTTTCAGGTATCTGAAACTGACTTTCTCTGCCAATATCTGCCTGGTACACAGTATGTGCATTAGGAATTGTCTGTACCCTCTCTGATTATGCCTATACTAATAAATTAAATAGCACCTGAATTTATGTCCTGACACCATAATATGATTGCTAAATATTTATTTATTTTTTTTTTTTTTTTGGATATACTGCTAAGCAGTTAGAATTGTCTCTTGCTTGGAAAAGCAGCATTGTCCCACACAGGTCCTGGTCAAAGCTCTGATGTTAGCCTGGTCAGGAACCATTCCCAATAAACAGTTTGAGAGTGCTGACTTGGTTTTGGAAGCTGAGAGAATCCAACAGCACAGATGTGGGCTTTTCCATGCCAGTTGCTCTCAGTGCCTGGAAAAGTTTCCAAAGGTATTTATTTACTCGTCTTAGGCATAGCCTTTTTGTCTCAGCTGGGGAAGACAGGTTTGAAAAAAATGTAGTGGGTTTTTGAGCCAGTTGTTACCTACAGGTCTCAAATGATAGAATCATAGAATCACTTAGGTTGGAAGGGACCTTTAAGATCATTGAGTCCAACCATCAACCTGACACTGCCAAAACCACCACTAAACCATGTCCCTCAGCACCACATCTACCCATCTTTTAAATACCTCCAGGGATGGCAATTCCACCACTTCCTTGGGCAGCCTGTTCCAATGTTTGATGACCCTTTTGGTGAAGAAATTTTTCCTAACATCCAATCTAAACCTCCCGTGGCACAACTTGATGCCATTTCCTCTTGTCTTATCGCTTGTTACTTGGGAGAAGAGATCAGCCCCTACCTCTCTACAACCTCCTCTCAGGTAGTTGTAGAGAGCGATAAGGTCTCCCCTCAGCCCAGAAACCAGTCTAGCTTGAAATCTTCAAAGAGTAAGAACAGTTTCAGGGATCCTGAAGACATTTTCCCACAGATCCAAGTTATCCTAAGGGTGGAATTCTATGGAAGAAAGTAGAAGGGTTGATTTCATCCCTTTCAATTATTAAAAATTTGTCTGTTTGTCGCTAGAAATCCATCATAATTTCTAGTATCACATTCTACTTCTGTAGAGTTTCAAAATTTTTCTATCTTCCTAGCCTAGTTTATTTTACAAAGGTTTTTTTGGTTTGAAAAGGGCTTCTGTATTTTACCTCACAATTGAGGAATGCAGGGTTTCTATACAAAGCGCATCCTTCAAACAAACTCTGTTTTGCTTAGTTTCAGTACAGTGCTTTCTAAGATAAAAGTCCTAGCCGCTAACTGTAACACCTAATATTGATACTATCATACATATGAGTATACACAAGTGCATGCACACGCACACGCACAGAGCCACACACGTAAGCTTTCTTTTAAAACAGCTATTCTGTACTAGCAAGACCCCCAGATCAGTAAGGCATTATCGTTATGATGTTGTTTCTCCCATAAGGAAATAAGACTGTGAAGAAATCTTTCTCCATGTGTTAGTTATAGTCCTTCATTATGATGCATATAAATATAACATTAAAGAAACTGCCAGTTTTTATTACAGTCATCTGTTACTATCTGCAAGACCTACCTCTATAAGAATCGCAGGTTCTCAGAGGCAGACCCTCCTACCCTCCTGTTCAAAGTGCTTCTGCTCTGAAAACTGAGACCTTCTTCCTCTGTTTTCTCACCTGCATGATACTGTTGAGTTAAGGATCACCAGCCAAGTCCCTGCCTTCATGATTTGAAATCCCAGGAGACCTGTCACAGGGAGATGTCAGCAGGAAGGCAGACACCTCCATTCTCTAGTTGGGCGATCAAAGGGCATGAGGAAATATTGTCCTCCAAAACTCAGAAGTTGTTAAGATCTGAAGGGAATATTTAGTCTTAAACTTTGCCACAGGCCTGCACTCAGGGTTAGGTAACTGGACAGTAATTCCACTGTCCTCACAAACAAAGGTTTTTATCTTTCTCTTTTTTTGTAGTACACGTAGACTAAAGAAGCAGTTTTCATTATTTCTCCCTCAGGCCCCCAGTGTTGGTCTCTGTTAGGAAGAAATTGTATAGAGTTATCTTCCTGACCTTCTCTGCCTCTTTTAATCCTCCTCTGCATCTGTCTCCATGACTCTCTGAAACCTGGTCCTACATTCAGAGCGTGGGTGTCTGCAGGCAGCTGCAGACACTCCTGTCCCCTCGAGCCCCCCTTGCCATGCAGGCGCAGCTGAGCACTGGCTGGCGATGCCCAGCGGCTTCTCATCTGTGCTTCCCGTGTGCCAGGGACAGCAAGGCACACAGCAACACCCGCTAGCCTCTTAGAGACAAATGTGACACCCATGGCACAATTAAAATAGGCAGATCGTGAACATGTGGCTTTCCTGCAGAAACAGTGGATGGCCACGTGTTCGCTGTGGTGTCTAAGCTTCACAGAGGTGGTTCAGTGGGTGTCCAGCTTAGCTTTTTCTCTATAAAGAGAAGTGGAAACTAAATTAAAACAAAACAAAAAAAACCTCCAACTAAACAAACAAACAAAAAAACCCCCCAAAAATAAAAGAAACCCACAAAGCATGAGATTAATTGCAAGCTTAAACCACATGCTGTAAAAAGTAGATAATTGTCTTTACTCTTTCAAACAGAAATTGCATGGGTGCTAATTGGACCATTGAATTTACACTGTCTCTGAGGGTTTAATCCCTTGGCTGATACGGGTTATAGGCTCAAAGCCCAGCTACTCCATTGCATTCACATCAGTATAAAAGGTTTGGCAGCTACTCAGACACATACCAGGGCACTAACATCAGTGCTCCTTCCCCAGCCTTCTCATGTTCTGCCTTCTTTGCTCAGAGGAGAAACAGGTTTTTATATAGATAGTCTTCACTTCCACCAGTGCTGCAGTGAGCAGTGCCAAGCAAGACCTCTTTCTTTTTTTTTTTTTTCTTCCCCTCCTTGTACTAGAAAATGGCACTTCCTTAACCCAAACGTAAGTAATCTCCCTTGTGTAGAGGTAGGGTTTGTCTGTATTATTACTTTCCTGAGACCAGAATATTCATGTATTGCGTTGGCAAAGTATTCCTCATATGGATGCAGGTAAACAGCAGTGATTAAAGGAACCTCTGCCAGTCACAGAAGGATTTGGCTGGTTGTTACCTAAGGAACTTCTGCCAGCTCACATTTGCCAGTCGGGTGTCAGCCCTATTGCCACTCTTACTACTGAAGCTGTGCCAACTGAAGTCAACATAAAGATGCCTTTTTGGAAGTAAAACCATTCCTTGATTGACAGGAAGGGATATCAGATATTTGCACGCCAGGGCCACTGCATGACCACTCAAAGTGCAGCTGCACGTGAACTAGATCTACCTGTAGGGCAGACCCCAGGCTGCGACAGTCTACGTTTTGGTTTAAAAAAAAAAGGCGTGAAAATGTGTGAACAGAAATCCAGGACTCCTGCTGCCTCACAGCTCTCCCTTAATCACAAGTACATGCTCCTGGAAGGTTATAGCATCTGTTCTTGAAAGCGGCTTGTGGCACAGTAGCATGGTACAACAGAGGGCGGGTTCCTCCCTGTCCTACCCTCCTGTTTTCCTATACCTGTTTTTTGGCTGCAGCACCCGTCTCCATGCCTGGCCCATCTCTGTGCTGCTCATTAGCTCACAAGCGTTGCGTTGTTTCTCTGTCCAGAGTTTTGTTTGTTTTCTGATTGCCATGCGCAGATTCCACTGGGAAATCAGGGAATGCAGGTGGACTTTCTCATTGTTGCTTTGTTGTCATTATGGTAATCTTCAAAAAAAAAAAAAATCAAATGTACAAAAATAAACAGCCAAAGGACGCGTAACGTTCTTGTCAGAAGGAAGATATCTCTTTTGACTGCCTCTGAGAAATGATGTCTGTGCATAAAATTAAATATACTAGGTACTTTATCTAACTGTCAATTCATTCAGCTCTTCCACTCTTAACAAGCAGAAATAAGCTTCAGGAGCTGTAAATGTGTACAAACAGATAAGAGATGTGACGATATTAATCTTAAGCATTAAGACAGTGTTGAACTTTCCATAGGAAACCTCTTGGTACATGATATTTTTCCCAAATGATGGTTTTGAGAGAGATGTGTTATTTTTTATTATTCCTAATGCATGAGAGTTCTAGACAAAGAAAAACTTCATTAATCTCTTGAAATAGGAGGAGTTGGTTATTGTTGTAGGCAAAGAAGACAGCAAAGGGCTGGGAGACAAGAAGTACTATTTATGTCAGAATTATGTGAGAGAGGGAGATTAAATGATGTTCTGTGTATCACGTGGAGCTTGCATCTGTATTTGTGAGCTAGTAGCACTAGAGCATGGGCTTAAATATTGTCTATGATCATCCATACTATTTGGTAGCATGGTCTCTAGCATGGTTACGGCCTCTGCCAAGACAGACTATTCTGCAGAGCATGAACCCTCATGGTATGAGCACTATCACCGTGGTTGGGGAGAGACAGAGTTGACCCTTAAGGTTGCCAGTTGCGCTGTATCACTCGACCTCAGGGCCAGAAATGGAGCTGGTTCTTTATTTAGCTTATTGGACCAAGAACTGGTCTGGTATCTGCTGAACCTCAGATTCAAGCTTGAACCTCAGATGCAAGCAGGAGATGCTTGCCTGTAAAAGCACCTTTCTTTATTTCTTGAGGAGCAGTTTTCCTTCCAAACATGAGTACTAATAGCAGCTATATCTTTTAATTCTTTGCTGAATTAGCAAAGAGAGTTAGCAACGTGTCAGTAAATCCACATGAGCAGGAGACATCGTTTAATTAGATGGGACTAGATAAAGGCTAGAAGGCTTATACTGGGTACGATTAGTAGCATGCAGCCAGTTGATCCGCTCTCTCGCTCATGAGACGTTTATGGTTTGGATATTCATAATAATCGCTAACATGGATAAGTGTTGCTTTATTTTGTATGAACAATTTACAGCATGTTTTCTTAAATTTTTTTTTCCTTTGTTTGACTGCTTAAAAAGCTGCAGAGACATCTCTATAGGGAAAAAGTAGAGTAGCTATTATTTCAAAGTACCTGCACCTCCAAGTACAAATTGTTTTCTTCGTGGGCATAAATACTAGTATTTTCAGAAAAAAATAGCCATTACAGATCCTGTCCCATCTGTGTGTCATTCAAGTCCATGACTGCCTGTGCTGCAGTGGGAGGCTGACAGGGGAAGGCACATACTGCCATTAGCTGCACAAAGTGGCTGAGTGGTTGGACATGCATTCCCCAGTATCTTAAATGGGAAAGAAGACTTTTTGACAGAATATAGTAGTGGCATCTCAGGTAGGTTTTTTTAAAATGATTTAAAGAAAAGTTTCGACTGGCCAAATAAAAATCCTTGGTTGTCATTCAGAAAGTAATCTTTTGCAGACCTTGTATCTGTCTGCACCACCAAAGACTTTGTATGTGGAAAACATTTGTTGTCCAAACATTCTCCCTCAAATCGTGACGGGGAGAAAGAGAGAAGACGGATGTCTATAAATGAGCAGGGATTGTGTGAAGTGCTGAAGCAAAATTTCTGCTGAATATCTCTATCCGGCTGACCTGTGATTTGACCAATCCGGCACACACGTGGTCCACCATTATTGAATATCTTAACCTTTGTACAAAATGAAGTTTAACAACTTGAACTATTTACAAAAGACTGTCCTACTTGGTTGTCTTCGCCTCTGCAGGAGCTACTCCTATTGATGGTTCACAAGCATCTTATCTGTGCTCAGTTTGGTGGATTCGGCAGCAGGAACCTCCCAGCAGAGTGCCTGGAACAGCCAGATCGCTCACCAAGGATGTTAATCAGCGCACTGAGCACACAGGTAGCTGGTCGGGGGAATATTTGTGGGATGGTCCAAAATTCCCACGCTGGAGAGCTCCTGTAGCAATGAGTTGAATGAGTTGCTCTGAAGCCATCTAAGAGTTCAGTCTCGCGCCTTGTTTCAGGTGGGTCTGTTGTATTGTCTGTGCAGTCAACCGGATGGGGAGTTTCTGAACCAGTCTCATGGGATCTTATGACTTCTGTGTACACAGACATGGCCCAGATGCACAGTTATATCACAATTCTAATAAAAAAAAATAATGAATTTGATCCCTATTTCAATTTTCTAGCTTAAATTCTATAATTCTTACCTCAACCTTAATGATGCTATGAGTCCTGACAATGTTAACTCGTGCCTTAGCAGACTTTTTCAGCGGTACCTTTGGATTCAGTCTTACAAAGGACAAAGCTTCCTCTGGTCTTTCCATTCATTTCATCATGAATTATTTGCTCTATTTCAAAGATCAGCTGCTGAATTTGTACCTTTTGGGAGCAGGCTGTTAGTTCAATTTTCACACTAGCATATGACTCAGTTAAACAATGTTGCAACCACCATAATGCTTGAAAACGTTGACTGCTGTGGCTACCTCATTGTACTTGATCTGTAATGGGCTTTTTTTCTGACTTTGGGTTGTTTGTTGGGTTTTGGTTGGGGTTTTGGGTATGTGTGAGGGGGGAATTTCGTGGGATCTCAGCCAGCCCTCTGACTTCTTTTATTCTGCTTCCTTTATTCATCTGACTGATCCTTCAAGAAGCAGGCCTATGTGCTTTTAAGATCGGAAACTTCAGGATAAATTTGTGAAAACTTTTGAAGACAAAAATAAACCCCACAAATTTAATGAAAGTCTGTTTTCATATCATGAAAAGAAAAAAAAAACAACCTCTAAATAATTTATTCAGCAAACCCTTGCTAAGCATTTAATTCTTACTCACTGTGAAAGGTACGCAGCCAGCTTTAATACTTATCTATCTGTATCTTGTAAAGCTTAGGCCAATAAACATCACAGTCAAGAAAACATCCTGAAAACACTTTCCTATTTGAGAATATAAATTCTTTTCTGATTTAAGAAATACAATAAATTCAAAATCATCTATTCCTCCCGTGCCTCTGGTTGGAAATAACGTGACCTGTTGTGTTGAAAATGTGGGCACAATAGATCTACTATTCTTACAATAAGTCAACATGAAAGAACATAAGTTAATCTCTTTATTATCCGTTTTGCAAGAAGTAGTGAAATGTTTGCAGTTTGAATTCGGGATGGAAGACCGTATCATTTAAAGAACAGCAGCTGGTGATATTTATGCCTGGTAGAGAACAATGTGTGCTCTTCCCTACAGTACCTCCAACTTTTATCTTGGCAGTGAGCCATACCACATATAAAAGATAATCAATGGGCTGACTCAATATTTATAATGCAATTCACGAGATGAATCTATTTGTGATTGAGCTAAGTCTTTGAACACAGAGCTAAGGAGGAAAATGTCTCACGACTACAGGAATCTTAGTTTTACCTTCTTAGAGATACATACGTAAATACATGAGTTGTAGACAGAACAGTCAAAGAACAGGGCTGAGGGCACTAAATCTCCAGTTATAATACTTCAAATACCTGAAGAGTAATGGAAAGAATATGATATGTGGTATCCTATACAGCAAATTTTATCCTTCTTGCTGTGCCTGTATGAGTTCGTGTGAGCCTTTGTGTGTACCTGATGTCCCTGGTATTTGCGGCTTTGTGGTTGTGTACACAAGCAAACAAAGCGACCTCTTGGAAGCAAAGGTTGAAGTTCCTTCCTTGCCATCACTGCTCACTGTGATTTCTGAGCATTATTTCCAAACAGAACAAAATCAAGCAGTCTGTCAATCTTCCCTACAACTTTCTAAGTTACCTTGGGGTCTGTCTTGGAAACCTTTGAGGTTGATTGCAGTGAATCACTTTAACAGCTAGCTTAGCCAGTGAGGAGACAGAGCTGTCATTGCATGAATGAGAGCTCTGCAACACAATAGTGTCTGGAGTTTATATGGACATGACTGGAGAAAATTACGTAAACCAAATTTCTAGTTTTAAGGTGCAGCTTTAAGGGCTCTGCTTTTGAAATATGAGCTTAGAAAGTTTTCCAGCCTGGTGATGTACTGCTAATAAGGTGGGAAGACAATAAATTAAATGAACTACTAATATGCTGCCAGATATCACTATTCACAGATGACTGCTACAATTATTGCTAGGTAGTTTGGCGTGACTCCAAGACTCCTAACGTATAGTCTAGGACACTCGAACAAATGAGCAGTTCCTTGCTTACGTGCTGCTGTAAGCACTGCCAGCTTTGCACTTACTAGGCATATGGCATCATCCTCTGTTAGAAAATACACCTCACTTCTGATACGGGTATCTCAGCTGTGCGCAGGATGGAGAATGATATCCCATCACAGGAAAAATATCCTGAATGATTTAATTCCAGGTGACAGTCTTGCATGTATTTGAATACTGTGGACAAATGTAAATCTTATTCTGACTCTTTTAATTGTTCTTTACTATTCTTGTTAATTTTTAATAAGATTTTGTTTTAGTTGTGCCTGTAACTTTGTGGCACCAAAGAGGAGTAAGGACCGTATTCATTCCCATTTGAGCAGGAGGAGAATTTCCCAGGATCTTGATTCCATGTTTGAAGAAGAAAGTCTTCATGTTTGGTGCATGTCTGTGTAGGTGAGGAAATGGGGGGAAGTAAGAGATGGCAGACGGAGCTATGATCTGCCACTGCCACCTTAATGACAGGCAAAGGAGTCAGTTGTGTGAGTGAAGGAGGGTGTGAGCTCACAGTCACACACCTTTTTGCTGCTTTACCACAAGTGGATGAGTCGCAGTTACCTTTCCCGTGGTGAACTGCTTGTAAAACAACTGAACTGCAATAATTGCCCTCAACTTAGGCAGGCTGAAGTAGGCTGAGACTTAGGTCCCTGATGCAGACTTGTTACACCCGTGCTGAGGAACACCAGGTAGCCCCAAGATGAGGTGTGACATGTCCATGTACTGACTCCACTCCTACCTGCTGAAGGCAGGTACCAGCCCTACCAGACTCATGGGATTTGAAGCAAAAATAACAGATGCACATGACTTGGGCAGAAGCCATGATGTGCTCTGAGGAGAGGTATACTGCAGGTTATCCTCTCATATACGTATATATTTCTGTAACACAGAATGTGTGTTCTCATTTATTCCTGCTAACGAGAGAAGTAAATGATTCTAGAGTATAAATGTAGATTTAAGAAGAAGGGGAAATACCTTCCAAGCAAATCCTTCTCTACTACTCCTATGGGGGTGAAAAACTCCCAGGCAAAGTCAGGGAGATAATGCCTTGTATTACACTAGAATTGAATCTCCCAAGACACGTTGCCAATTCAGATGAGATAATAAGAATTTGTTCTACATTTGCATATAAACAGGTAGAATTCAGAAAGTCAAACTCATTCTTAAATTAACGAAATGTCTTATTTCCATTAAAAAAAAAAAAATACCTTTCTTAGAGGATCTCTAGAAGGACAAGGTAACAGAGAGTAGTTCTTGCTTGAGGTCTAGAAGGTCCAGCCTTACCACCCTTTGATATTACTGGTCATTAGATCAGACCTTCATTAACCTCTGTTGTATCCTGATACATGTGTTAACAAAGACTAGCTTCCTGAATAAAAGATTTTTAGTTCTGAATACACCCTTGTTTATCCTCTTAGTCTGTTTCTGACACAGTGTTATTATTATGCAAATATCTAGATGGCATCAAAGTCATAATCTTTCTGCACCTGATGCTAGAAAGATTTGTAGTAGTGCTCAGGTACTACAGTGATGATCAGAGTGGACAAACTGTCTATAGCCAGGCTTAGACCTGGGTGAGTTTCTGATCAGCCGGGTCGAAAGGGTAAATCTAATACTCTAGGAAATTCTGATTAGTGACAAGGAACATTCTACTTCTTTTTTATATTCTTATGACAAAACTTGTCTTCATACCTTCAGGCACGGGGAAATAGGAAAGAACTGGAAACATGGAGGATTAGTAGAGAAAGGAGAGGCAGGAGCTTTAAAACCACTTTGCCTAATGAGGATTATGTATATTCTAGTGTGAGTATACTTACATAAGTATTTTCTTTCTGTTCATAAATTTAGTTCTGGGCACTTTGTGTGTAAAGATAAATACTATTAGTTTTGTGAGTGTGTCTCTGTGCACGCGTTTGACACCAGTATGTTTCTAAATAAGAAATTAGCTATTAACCTGATAGCTAGATCTGAAACAATGTGGACAAAAAAGATTAAATTAGATAACATTAAATTAGATTTGATGAGACTAGAGATAAAATTTAGAGTGTATAAAATTATTTTCCTTAGGCACAAGGTGAGAGATTAATCTTACCTAACCTTAACTGTCTAAAAGTTAACTGTCTGGACTATCATTTAGGATCATATTACTATCAATGAAGAAATAAATGAGCACTTCCAGGAGGTCATTCATCCCATTTTAAGATGTCTGTCATCTCTGGAGATCCCAATCTGTGTCTTTTGATTCTCTCTATAGAGTCTAGCTGAGTAGCTTGGACTCAGTGCCTAACTTGGAGCAAGTGTGATTATATTCTGTTGTATTTTCAAAGTCTTCAAATACAACTATGATTATTCGTGGATCTACATTACATGCTTACATAGCATTAACCCTTTTCTCCAGCCAGAGATGACATAGTCATCATTTTGCTCATAAATGGCAGGCACTTTTTAATACAGAGTAAAACTTAAACTTTACTGAACTGACGTATCAGTAGGACCTCAAAATTATGTCAATAGTGAATGCTTTATGAAGCTGCTTCTCTTCTGTGACACAATTTACATTCTCTGTTTACATGATCGTATAATTAGGGAATATGAATATTTATGTTTTTTTATTTTTTTTAATTGATGTACATAAGATAAATACAGGTGTTGTGAAACTCTTCAGTAACAATGCTTTGGTTAAGAGGGACACCTGAAACCTGAGAGAGTCTGAGGTCTTTTAAGGAGATCAGAGGGACTGAGGAAGCCCCTTAATCACATATAAATCATATACCTATCCTGAAATCAGAAACTGGGAGAGTATTTAGGGAAGTATCACCAACTCTATATCTATATTTTCTTATTTTTTTGTTCCAAGTACCCACTGTTGACCACTATCAGGAATAAGATATTGCACTGTATTGATATAATACAGCCAGTTTTATTTCTTCTTGGTAGTATGCTGGGGTTTGTTTGTTTGTTTGCTTTTTCCATTGCAAAATGTAAATATATAGTTCTCTATTATTGTTAATAGAAGCATTTCAAGTTCCACAGTATTTAATGTTTAACTTCTGTAGCGAACCTGGTAATGTCAGCAGAAGCTCAGCTCCCACAGGCTTTGCCTTCTGTAATTATGCCCGATAGCATTTTCAGAAAAGCTGAAATTCCACTAATCATTGGCCTATGAGTAGGAGTAGAAAGAATTTCAGCAATGCATAGCTTTTCTTTTTTTTGTTTAACTATGAAACCTGCATGATATGCGATTTCAAGGAAAATCTGGCTTTAATTTATCTCCAGCCAACATGAGGCCAAATCAAAACGTAAACTTGCAGGGACTGCATAAGCAAGTCACCTTTTGTGTTGAAACCGGTTCTATTTCTGCCCTGCTGTCATCTCACGCTGCGTATGGGAGAAGCTATCCTGTTTTATCCCATTGTTTATAGTGTGGAGCTAGTGGCTCACATTGAGTCTTCTGGCCGGTGTAATTATTTTCAGAACACAATTTGAAATATAACCAAGAAATCAACTCTCTGCCCTTCAACACTCCTGACAGGTCCACTTGGGCTGAAGTCCATTCACTAAATATCTTTATAAAACGTAATATGACATTGTGGTTGACAGTAACTTCAGAGGCAATTGCTTTTCATCAAAAAATTTAGATTAAAGGTGAAGCAAGGAGGTGAAAGGGGCCATGCTGCCCATGCTGTAGTACACAGTTTTCTTTTTTCTTTACAGAAAAATAGTCTTTTGTTGGTTTTACAAGACCTAGGACATCAATCAGAGCTGTGAGCTCTTGAGGCAAGCACCTGAACCTAGAACTGAATAAGAAGAGAGTCAGGGCTGATTTGCTGCAATATTTTAACTGTGTATGAGATGAACAATGGAAAATGCTAGAGAAGGTAAAAAGGAGGGAAGAATAACTTGTATATGACGGAGTAAGCGGGAACCAGACTAAGTCAATGATAGTAGAAGAAAGACTTTTTGGTGGGAAGAAGACCCACTGCATATGACAAAGCAGGCACCACCTTCTTTCAGTAATGTCTGCTAGATCCCTCATCTCCATTCCATAACTCACCACAACATGTGAGTTTGCATGTCCGTCTATACCCTATTCAGTCTACCCTCAGACACCTACAGGGCACCAAAAACAGGTGAAAGGACAACCTGTCACATCATTGCCAGGACTTTGCCCTGTTTGACTTCATAGATGGATTTGCTCGTAGAGGGATTTGCTTGTACTCTTCTCTTTTCTCAGGCCAGAGCAGATCATTTTACAGAGCTGCCTGTGTTTGGTTTTAGGGAAATTCCAAGATTCTCGAATAGGAAAGAGTCAAAGTTTGCAATGAATTGTTAAATGAAGTCTTCTCTTAATAGTAGGTTACTTGACATAGGTAGTATGGATAATTAAGCAGCATCAAAATATTTCTTGCATTTCTCCTCACCAAGTGCTACTGCTATCAATTCAGGGGATGCTTTTTTAATAACTTGTACTACTCTGCCTTTATACATGAAAATTAAGACTGCATTGAGTGTTAAAAAAAAACACCTAGGGTCCTCAGTCATGGTCCTTAACTGAATCTATGATGTACTTTCAGGCTGCTATGTTTTTAGTTGAAATGAATGCCAATGTGAAAATATTTTTACTGGATTAAATCTCTCCTTCTCAGAGCTTTAAAGACAAGGTAAGTCTTCCTTCTTTCTTGCATACAGTGATTTGTGCTGCAGAACAGTTTGGTGTAGCACTACAATCATGTAAGGTAGCAGGCTGCCTGGGAGAGCAGGCGGTTTAGCATTTCTCCCTATCTCCCATCCTCTGAATACACGTGAGCTTTAGGGGGAACAATGCAGGAAGGAAATGAGGAAAGAACTGTTCATGAACCATTCAAAATGCCCCCTTCCTTCATTTTTCAGGGTAGAATTTGTCGTTCAACCTGTGACATCTGTCATACAAGTATTTATGTTTCAGGTAATAGAGCACTCGCTATATGCAATGAAGACTTAAGCAAAATAGTTAATAGAATTTGATAGGATTTCACCAAATGTAAATACCTGCTTTAGGATGAAATGAATTGTGTCCTAATCTCCATTAAGTATCTTGATTATCTTCCTACTGACCACAAGATGAGCCTAGGGTCACTTGTTGACATAAGCACTTGTATTTGTAGATAAGCACATTTAGTCAGATGGACTCCATCCCACAGGAGGCTGGAACCAGGGAAGAATCCATCAGTAGCACTGCTTAGATGTCTGCAAGCTCTCTGCATTAATTTGATGTGACAGCTCTTCCCCTTTGAGTTGCACCTAAATTCATTGCCCTCTCCTTTTGCTTTTCCTGTAAAAAATAAAGTAGGTCTTTAGAAATCCTGTACTTGTGCCTGGAATGTCAGTATGGATACAGTTACATAAGTGTAATTTAGATGCTACTTAGTAGTTGTTTTACTAACCCAAATTCATACATCAGGGCATGTAGAGCTGGAGGCAACATTAAACAATCATCTATTTCCACCCAGTTCATTAATTCACAAGTATGTCTACAATTCTGACAGGCATTTCCTCCTCTTTGTTCCTAAGAAAAAGACCAAATATAAAGATTTCACAGTATCTCCGTGTGGGCTGTTCACACCCAGCAATATCTCCTGAGACCCCGGAATGTAGCACCTTTGAAGAGTGGGAAAGAACTGTCCTGTAAAACAGTTCCTTCACCTTTTAATGCATAAATAGAAGACTGAAGTGAGTCATTCGTGCATGACTGGGAACAATGGTAAGAATAGCCACGCTCCTATCTGATATGTATTTGAGAAACAACCCTGTAAAGAGCTTGATTTTATTTGTTGTATTTACCACTTGTGAATGTCCAAAGATGTAGGAATGTGTAGGATGAGGATCATATATTTATGACCCATAGACTCTGGGTGATGTATTGTGATCCAAGGGGCAAGAGGGACACCAAACTCTTGGCGTGTATTATCTTGCTGGACCCTGCCTGTGATGGTGAGATTGCTTGCTTAATTTGCTATGTATACCTAATAGTAAGCAGATAATCACTAGCCTGAGATTTTTTTTCAGTAAGTCTGCCTTATGAGTGCTAATTCACAAAGTTTTGCAAGTTCTTAGGTAAATTCCTGCAAGTATTTAGTCACCTGGATAGTTAGAAAGTTTTCCTCTTGTCCACCATATTGTTTTCTAATTTTTTGAATAAAATTTATTCTTCTAGCCCTTCCTTAGTAGCCACAGAAAATAATCAGTCACTAACCCTCTTATAATCCATCCTGCAAATGGAATTCTTGATCTCATGATATTTTCTCAGCAGAAGTGAAACAAACAAAAAAAAATGGAAAAAGAGGTCGTAGAGAAAGGAGATAAGACTCAACAAAATCCAAATGAAAGCTAATACAAGACTCTGCAGTAGAACCCAGAGTTTCTGACCACCATATCCTGACCCTCATCTCATCCATCCTGGCTTTTGCCCTAATGTATTGCTCTCTGAGTCCAGGTTTTCTCTACTGTACACATATATACGAGGAGCAGTGTTAGTAAGCTTAGTAGGTTACGAGGTTTAGTGCTAAGCAACTATTATCTGAAGTTAGAGTACAAAAATTTTTTCAGTACATTATCCAAGACACCAACCTGCATATTTTTTTTTTAAAGATGGTCTTCAGCATCACTAACATACTAATATTAGACTACATTTCTCCCATTCTGTATTAGGATGGACATCACACATTTATAAAATGCAGTAGACGTTCAAAGGAGGTCCAGCCAGAGGCATGTATTCACCTTAAATCTTTCTGATTTCACACCTTCAGCCTACATAAAAGCCTTTCAGCCTTTGTTCCTTTCCTTTAAAAGCTTGTTGATCTTTTGAGTCACACTCCTCCAAGTTTCAAGAACTCCCAGGGAGCTAACACATATGCACAGCAAGTCTAATGTTTGCTCCAGTTCCACAAAAATCACACACAGATGTGCTCTTTCATTTCCTTTATGATGTTAGGATCAGCTAATCACACTCGGGCATCTTTGTGAAGCTGTGCTACCTTCCTCACCGCCACCCATTTAGAGAATTCGATCTTTGAATACCGCAAGGCGCAAAGGATGGAGTTCCTCTGAAGCTGCATAGACATAAAGGGACAGCATGTGTAAAAGTGACATCTTCAGAAGGGGCCACTTCTCCAGACAGAAATCTACTGGGTAACTGGACAGTGATGTTCTATCCAGTTTATCTACCTTGCTGTTAATACCTAGTAAGTAGCAACCATCACCCTACGGAAAACAGAGGGAAAAGGCCTGGAAACAAGCAGACTTGCTTCATGCAGATTCAGTTGAGAGAGTCTGTCCACAAAATGAATACAGAAGAATCATGAATACGCTAAACGCTGATGCTAGGATGCTATCTGGAAGGGACGAGGAGCGGATAGTAAAGACAAGTATACAGGTATGGAGCAGTGGGTGAAAGCAATGTGCTAGGAGGAAGATGCGACCGCTGCAACACTAGCAACACGGCATCTTGACGAAGTCCCTCACCAGCTGGAAAATTCTTAGATAGCTGTATGTCTGTGCTCTGTGGCTGGGTCTGTACCGCGGTTAGTGGCAGTGGCTGCCCCCAAGCAGTGGAGCTCCATTGTCTGCACTGTTTAATTGCTGTGGTGCAACAATTAGCACTCGCAAACAATTGTTGTGCGCAGTTAGGAGCTAGCTCAGGCCCAAAATAAATTCTAAGAGACGGCTTGCGTACCGCACTGTTTCAGAAGCTAGGTGAAATTATTAGTATGTGTGTGGACGTCTCCATGCCAGCTCTACAGGATGATCTCAAGCACATATAGTTTACCAGCTACTGTTCTTTCTCTTTCTAGTTCCTAGAGCTTCTGCAAACAGAGTAAACTTCAGTGAGTCTACAAATGGAATATATTTCCTGTCTTGAAAGCCAGTCTATACCAGGAATATTCTTACAAGTGAAAAATGTTAGCATTACTATATGCATTATTTACATTCATATTTTAGCTTACATTTGCAGTATCTGCATTTTTTCCTCTGAGTTCCACTGAAAAAATGATTGCAACATGCCCCTCATACATTGATTTAGCTAATGAGATCATTGTTACAGCCACAGATTTAGAACAACAGCAAATGGCTATAAAATTCTACCAACGGCTGGAGCAGATGCATGGAATGACCTTTTGGAGATTGCTTGAGGAAACCTTGTAAAAATCTCTTTTTGTTGGCTAAACCCATGTTTACTGCATAGCTAATGTTTTTTCACTGCCTTATGTGCAGTTAAAGACAGTAATTTGGACTGACACCAGTCATAACTGTTCATGCTTCATGGCAGCCCCCACCCAAGCTATTAATTTACCACCTGCTGAAGTTCCTGAAGAAATGAGCTGTCAACAATTTTTCTTAAGCTCTAACTAAGAGTGCTTTCAAACAAAAGAAAGCCTTAGGAGAATGAAATAGGTACGATATCCCAATGAATTTCATCCAACTATTTCACACAGTTCATATGGAATTAAAAAGGTGAATGTTGAGAATATTTAGCACACTTCTGAGCCTAGTCTCAGACCAGTCTTCCACTACCAGTATTTGCTCTGCATATTGAAACTCACACTTAGTAATATTACATTAGCTGGGTTAAAAATGATAGTAGGATAGGGCTGCTGTTCCTTATAATTCCTTTGGAATTTTGCTAGCATACCTGATATCAAAATTAAATTCAAGATATCATGGCCCTGAATATAAAAGTTTACATTTCAAAGCTTGGTTGGCAAACACAAACTTTCCTAAAGCTTTGAGTCAGAAACGTACCAGCCATCTTTCAGGCCTGGAAGGGTATATATAAAAGAAATCCCTTCCATGGTGGCTGGACTGCCTGGTTTAACTGTACACTAGATCTAACGTTCCACATTCTTTGGTTATCTTTTTAACAGGTAATTGTCTGAGTGAGTGGAATTGTGGCCCTTTACTTTGAGTCTTTTGTCTGCCAACACACACAGAAAGCCACCGAATGCTCAAACCACTTTGGGGAATTTTGAAGTCAAATCCACATCCAACTCATAAAACTATATTTTTTTCTGGAAGGATCCAATTAATTAAGGTTCTATAATGGCTCCAGTGTTCTATATAAAACTATACTTTTTAATGAATTTTCTGAGTAAAGTAAATCCCCTCACTTCACTCTACAACACAAACAATTCACACAGATCTGGACTAGGAGGCTCCACTTCGTCAAGTGTTCTTGCTCTGCCCATATCTGTGACCATGACAAGCTCCAGCTATGGGGTGTGTGAACCACTGATCACTCTTATTATTTCTCCTTGTTTTTTATTTTCTCCCCCTTACTAATTTCTGTCTTCCTGAGTTGCTTCTGCCCTGCGATGGACTCTGCAAGTCTTGTGAGAATAATTCCAATATGAAGCCTTTCGCACATTCTCATCTACACCTGTCTGGGTGCTGTAGGTAAAATCTTATTAAATCAAATATTCCTGATTTTCATAATTAGACATAACTAGAATTTTTCTTCACCATTATATTCACTAGGCAGTTGAAAAAAAACAGATGTGAACAGAATAGACGCCTGACATGGAGAAGCTGTGAGCAACTTCAAAATATAGGTCAAGACAATTTGCAGATGCTCAGCACTTCTCAGGGTTAGTTTCCGTGGCTTTACATGTACAAAGGAACAAACTCCTTTTATTCTTGGGGAAACCAGAAGGTGCCCTGCATTCTGTAGAAGAGATGAGCTAATTCCACCCAACTTTAAGCAAGTCCTTCATTAAGGTACCTAATTTAGGATATCATTTCTCTATCACTGCTTCTCTTATCAGTGCTGAGCTGAGGTATTTCAGCCTGTCTGTAATCTGCAACAGACTGTGTAATTTGCTTAATCCTCTGCACTGCATATGAGGAACCCAAAGACTTTAAAGGTGCATTGGTCAAATGTCTAAATCTATGTGACACAAATCTCTTCCACCATCCCCAATCCTTTAAGACGTCAAGACATCAAACTGTCGAGAGAGCAGTCAAATATAATGTTTAAGTCTTGTGTACAGTGTTACTCAGCTATCCGTTTAAAATTAAGCACTTTTTCAAGTTAAGCCCTGAAGAGGGCTGAGGAAAAAAAATGGTAAAATGCCTTGTTGATTCGGGACTTTATTGTCTCACTGCTTTGCCCAAGGTTGTTTTATTTCTAAACAAAAGACCTTTGTTGCCTTTTGGAACAACTAAGACGAGAATTATTCATTACTTTTATGGGAGTTTATGGATGCCTTTCATAGGCTTAGGGTATATACTTTGTTGTATAGTAAAATACAAACAACGAAAAAAAGAGTTTTTCTGCTTAATCCAGAGTCCCATGGCTCCAACAGCTTTCAGCATCTCTATTAAAAGTGAATTTCATATAACCTTTCTAGGTAGGCTTTACTCCGTAATTACATTTGTGTCGTGCGAGAGAACAGATGCTTTTTTATTTTATCACATTGTAACTCAACTACCCCAGTATAACATTAAACAGTATTACCTAATTAGCAAATCAGTAATGCCTAGAACCTCAAATTAGATTAAAGCTAGACTGGGCCAACTAATAGCCCGATACATAACGAGGTACATGTCCCTGACTGGTTTTCTACAGTTGAAATATAGGGAGTTAAAGAGCTGAGAAGAACAAGACTGCCACATAAAGGTTTGTATCACCTTGTGGGGTGGGCATGGGGGGACAAAACTTTGGCTATCACATGAAGTGAAGTTCCCCTTGAAAGAGCGAAAACAGGCTGTGAACACCAAAAGTAAAGTGGTGGCTCTGAAAAAGGGCTGAGGGTCACAGCGGACATAAACTCTCCCTTCCCAGTGCAGTTATAAACTGCTAATGCAGTCCTGGATGTTTAAATAAGGAACTTTAACACAGAAGAGAGCACATGATCAAATTCCTCAATAGAACGTGGTTGAGAATAGAGAAAGTGTGTCCTTCTTTTGGTCACATCAACAAAAAAAGGAATCTTCTAAAACTGGAAAAGGTGAAAAAAGACAAAGTATATGGGGATGGGAGAGAAATTTAATGGTAAAAAAATTAAGAGTTCGAGCTGTTTAGTTTGTCAAATAGAATAGTGGAAGGTGACTTGGACACTTTTAAAGTGATTTCAATTAATGCCCGATTGACTTTTTTGTTTTAAAGAACCAGTAAGGCATAACAAGAACTAACATCTGGACACTGAAGCTGGGAAAAGTCAAATTAGGAGTTCTTAACAAGGCTGATGGAAGTAAAGGATTCTGAGTTTATATCTTTAAATCACGTGATTTCATGTCTTGCTGGAATTCTTTGTTAACGTACGAAGATCAAGGTCTCAGTAAGTGGTTCAGTTGCACACTGTAGACATAAATGATATATCAGAGCCCATCTAAATATACTGCTGTTCCCTCAAAACACGGTCCCACTCCTTCCCACCTTGCTGATCTTTTCTCTCTCTCTCTACCCTAGCTCCCAACCCTGTCGTTTCACCCTTTCTCTCAAAATAGACAGCTTCTGCTTTCTAATTTTGGGATCGTTGCCCTCTCACCCCACCCCCAGATTAGCACACTGTTTTGCTTTAGTGCATGGTCTGTCAGTTGGTGGTCGGAGCTGGTGTGAAGGAGGGGATGGAAGTGTGGTGTCAGGAGCACACAAGAGGATCGAGTAATCACAGGGTGGAGGAATAATTCTCCTGGAGGTGGGAGTGAGCCATTAGAGTAGATGAGCCATAACGCATAGTGCCCTTGCACTCTGGTAATTAAGAAGCCCAGTTTCCACCGAATTGTTATAGCTCTGAACCTTCTAAGTGTTTTCATAACTAATTGTTTCAAGCTTTTTCCAAGGTAGCAAAAAGTTTATCACAGAACCACAGACTCATCCAAATTCCCTTTGGAGCAACTGTTTGATAATTCCGAGGCAATTTTGAATACTTAAAGCAATTAAATAACTTTGTGCTTACTACATTGTTATTTTATTTTTCATACTGTTTTCTAATGAGGTTTTAATCTTCTGGACATCTGGTTTTATCACTTTCCATTTAGAATGGAATAAATATTTAAATTCACAGTTTTCTTGAAACCCAGTGCATAAAAGATATAATGATATTCTTCTGTTCATACAGTTCTTATTTCAAAATTATGAGAAACTGGCTAATACATAGTTAAAAGCTTAAATATGATACATTTGAAAATGAGTTGTGTATGAAAAAAGTCGATACAAAATTAGTAATAACCTCAGCCTTTTAACAATTTAGAACTGTAGTACACATCAAAATGTACATAGCTACTGCTTTACTTTTTTTATAGACTGACTTCCCACCACCTCTTTTGTTTTTGGGAGCACTTAGCTTGGTTCAGTTCTTACATATGAGTTGGATTCCCACATACCAATACTACTACTACTACTACTACTACTACTGCTACTACTAATCAGCATCAGCATCAACATCAGCATTAATTATATGTTATACATTATAGATTATACACTATATGTTATATATTACATATTATACATTATATATTATTATATAGCATATGTTACATGTTATATGTTATATATTATACAACATTACAATTATAATTACATAAGTAGTTTATCAACCAGAATATATGGTGTCTATAGTATTATAGGAGCAGGATCATTGGCTTAGTTATAGTGCTGTTCTGTAATGTTTGTTAGTGAAATCCTATGATTTCTTTACACAAATAAAAAGTCTAATTATTTTTAAATATTTGATTACTGAAAAAAAAGCATATTTTAATGTATTATCATCTGGTAAAATGAGGTTTTTTCTTTATGTTTTTTCTTTATGAATAAATATTTCATTATTTAGCCTAACTCACTGAAATGTTAAAAAGATCTATGTAAACAACCATATAACAAAAAGAAAACATAATAAATTGTAAATAGTGAAAAACAACACTGAAGATAAACACTTTGTAAACATTCCCTAGGGTGATATTGTTCATATACACTATTTAATAGAATTGTAGAATGGTTTGGGTTGGAAGGGACATTTAAAGGTCATCTAGTTCAACCCCCCTGAAATGAGCAGGGACATCTTCAACTCAATCGGGTTGCTCAGAGCCCTGTCCAACTGGACCTGGAATGTTTCCAGGGATGCGTCGTGTACCACCTCTGTGGGCAACCTGGGCAAATGTTTCACCACCCTCATTGTAAAAAATTTCTTCCTTCTATCTAATCTAAATCTCCCCTCTTTTAGTTTAAAACCATTACCCCCTGTCCTATTGCAACAGGCCCTGCTAAAAAGTTTGTCCCCATCTTTCTTATAAGCCCCCTTTAAATAGTGAAAGGCCACAATGAGGTCTCTTGGAGCCTTCTCTTC
>VYXH01000340.1:1865-101780 GCA_013397275.1 Burhinus bistriatus
GGTTTGGGGTGTGTGGGGGGGCTGCAGCACCTCGGTGGGAGAAGAGGCTGTGAGCTGGGGAGCCCCGGAGGGACTGCAGTGCTGGGGCAACGGGAGCTGCAGAGCTGCTTCTGAAACGACATCTTCTGTAAAAAGCAGATGGTAGGGGAGAGAGGAGGGGGATTTCCCCAGTGGCTTGCAGGGGGATGCTCTCTATGCTGGGTGCCGGCTTTGGGGGATGCACTGGTATGCATACCTTAGCAGTGACTACAAGCAGCATCACATCGGCAGGCAGTGTGGAGCCCACTGGATAACAAACCTCCAAAGCCCTCCCTCCTGCCGGTGCTGCCCAGCCTCCAAGCTCCAGGGGCAGTTGTGCAAGGTGGTCACTGGGCTCGTCAGCTTTGGGGGTACCGTGCAAAGCCTGGGCTCCGGCGGGGCATTGGGGGCTGTGGGGTCATGCCCAGAGGGCTGTCATCTTTGCTTGCTTCCTTGCCTGGCTGGACTCTGCTGGCTCAGCTTACCCATGTCCTCCACTCAAGGGAATGGGAGCAGGCCCAGCACCATGGAGGATTTCCTCCCTGTGGAAGCATCCTTGGGACAGCAGCTGGGCTGGGGCAGCTCGTTGCCCCGTGAGTGGCAGCTGGCTAAGTCTTCTTTGCTTGTGTAACCTTGCTTGTGGAGCAACCTTCTCCACCATTTGCCCTCAGCCATGGAAACCGGAGTGAACGACACTGTGCACTCCCAAGCTCTTGTAGGATGCTCTTGACCCACTTTCCTTGTCTGTAACAAGGAAAATAATCACAACCTTGTCCAGAGGGTGGCTGTAGCTCAAGGCGGTGGGTATGGGCAGCATCTGAAGTGAGGGATTGCACTGTCTCCTTCTTCTTCTCCACTGGTCTCTTTCCCTCGCAACCCCTCCTGGCTGCAGGTTGGCTTTTCTAAGGCTGTGGCTGCGCTGCAGCCAGAGATCTGGGAGGTGATACCCAGAGATGGTCTGTGTAGATAACATGGAGTGCAGCAAGGCTGGGCTTGGGGCATGTCACACAGAGCAGTGCTGAATTTTAGGTGCTTTGGTGGCTGGAGCCAGGCCTTGCTCCCACCCGGCGAGATCAAAGGCTTGGCCCTCATGGGGTGTTGGCATTGGTGCCCGCAGGTTGAGTCCCAGCTGCAGCTCTGCAGCATTTTCAGTGACCTCCTGGGCACCGGGGAACTTGGGAAGCGAGTGCTGCTGCCGCCAGCCTGTGCCACATCTTCTACCCAGCCAGTGCAGGCAGCAATCTCCTCTCTTGCCTAGCTGGCTTTTGCTGCTCTCCAGCTGTAAAGCTCCAGCCTAGGTGGTCCAGGCTAAGAGCCCGAATTTCCCGTCGGCCAGCTGCTACGGGGTGGCTTGTGCAGCGTGGACAGTGCCAGCTGCAAAGCATCGTCCTGGCAGACTTCCTCCGCCTCAAGCTCTGTCTCACCATCCCAGCTCGGACTTGCAGCGTGGCCTCGGGACACTGCCCAGTGCTGGCCCTCTGCTATTTAATCATCGCGTGGCCCCACTGGCCTCGGGTTGTGGCTTTAGCTGAAGGGTCAGGTGGACTTTGCTGGGTCCTGTCTGCAGCAGTGCCGCGTTTATGAAGGTGCAGAGGGCCTTGCAGAGGGGTGGTGCATCCTTGGGGCCGTTTGGGCATCGTGGGGCAACCCTGATGCGGGAGACACTGCAGTCTCTGGCTGTCAGAGAAGTGCCCTCTGCTGTAACTGCCTGAGAAGCTTCGTGGCACCAGGAAAACCCAAGAGCACAGCAGGAGCCTCGAGATGAAGATGGAATTAAAACTTTAATCTTATTTAGACTCTAGGTAATTAATATAAAGGCTATAAAACATGGGCCTGATCCTCTCGCTGACTGCCAGGCACTGCGTTGCGGCTGGCGAGGCTAGCAGTGACTGTAGAGTCACTCTCCTCCCTGGCTGGCTCTGCTGGTGGGTGTGAGTGTTTTGTTTGCAGACATGGTGGCTTTAATCCTGGAGCCGGGATGGGTTGCGTGCTGTGAAAGTTGTGCTGCTTCAGTTTGGCCTGCGGACTCCGAAATCTCCTGAATACAGAAATCTGGCTGATACCTGTCTTGAAATATAACTGTAAGCTCTGCTTTTCTAAAAGAGGGTAACAAGTCCTGTCCGTTTTCTGGCTCTGCAGCAGCAAGCTGGGGCAGGATGGGTTTGTTTGGTGCTTGCCTTTCCCAGGAAAATATCCTTGTCCTGTCCAGCATCCCTGTTCCCTGGTCTCCACTGGGATTTGTGTGCCCTTCCCATGGGAAAGGGCCCTAAGGACCCTACTGCTGTAGGGGATGTTTGGTCTGGAACCATCTCGGTTAAATGTAATTGCAGCTTTTAACTGGCCGTTAAATGGTGAGTACCATTATTTCCCCAAAGGAAAGGAGGACGGGCCCAGGATTTGCTGTCTGGAGGGTTGTAGCTGCACGTTTCCCTGTGTACATGCTGCTGGTCCTGGAGGCCAGGCTGTGGTGTGGGCCCCGTGTGGGGCTGGCCTTGGGCTGGGGACAGTGCAGCTGTACCGCAGTCAGTCCATCCCTGCTGATGTCCTGGTGCCAGAGCTGGTCTTGCAGCCGTCGATCCTGCAGCGGGCTCCAGCAGCAAAACCTGGCGGTCCGCTGCTCTCAGCTGCAGAGTAAACAAGCTGGCAAGAGAAACCATTTTGCTTCAGCTAGTAGGAGAAACCCTTTTTAGGTAGCACTTCCAACTGGCAATGCTCTCCTTCATTAACCCCCTCCTTCCCTTTCCAATGAAATGTGAAGTTGCAGTGATTGGAGATCAGATGCTTGCCGGTGCAGCTTTGCCACCCAGAGCAATGAACACAAACGTGAATTTACTGCTTGATCTCGTAATTTCAGTGCAATTAGGCTGGCTGCTATAGAGCAATTTCCCCTTGAGCCTCAGAGTCCTGGGCCTAGGCATTGCCCAGCTTTTCTCAGACAAGGAAGCGGAGGCATTTGGGTATTGGCTGAAACACAAGATTTTTTTGGGTGCACCTGGAACTTGACTCCCTGGAGACGCGTCTGCGAGTTGGAGCTGTGGGTGCCTGGCATGTCTGAAAAGAAGCCTGCTTTTCAGGCTCACTTATTACAAGTCAGGCACCCAAAGCTAGTGGGAAAACAAGCCAGAACAAGGTTTTCAGGCTGAGCTCTGAGAGCAGGGCTGGCCGCTGCCACCTCCTCCCCTGTGCTGGGCAGGTGCAATGTTGCCTGGACCCCGAGGCTGCTCCCCAACTTGAGGGGAGCTGTAGCACGGACCCACAGGGTCTGCTGCAGTGAGTAGGGGACGGGGCATGAGTGGTCCAGAAGCCATCAGCCATCAGAGCAGCATATCCACCTGTACTGATCGAGCACGCAATGGATCAGGCTGTCATCCCACTGTCCTAGCTGTTAGCTCTTTCTCACAGCTCTGTTAGCACAGTCAAATACTTTGTATAAAACTGTGGAGAAAATAGGGACAAAACTGCATCAAGAAATCATCCATTTAATAATTGTTCCTCCTTGCTTTTAGCTGCAAAGCTGTATAATGCCTCCCAAGCACCACTGTGGCATGGGGCATGGGTGAAGTGCTTAGTACTTTGATCTGGTCTGCTCCTACCTAACTTCATCCACCCATTTCCTACACTTCTTGTACCCTTGGCACTGCTGCGCAGGGTATGGGTGCAACCTGCAAGCTTCCCTGCCGTTGCTTCATGGCCTCTCACTGCTGCATGGCCAAGCATGGCCTAACCCATCCCTGTGCCCAAGGTGGTGCTTACAAACACTCCCAGTGCTTCTTGCGCTCCTACCAAAGTGTTGGGAGGTCCCCTTGGCCAGGAATTGCATGACTCTTGCTTTGACTAATCCTGGGAGGGTGGAATTGAGGAGGTGATTGCTACCAGGATCTTATTGCTGATTTCTTCCGCAGTGGGCTCATCTTATCCTGCCGTGAGTGGGCAAATGCTGGCTGTGTCGGCCAGCTGGTGACGTGACCCAAAGGAAGGGGACTCTGCCTGTGCTGTTGTTTTTTAACCCATACATACTTTTGCTGTTGGCTTGCTGTGCCCACAGGTTGGTCTGCACTAGCAGATCTCTTCCTTGCTAGAGCTGGAGGGGAATGAGCTGCTGATGGTGTGAGCAGAGCTGTGGGTGTTCGTGGGGAGGTTGCAGTGTCCCAGTTGGTCTTGGTGTGATTTGGTTGGCTTGCCTGGCACCCAGAGCTGCTGGGGTGACGGTCTGCAGCAGCAGGTGCTTCCCCAGGTTATCCAACACTGGAATAGGCTACCCAGGGAGGTGGTGGATTCACTATCTCTGGAGGTGTTTAAAAAAAAGGGTAGACGTGGTACTTGGGGATATGGTTTAGAAGTGGTTTTGTCAGGTTAGGTTAATGGTTGGACTTGATGATCTTAAAGGTCCCTTCCAACCTTACCAATTCTATGATTCTAAGACTTTCAAAGAAGGTCTCTAGTGAGCCTGTCCTACTGTACTGGTCTCTGCTGGTGTCTTGTCTCCTTGTTTCTGGCATTTGGAGGGCATGGATTTGCCACAAAACCATTGCAGGATGCTAAAGCTGCAAGATAAACTGGGTCCGGCAAGCTTAGGAGCTGGTCTTTTGGGAAGAGTGGATGAAGTTGGCGTCTACTCCCTCCAGGGAGCTAGTGTTTTGCACCTTGGACTGGATGCTCTCCTGGACTCTGCCACCCCAGGGAGCTCATCACAGCTCCAGTGGACATGATGCTCAGCCTCCCCGGGGGCATGGGGGATCCTGAGATCTCCTCTGCTGCCTGTACAGGGCAGGCACAGCCACCGTGGTGGCTGCTCAGGGGCTTACATGGGGTCTTTGTGTCAGTGGCCTCCTCACCGCTCCCCTGAACATTTCTGAGCTGCTACAGGCGTCGAAGTACGCACAGCCTCTGTCCCGCTTAGCAGTGACTTGCAGGGATTCAGAATCCTGCAGCTTGCAGTGGTGATGGCACTGAAGCTCAGCCTGGCTGCAGGGCTGCGTGGCTCCAGGCTGGGCTCAGCTGCCTGGATGCTTTCCTGGTTGATGTCTGGGAGCTGTGCCGAAGGGCTAGAAAATTTGGGTGCATGAAACCCAGCTGCGCTCAGCACTAGCTCTCATCTAGACAGAACTGGCGACTGGGGCTGCAGGGGGTTCAGGGTAGGTCCCTCACCCAGGGGAATTGTGACCTTGGTTTGCAGGGTCACTTCTGCGAGGATACTTTGACTTGTCGTGGCTCTCGGGTTAGGGATGGGAACAAATATCACTTAAAGCCCATGGAGGGATGAACACCAGGCTAAAGAACAGCTTTGAGCTCCATCCCTGCCTGGGAGAAGTGCTTTTGTCCCCATGGTCTGACTGTGCGCTGAGCAGTCAGGCTGCCTCTCCATGCTGGCGTTTGGCATGTCAGTGGATTGTCCTGGGGAGAAAGCAAGAGAAGGGCCCCAAACTTGTTTGCTGCATTTGGCACCGGGTCCCCAGAGTGGGTTTTGTTGGAGGCTGTGGATGTGACTACCACCTCCTTGGAGAAAGCCGGTCTGTGCCAGGGGCTCCCCCAGCAGCTGGTGGCAACTGTGTCTCCGGGGCCACTTTGGGCTCTCGCTGCTGCTGCCCCAGAGCATCACTTCCAGGAGGGATGAGATGCCCTGGGCAACCAGGGCTGTTTCCTGGGCTGTGATATCTGGTGGCGACCCTATTTGATTGCTAGGTCAAATATCCCAAAATCTTTAGCACTGCATAGCCAATGGTTGATCCCTGGGCTTGGTCTGACCCTGTGTTACAGATGTGATTGTGGCTGTGCTGGAGCACAGTCCTTACCCGAACTGGAAAGTCTGTCTCCAGCACCAGCGTGAATGAGGGATGTTACCTGCAGACACCTTTCCCGTCTGTCCTGGGTGGAGCAGGATGGGACTTGCTGGGGACTGAGCAGGATTTGCAGCCATGCTCCCTACTGGCAATGGGATCAGAGAAGCCCGGTCAGCAAGCTGCTATATGGTGATGGGCGGGCATGGAGACCAGGTGCCTGTGATCTAGGGCTAATTGTGTCTCTCTGCCTCTGTTTCCCCTCCCACCCTCACCGTCTTGTGGTTTCTAGATGCTAATCTGCACAGGGCAGGGCCTGTCTTACTGTGCAGGCAGCGTCTGGCGTGGGGGGCCCTTGGGTGACTCCTGTGATAGGACTTGTCCATCTCCTTTGAGACCACCTTCCCAGGGCTCGCGGTGCCAGGTGGTGATGCTTGGCATTGAGAGTAACTCAAGTGGCAGATCCTTCCCTGTTCCCTGTGCTTGCCAAGTCTGTAGGGAGGGCAACCAGGGCAAAAATTGTATTAAAGTTAAAGCTGTGGCTTGGGTGGGGAATGAATGCCGGGATCGTGTGTGGGACCTGTCTGTGCTCCTGGCCCCAGGCACGATGGGGGTCCCCTTACTCACTAGAAGTGACTCAAGGCGTGTGCAATTAGTGCTGCCAGCTGATGCGGGGCTCCGAAATGGTTAATCTGCAGCCTTCCCCGAGCAGAGCCCTTCCAGCAGGGGAGGAGTGTGGCCTTGCGATGCCCTGTGGATGGATGGACTGATGAATGGACCGCTGGATGGACGGCAGCGGGAGGACTACCATCCCCGGCAGGGAGCAAACCCCCGGGTCTGCCCGGGTGGATGCCGGGACTGGTAGTCCGGGCTTGACGTGGGGGTCCCTGCTGCCACTCGTGGCTGGGGCGGGGGGACCCGGAGGGAATGTGCAGTCTCGGGGAGGAGCCAGCGTGTTCACCCACGTTGTTGTTAAATACCTTAAAGGAGCAGTGGCTGTGCCCGAGCAAGCTCCCTAGCGGAGCCGCGCAACCTGGGCTGTGGGCTTTTTAAAGATAAAAATCACTCGCGTGGCCTTCCTTATTAACGACATCTCCCGTGCTCTGTAACTCCTTCAGTGCCTGGGCATCGGCAGCCCGGCACGGCAGCGGTGGGCCTGCCTCACCGCGGGGCTGCGTGCGCGATGCTGGACCACCTCTGGTCCTGCATCCCCTTCAGAGCATCCTTCTCCCGGCGCTCTGTCCCCGGGAGCCTAGTGCTGCCGGGAGGTGGGTGCCGAACCATCCGGTGCTCCCCATGCCGAGTAAAATCAGCTCCATGGCTGTTTCCTCGCAGAGGAGACATCCCTGCTTGTGAACCCCGCAGATAAAGAGCTCTGGAGCGAAGCACAGAGCAGTGACGGCGTGGGCAGCGAGGCAGATTTCTCATGCCGCTGTGGCACAGCCGTGACCTGGAGATTTCTTTTCCCCCTGGCATAATTCAGTCTGGCACCCGGTGCCTCCAGCCAAACACCCTGGCCTGGTGCTGGCATGTGCCCAGCAGACACCCACATCAAAGCCACCGCGGCTTGCCTGGCCCCTTGCCAGCAGCTACCTCTAGACAGCTTGTGCAAACCTAGAGGGAGATGACAGTGAAGCATCCAGCCCCTGGCACCTCCTGCCTGTTGTGGGGCAGACAGGGCTGGCTTGGGTGCATGGTGGGAGCTGCAGCTGGGTGGGTGACCCCGCACTGCGATCGTGATGGGGGTGTCCGTGAAACATCTACCCCAGTGGAGCCAGCCAGCTGTGGGCTGGCACCTGGCTGCCTGGAATTGCTTTGTCTCTGCTGCCCTGTCCTGGTGCTGCTTGCCTCCGTGCCTCTCTGAGCCTCTGTGGAGGGGGATGAAATCCCTCTGGCAGGCAAATGTTCTGGAGAGGGGCTGCTGGAGTGCGCAGTGCACCTCACTGACTGGAAAAGCAGGAATAACCACTAAAATGCAACTGGTGGGGAGGGCTGTGATGCTGCAGGGAGCCAGCAGCTGAGCTGGCTGGCGCTGGGTGATGCTCTGGGGCAGACGGCCCAGGCCTGCCTGTGCTGCCTAGGGTCACACGCTGCGGCTCGTCTGTGGGCTGTTGTTGGCGTGAAGGCAAGGGGAGGGCTTGGGTGGCAAGGCTGAGCCCTGTGTGCTCGGCCTAGCCTTTCTCTTGTGGGCTGTTGGGTGCAGCTCAGCCTCCTTGCAGCCCAGGGGTTGGGTGCTTGCCTGCTGAGGGGCTGCACTTGATCCTTTTTCCGTCCTGGGTGCAGGTGTTGGAGAGAGTGTCGGGCACGCCTGATCCTGTCTGGAACTGGGGCTCCAGCTGGTCCATGCTGCGAGTTCAGGCTCGTGTCCATACTGCTTCCATCCTGATTCCTGGCCCGGCATGGCTTGCAGCAGGCAGAGCTGCTGGTCTTGCTTGGATGTGGGGTTGTCTGGATGAAATTTGTACCCAGAGCAGAGGAACTCTTCCCGAGGGTGCAGAAAGCTCCTGGTGCACGCATGGCATGGCGGGAGCAGAAGGCCTGAAGCCCATCCATCAGAGCTTGTGGCTGTGGAGAGACCTGTGGTGCCAGGACCTGGCTGCCGTGTTTGCAGGGACTCGCGTGGTTGGATGCTGGATCACAACCCGTGCAGCTGTGACCTCCTGGGCGCACCGAGGACAGCAGAAAGACCCTTCTGGGCTGCAGTGGAGTCTGCTCTGGGTCCTTTTCTGTGCAGAAGGAAGCAGTAGAGTGGGAGAGGCTGCCTGCAGCAAGCTGTCAGCTGCTGCATCCAGCGAGGAGCCCAGGGTGCAGGGAGCTCACGCTGCTTCTGCGCGGTGGGTGCAGCCAGCCTGCTGCCTCACGGATGCTGAAATAAGCAGCCTGGGGGGTCCTTCCCCAGCTGTGTCCAGCCCACATCAGCCTGTGAGAGCACAGAGTGACCAGTGCATCCTTTATAGTGAGGTGTGAACAGAGACCAGCGTGTAGGACGAAACAAATTTGTCTCGCCTGGATGCAGGGGAGAGGGTGGGAGGTCAGTCTAACACCTCCCACTGTGCCTGTGCTCTCTGGGGGCTGTTCAGGGACCGACGTGCTGTGGGTTGGGCTGCAAAGCTCAGCCCACAGCCACGCTGCCTGACCTTGGTCCACTCACTTACTCCCTGTGGTCCCCGATGCTGCAATGCTGACAACTTGCTGTCTTGCAAACAGCTCCTGTTCATGTGTGTGCCATGCCTGGCCCAGCAGGTACCCACCTGTGAAGCCTGTGTGAGCCCTGATACAGCATTTGGAGTAGGGTTCATGGGCTGTACTGGGACCCAGTGAAACTCTCTGGTGGAGGAGGGCATAGGAAAGCTCTCCTACAGTCTTGTGTAGCTCCGTTACTTGTTCCTTTTTGCTTTTCATCCCATGCCTGCCATTCAGGAGCCTTGTACCAGCAGCCTCACGACTGCCTAAGGCGTTGTGATGGTTATGTTGCAGCATGTGCCTTGGAGGAGCCCTGCACTGAGGTCGCTGAGGTGCACACCCCTCCGCATTCCCTGAGCTGATTGCTTCTGACGTGGTCCTGCTTGAACCTGGACTGAGCCTGGACCCTTCCTACTCTGATGTTGGAGCAGAAGCCCCAAAGAGTGAAACACAGCCACTGGAAGGGGTGGCAGCAGGAGCTGTGGATTGGGGGTCCTGGAGGTGAAGCTGGCTGCAAACACCTCCTGGTGCAGTGCTGTTTTGTATACCGCATGACTTTCCCAGGCGCACAGGCATTCCCAAGGCTGAAGGGAACTTTTCCCACTCTGGAAAGGGTAGAAATTAAATGTGGATAACATCGCTTGGCTAGCGTTGCTAGAGGAATTAAGAGCCAAGCAACTGCATCCATAGGAACCTCAGTTCTTCCCTTATCCCCTTGCACATCGAAGTTAATTGCATTTCCGACTGACACATCAAGCTGTCCTGCCACGGTCGTCTGCAGCAAAGTCAGTGCATAGTGGTTGCTCCAGGGTATAAACCTCACCTCTGGTGTCTTGCTCTCTTTGGGGGGATAATGTCTTTCCCAGGGCTGTTTGTGCTATGGTCAGGTCTTCGGAGCCCAGGGCTCAGGTTGAGCGTCTTGCCAGGTCTTTACGCGTATCTCTCGAAGGTGAGACTTGTCAGGCTTAAGCAATGGATGAAATTTTTTTAATGGGTGTTCAGGAGCCACTGTGGAGATGCTTAAGGGCATAAATTTTTTAAGAGCATAATGGATGTTAAGCTCTCAAAAATAAATCCGAAGTCTCTCTAGCCTGTGTTTCCCAAGGTATTGGTGGCTATCTTGAAATGAGAGAGCAAGTGAAATGAAATAAAAGACTTTTAGATGGTGCAGAGCACCAACGTGGAGCTTCTGCTTTCTGTGCGTGTCTGAGTTAGCACTCAGTCCTTCGGGATGCTGGGGGTCAGGACAGCAGGGTCTTGATCCTCGGTGGGTACTTTGAGGACACACATTGGACGTCAGAGTTAAGGGTTTTTTCCCCATGACGGTAAGATTGTTTGGGTAGAGCCAGCAGCACCAGGCTCTAACACCTCTTGCCCAGGAGACTTACTGATGGCAACCAGAGTCCGGTGGAAAACCGCATTGAGGCTTTCCTGATGAAGCACAGTGAGCAGAGTCTGGGTGTGGGAGGTGGGCTAGTGCCTTCTCCCCTCCAGCAATGGCCAGGAAGAGCTGGACTGAGCAGCCCTGCCCAAACCATCGCAGGGAGCTGATGATGGAGGTGGAAAGCACCAGGGCCTCCAGGTTTCATCTCGTAGCCGGCGCCTCCTCTTCCACCTTGCACAGATGAGCCTTTCCTGGGGAAGTGACAGTCCCTTGTGGGCGTTTCCTCCCTGGCCCTTGTAGCACCAGGAGCTGGTGAAGGAGAAGGGAGACGCTCCTCTCTGGCTGGTGCAGTAACCTGGGGCTGGGAAACGGGGAGGAACTAGGTCCATCCTTCCCAGCTGCTGTTAGCCCCGGGCTGGGAAGCAGAGCTGCTCCTTCTCTCTCTGCAGACATAGTGATGTCAAGGAGGGAAGGAGGTGGAGGAGCGCTGTGCTGGCATGGCCAGCACTGCCGAGGGTGCCTGGAAGCCGACAGCCCAAGACTTGTTCAATGCTGCTTTCTTCCCCTGCCACCTGAGCAGGGAGGATGGCAGCTCCAGGAGCACCAAGCTCCTGCTTGTCTCCTCCTGCCTGGGGAGGCTGGCTTGGGGAAAGCGGGAGCAGTCCCGATCCCATGCACAACGCTGGGAGGCGGCGGGTGAATGCAAGTGCTGGCATTCTGCAATGCTGCACCCTCATGTTGCTCTTGCCAGCTCCCCTCCCAAGTCTGGCTGGAAACGCTCCTGCCTTTCCCTTGAGGTCAGCTCTGCTGCAAACTCTGTTCTCTGAGGTCGGCTTGTACCTGCTGAGGGCTCAGCCCTGTTTTATAGAGCTTTTCCGCGAGGTTTGCCCTGTGAATGCCCTCCCTTGGGCTGTGGTAACAGTGCTTGGAGATGAGCAATGCTGGTGCCTTCAGGAGGCTGATGAAGTTGGGGCACGGACTGACTTGTGCCAGGTCTTTCTGCTCCTTTCGGCTCCTTGCTTGGGTTTTGGGGCAGGTGTTGACCTGCTCTGAGGGGGCAGGTCCTGAAACACACCAAGTCGCGAGTGCCTCGCTGGTAGGAAAAAGTAAGAAAAGTGGAAGATTTGGGAATGATCAGAGAAAAATAACTCCTTGAAGTATGTGTTGATGCAGAAACGTTACCTGCTGTTTTTCTCATTCAGCCTAACCCTATGCCCCAGTCCTTGTAGTGATTGGTGTATAATTATGGAATTTGGAAAATCATATTTTTCTGATATGGAAAATTTGTGGCCTTGCTTGGGACCATCACCCAGGGTAAGCGTCTTTGAGTGACAGAGCACCAGATAGTCCTGAAGAAGGGACTGCACCTTTCCAGTGCTGGTAGTGAAGGCTTTTGATGAGTGAGCATCCTCTTTTCTGCTCCTTTGTTGGTGGAACATGTATGGACCATGGTAATCTTGTGTCTGCCCAAAGGGCTGTTGTTTATGGGGTCTGATTGCCTGCATTCACCCCAAAGGTGGCTCTGGATTCTCTGCCCCTGGTGCTCCTGAGGTGGCCACCACAGCTAACCCAAGGGACAAAAAGCTCTATCTTCTCCTCCTCCTCAAAAGCTGTGAGGATCAGAGCTCTCGCTGCTCCTTGAAAACACAAGGTGTGGCTGCACCAAGAGCCTCTGGCAGGAGGCTGGCATGAGATGTGAACCTCCTGCCTTCTTAATCTGTTTGGTTTGCACATCTGGATTTTCTTCCCTGCTTCTCCAGCCTGCTCTGAGCACGGCTCACCTCTGCTCGGGCTGGGAAAGCATTTCTAGGTAATTGCTGCTGGAGCAACCAGGGGCAGGAGAATGCCCTCCCAACCAGCACGAGTTTGCAAGTTCTCCGGGCTCCCAGCTGCTCTGGCTGCTGCTGCTGCCTCTTGGGGGAGGAGAGGAGGGACCGAGCAGGGGTCTCTGCTCCTCCGCACAGCTGCAATGGGGCTATCTGCAGCTCCCAGGCATGGCAGCTCCTCCCCAGATGGAGGACGGGGTCCTGGGGGTATTGGCCGTCTGCTGCTTTGCTGCCCAAAAAGGCCTGGAGGCTGTTTTATGCTGCTGCTCTGCTCTTATCCATTGAATTGCACTGAAAACTATGCTCCCCGCCATTATCCCTGAAGATGGGTGCAGATGACTCCCCTCCTGACATGTGCATAATCTGTGCACGCTTGGCTCTCCTCTCTTCCCAGGCAGCTGGCAGGTTATTTTTGGTTCTGGAGCGGCCCAGATCTGGTTTCTGCCGAGGCAAGTCCCTGCCCAGCACAGTGCTTGCATCCCCTGCGCTCGCGGGAGGTGAGACGTGCTGGCTTCCCTTGCTGATGTGTCAGCTGGGGCCCATGGGGATGCTCCGGTGCTCACCTGCCAAAGGGCTGGTCCGATGTCTCCGTGGAATGACTGCA
This sequence comes from Burhinus bistriatus, assembly GCA_013397275.1. Classification (NCBI taxonomy): domain Eukaryota; kingdom Metazoa; phylum Chordata; class Aves; order Charadriiformes; family Burhinidae; genus Burhinus; species Burhinus bistriatus. Next base: position 14,658 of record VYXH01000340.1, read on the forward strand.
GAGAAGGGGACGTTGGCCAGGTCTGCAGGGACTCACCTGGATGTAGTGGCCCGGGAAACCTGATCTGTGGGCCTCTTTGCGGGGAGAGGGACGGGCAGGAGCAGCTGGTGCTGTCGCAGAGCTTAGAAATCCAAGCCAACACCTAGTCACGTGTGTCCCCCTTGGCTCACAGGCTGGAGGAACGGCAGCCCCCTTCCCTTGGCTCCTCGCCTCCTGCCCAGGTCCTGCAGTGGAAACCCCTTTTTGGGGGAAATGGGGGGGGAGGGTTTGCTGGGGGCAGCCCTGAGAAGATATTGGGGACCTCCTGCCCTGCCTCTCTTCAGGAAGGGCTCACGGTGGGAAACGTGGGTGCTGTAATTTGGCTACCTCACTGCAAGGACGTCCCTCCTCTCAAGCCTCCCTGCAACTCCAAGGATGTTTGAGCCCTTCCTTAAAATCAAGGTTCATCCCAGCAATCCTGGAGAACTGGCTTATTCCATTGCAACAGGGTGCTCCTCAAAGCATCCTTCCTACATCTGCACGTCGGGGTGCTCTGGGGTACCTCCTTACCTGGAGGGGGAGTAGAGGGCAAATACAATCAAATAGGGCTTTTCATCAGGTTAGACACAGGCTGAATATTTGCTGGGCACTGTGGGCTGCATGGAAAAGTGTGACTGCTGGTTTCTCAGCAGCTGGCTGGCTCTGCAAGCTGGTGGAAGTGAGCACCTTGCTGGAGCCAAACCCGCAGGAGGTATTTTGCAAGCAGGCATCTGCAGTGGGAGCATGTCCCCAAGCAGGTTGCCTCTGCTGTATTCAGGAATCATTATTTGAGTCTCTTAGTAGACTGGTGTCCTGTATATGCTGATATCTGGTCCTATGCTCCGTATGGATGCTCAAGAGCCTGTGTGCCTGGCAGTGCAGGTGGGGTGGCAGAGCACTGTTCCCAGGCAGTACTTGCTGTCATGGCTCAGGACACTGCATCTGAACATGCTGGGTGTCCAGCGGGGAGGGAGGGACTAAAATCATGGCATGTGTACTTGCAAGGAGATGGCTGGCAGAGGTGAGCTGCCAGAGATGCTGCAGGTCAACCTGGGTGTCAGAGCTGCCCTGACATATCCCTGGGTGTCAGGGGAGGCTGCCGTGCTGCCTGTCCAGTGCTCCCTGTCCTCCCTGGCACAGCTACTGAGACAGGACAGCTTTTTCTCACTGAAAACTGTGCCCTTTCCTCCGGGGAGGGAGCATCAACTTATCCTCCCACGCTCCTGTTCATCCCCTTTCAACAAAATGCTGCTCTGACGTTTCTGTCTGCTCCTGGCAGGGAACGAAGCTGTTTCCAGTCTCTAACTGTGGGGCTCCTGATGTAGGCTCACAGGTCTGGGATCTCCTGCTCCAAGCATCCCCCTTTTCCTCTCTGTGTGGGGTTTCTGACTCACCTCCCAGGACCGACCTGGCTCCTAACTCTGCAAAGCTGGCTCCTGCCAGCTCTTCTGTGGGAGAGCTCGTCTCCCCATGAAGCCTGAGTGTCTCAAATGCCACCGAAAACAGAACCAAATCAGCTGTGAATAGGCTTTAACTTACTATTCAGGAGTACAATAGAAAATCAAATAGATGCTACATCTCCTTCTGCTGTCTGTGTGCCTGGTTTTCTTTGTTGCAGGTGACTGGAGGAAAGAAAATAGGTTTGTTATGAAAGCACCAGGTCCAAACTGCCCTGGAAACCAGGAGATGTGAAGGAGGTGGCTTGCGTGGACCAGGGTTGCGGTAGGCAGCAGCAACGCGAGGCTGAGGTTGGTGGCTCTGCAGTGTGCAGAGAGCACCTGCGCTCTGCACGGCACAGCGGGTTTGGTGTAGATGGCTTTGTCCAGCCGTTGATCCTCACCGAAGCCCTTGAAGAGGACAGGCTGCTTCCTCGTGCCTCCTGGTTTTCGGCTATACAGCATGGAGCACATCTTGTGCCTCTTGGCCGGTCTGCTTCTTCCTTGGCCCAGCCACCAAGATGTCACATGGGGCGGGCAGCAGGGCTACCTTGTGCCACAAAGCTGCTGTCAGGGACGTCGTGCTGAGCAGGGAGGAGAAGGCAAGGGTTCTCTCTCCTTCCTGCAGAGCTGTTTTCCAGGAGCTCTGCTTTTGGGATGGGCCTGTTGGCATGGGGCTGAATCCCAGCCCTGCAACCCTCCTGAGCAGGGCTCCACGTCCAAACCCTCCTTTTATCGCTGGCTTACCCGGTGCACCAAGCCATGGATGGACAAATGGACATACCCAGCCGAACTGGGCTGCAGGGAGGGGAGGCAGCAGCATGGTTGCATCGTTTGTGAGTGCCCGACTCGTTGGGCCCCACGGGAGCTCCTGCCGGCCTCAGGTGTGGGTGTGGGCGGGAGCCTGTGGTTAGGCAGCGCCTCGGACATGAATGCGATGTGAACTTATGCTTCCCTTTTGAAGTTTGACACCCGGGATTTTCCCCACCCACTAGGAGGACTGAAGACAAAATAGAGCAGAAAAGAAAAAAAAAAAAAAAAAAAGGAGGGGGGTGGTGGAAAAAAAAAAAGAGCCCTCTTTAAACGGCTGGTGAGGGCATGTCAAGGAGGCAGAAGTTAAAAGGGGCTGTGGAGGAGGGCTTGGTGTGTGTCTATCTGGCTGGCCAGCTCTGACTCACCAACACGTGCAGGTACAACCCGGCTGCAGCCCAGTTTTGGGTTGAGCCTCGCTCACCGGGCAAAGCTGAGAGGGGTTTGCAGAGGCCGGAGAGAACCAGAGAAAAGGGAAGAGCTATTGCTGCTTGTGCTCTGCTGCTTGGTGTGTGATGGCCCCATATTATGTCCCCTCTCTTGCCCCTTGCAATCATCCCCCCTTTCCCAGCTGCATCCCAACCTTGGGTGAATCAAGAGAGCTGGGATCTGGCCCCACTGATGTAAGGGTTGCAGGATTAGGCTGCCTTAAACAACAAAGCCTTGCTCTGCCTGTCAGACGGATCCCCCAGGGGCAGACTGGAAGGGTGTGGAGTGGAAGCTCCTCTTTGCAGAGGTAGGATGGGAACGTTTTCTGGTCCTGCCTGTCTGGTTTAGGGCTCCCGGCTGGGGTTTGGATGATCCAAAAGGGAGCTTGATCTGAGATGCGAGGCTATGACTTATTATTATTTAAAACTTCTAAAGCTTGAAGCTGCAAAGCTGTAACTTGGGCCCAGATTCACCAGATAGACCCGATCTGCCAAGGATGGATCAGTGGACGCAAGGCTGGATGTGATGCCTGCTTGTGGAGGGTTGTGCTGTTGCAGTTCCAAACGAGACCTGCAAAGGCAGTGACAGGATCCCACCCTGCCCCTTGCCTCCACCCAGCTGTGGGCCTCAGCTTTTAGGTTTGAAGTCAAAGCTTTAGGGCATTGAAGCTAGCTGCCTTTGGCATCCCGAAACCCAGGCTTGACTCCCACCTAGGGTATGGCATGTCCTTATATCTCTGGAGAGAAATGGATGTTTTGTGTAGCTAAGTGTGGCCAGATGGGTACTGCCAGTGACAGAGGATCTGCTGGGTCCCGCCGGAGGCTGGAGCAATGCCCGCACCCATGTGGAGCGATGTTTGCTCCAGCTTGTCCTTCAGAACCATAAGAAAAGGCAAAAAGTGAAATTCCAGACCCCAATACCATTCTTTACACTGTCTTGGCAGACAGGAGGAGAAGGTACCCTTGCCAGAACTGCTGTCACCACAAGTGACCCCACTGGCAGAAGGGTCTGAATGCTGGCAGCATGTGGAGGAAGAGAGGATTTGTGACCAGATGGTGTGAGATGTCGCAGTGGGAGCTCACAGCAGCTTGAAACAGCCACCCTTTCTGCAGATGCTCCATGAGGTTAAGCTCTGTGGGGTATCACAGGGAATAGTGGCTGAAAGGAGCTGCTGATGCCTTCTTGTCCTCGGGAGGACAAATGGCTGGGCCTTCACCCATTGCAGCGGTGTCAGGATCATACCCAGTGTATCTAGGTGGTCTCCACTTGGTGAGGTGAGCCCACCCATCCCTGACAGGAGGAGAGGTGCTTTGTAGTCTGGAGGCAGCTGGGGCTTAGTATTGTTGCCCCAAAAGCTTGGGTCCCTTCATCTTCCCTCCTTCCTGGCTGTGCATGGCCATCAGAAGACTATGCCCTCTTGTTGCAGGCGGGGGTGGGGGTCAGCCTCGTGATTTCACCCCTCTGAATGTCACGGTCCACTTCTCTTTTGGGAACTTGCAACCTGCTGTAGAACAGAGCAACCGCCTGGCTCTGTCTGAAGGTATACTGCCCTTGGCGCTGCAGCCGTGCCAGGCGCTGAGGTCTGGAGAGCAGCACTGAAATCACTATTCAGCTGGAGCTCCTTGCTCCTACCCTCATGGGAGGCATGCCGTGTAGCTGTTGCTGGCTGCAAGAGCTGTATGAGCACACAGCCGAAGGAGAGAGCTGCTGGAACACCTACCAGAGCGAAACAGCGAGCTTTGCCCTTGCTTTCGATCCTGGGGCTGTGGACCACAGAATAATGGAGGGAGGTGGCTGTTCCACCAACAGGGTACAATAAATATGCCGGGATCCTGCTGTTAAACACCCATGCTTTGCGCGTTTCCATGTGAGGGGAGGTTACTTTGCAGGTGGTATGTAGGCAACTGCTGACTCTGTGCCATGGGTGCGTTGCTTTAGGTGGAGAGGAGCCCGGTCCGTGCTGTTGGCATGCTGCAGAAGAGGGGAGCTGATTTGGGGAAGGCTGCCTGCACTTGGCAGATGGGTTGAAATGGAAAGAGTCTCTTCCAAGACAGCCCTTGATGGAAATTAGCCTTGCATAGCTCTGGGGGTGGGCTGTGGGGTTGAAGGGTTGGGAGATGATATGCATGGTGGGTGCTAAATTTAGGAGAACACCATTTTGTCAGTTATCTCCTTGCCCGGTGTGCTAGATCATGTCTACAGCTTATAGCTTGGTCCTGACCATACCTACAAGCCCTGTGGTGCCTATCTATGTCCAAGCATGGGAAGAGATTTGTCCCCTCCACCTCCCCTTGCATCCTTGAGACCTTTAATCTTTCATGCTGTCTAAACCAGTCCCCTTGGGGAAGGAGCTAGTTAATTAGCCCCTTCTCCCCCCTCTCTTCACTGCCCGTGTTTCCTGGACCCTGCTGGCTGGTGACCCTCTCTGCAATGTGTCTGTGAAGCTTGTTATCTGCCCTGTACAGATTTCCCTGGCGGGAAGGGGAGGTGATGCTGCAAAGGCTCCAGCTCCCGTCATGAGTGTCTGCCAAGATGTGGGGACCTCTTCCCAGCCTGGCCTGGCTTGTAAAGTTGTTGGGGCTGTTCCCTGGGCACAGATCCCGAACAAGGTAGGAGGACATCATCCCTGAGCAGCATTGGTCCTGAGATGGTGTGGGACCTGGAGGGGATGGCCCCTGCCTGCAGTCCCCTTCAAAGTGGGAGGGAGGGAGGCATCCCTTGCTATGGTAGCACTCACACTTGGAAATGAAGCAGGATACTTAAGAGCTGGGCTGCTTTAGGGCGTTCCCTCCATTTCTCTGGAGAATGCCGGCTCTTCTCTGTCCTCTCCTAATGTCTTGAGAAGGCTTGGCTCATTGCAGTTGAGCCCTACTTGAAGCTAATCCCAAAAAGGGTAAAAAAACCCCTTACCTAGAGTTCCCAGCTGGCCTCCTGCCTTGGGGATGGTGAGGTGATGCTTGCCTTGCAGAGGCTGTAAAAGGAGAGGGGGAAGGAAGAAGGGACTGGATCTGCAGGCGAGGGAGCACCTGGGCTTGCCAGTGAGCTGCTGCGTGTGCAGGAACTGCTGATCCTGCAAAGGGGCCATCGCTGTCTCCTGCGCGTGTTTCCCTGAGCGGTGCGGGGCTGCGTGTGTGTGCATTTGGTGGGGTACCCATGCCTCTCTGTGTGCGATGCGAAGGGAAACCAGCTCTGCTCTTCCCAGGCGAGGCTGTGCTTCGGGCTCTGGTGTGGAGGATGGGGTGCCCAGCAGGGGGGTGCTGCTGGTGGGCTGCTCCCCCTCCATGCCAGGGTGAACCTCCTCCAGTGGTGTCTCACGTGGCTGGGACAGACCTGCCTTCTGCAGCTGGGGTAGGGGAGAGAAGGAGGAAGCTGGTTGTGCAATTGTTCATAGAAATCAAATGTGAAAGGAGTGGGAACATTGTGGCGCAGAGGAGGGCATCTTTGAGGGGAACCTGTGTGCCACCTGCACTGGGTCCATCAGCATCCTCCTGGTCCAGACGCTGAGCTCAATGCTGCTGAGACACAGGGAATGGTGTCCCTTGAACTCCCCCACCTCCACGCAGTGTGGCTGAAGGTTTGCAGTAAAACCGAAAAATGCCTCGTCCTAGAACTGTGCCTCCTGCCAACTTCTCTTATCAGACCCCATGCTTTCGCCTAGAGCCAGTAGCTGTAAGGATGGAGATGGGGGGAACAGACTGCTGTTATGCTGCTCTCTTGCCTGTAGCCTGTTTGCATTCATGATTGCATCTGTGCATTAAAGTGCTTTGAGCTCCTCGTTACCAAAGTGCAGAGTCTGAGTTTGAACGAGCCACCCGTGGGAGGTGGGACTGGGAGAGACAAACCGCCATCCTGCTGAACCGAGGCAGAGCTTGACAACAGGCACCGCTGCCTGGAAACGGTGGGCAAAGGCTTTATTGACCACTGGAGGTCACTTTTTCAATAATGCAGTACAATCCAACTTTATTTTGTCAGTACCTTTCATGCAGGCTGCTTCCGAGCGGCTCAGCAGACCCAATGCAAAGGGAGGGAGAGGAAAGACTTCTCCTTGAGCTGGGGAGGTGGAGGCTGCTCAGCAGTGCGGGGTGCAGAGGAGAAGGCTCTTGTGCTTCAGCAAAGAGCTAGAGGAGGAGAAGAGCAGAAAATGAAGCAGCATGGATGCTGCTCCCCTGTGCTGTAGATGCACCTTCAGGCTCTTCATAAGCAAATGAGAGTGTTTGGCCCTGGAGGAGCTGAAGGAAGGGTGGAGGAGGCAAGGAGGGTGCTGGGGAGGGACGGCAGCTCGGCACAGGAGAGGCTGGGAGCCGTGCGGAGAAGGTCAGCCTGCGCTTCTCAGCCGGAGACAGGCAGTTGTTGGGAAACGAAGGCCCTACAGCAGCGTGGTCAGAAATCCAGCTTGCTGCAGCTGTTTGCTTCTCCTAGTGCGAAGGAGCTTTAGAAACCCTGTGATTTGAACTCGTGAAAAAGCTTGGACGTGGCCAGGCTCAGGCTATTTTTGAGCCAGAAATTGTGCCTGAATTGTGCTCCTTTGCTCCCTGCTTGGTGCCGAGCCGTTCCTTGGAGGGGACTGTGACCCTCCTGCCTGCACTGCCTGTCTGCTCCAGGTGTTGAGGTGAGGTTTCTGCCCAGGCTGATGCCCCACAAGGGCTTGGCCTGGTGCCTTCTCCCAGCACCATGCAGGCAAAATCCTGATGCTGTCCTTGGACAAGAGGAGCTGTGGAGGGACTGTGGAAAGACTGTCTTTGGTCACCCCAAAGTCCCATGCAGCAGTGAGAAGGGACATCCTGGGACTCTCTGATGCTGGCAGCTGCTGCTTTTGCAAAAGAACTGGTGGAGTTTCTGTGGTGGGGAGGGAGCAGAGTCCCCGAGCACAGGAAGGGAGGGAGGCTGGAGGTGGAAAACCCAGCAAAAAGCCTTTGCTAAGGAGTCAGCAGCAATGGCTGGTGTATGAGCTCTTCTGTCAGGCGACGTGCTGCCCTTGCATGGTGACATAATTTCCAGACCCGCCGCTTGTGTTGAGCAGCTTGGGATGCTGGATTTGCCTGCCATGGATGCGACCTGTGGGAAAGGCACTGGAAGTTTTCTGGATCCCCTTGGATTCATAACCCACAGCCTTGCCTGCACTGGCTGTGCCACAGGCAGGGCTGAGCCTAGTTTGGAGACTCAGAGATGCCTCCAAACTTGAAATGGAGCTGCGGCAGTGTCTGGTCACCTGGGAGAATGGGGTTCTTCTGCCCCATAGCAACCTAGGGGCAAGGTGCAAGTGACCCCTCTTTCAAGCAGCACTAGAGCCATGAATATGAGATAGTTGCACATGGGTGCCTGGACATATCCAGGGCCCAGGAAAGGGGGAGACTGGTGGACTTGGATGGAGCATAGTGTATCTAATCCACATCCCTCTGCCCTACTCCCTGTTGCCTCCTGTTGCTTCCATGCTGCCTGTCCTCTTCTGTGTGAATCCTTGCTTCCAGCCCTCTCTCTGTTAGGAATGCAAATGTTAACGTGCATCCACTGTATGTTGAGGTCTCCTTGCTCTGTGCCTCCAGCATCTTTTGAGTGCCTAGGCTTATATTGTCCCTGTCTGCCCAGGGAAGCAGAGGTCTCCTCCTGCCTCATCTGAGCCTGCTGGAGCCGCTTGAAAGGATCGCAGGGTTTCAGCAGGACTCTGTGAAGCTCAGAGGCATCCGGCCTGGCACTGGGAGGAATTCAGTCTTCTCAGGTTTCTTTTTGCTGTGCTGGAAGTTGGTTGGGAAGGCTGGTCATGCCAGATCTGCCATGCAGGAACTGCTTTTCCCTGCTGCCCTTTGGGGACCTGGCGTTCAGGCTTGCCCAGGGCTACAAGTGGCTGTAGGTGGCCTCGGAGGATTCTTGTGTCCGGGCTGCAGAACCCCAAGGCAGATGACAGTGTTGGCTCTTGTGAGGCTGCTTGTTCAATTTGCCATCCCCTGATTCTTAATTCTGGAGTAGCTGGTTCAGACGGTGATGTTTCCATCATCATCAAAATGAGCAGATGTGGGGTTTTGGCTAACTTGATATTATCATTCCTCTTTGAGAGGTGGGAAAGGAATAACAGTTTTTCACATCTGTTTCTTCTGCAGCTCGGAGAGGAAGGGGCTGGGTTTGCCTGGAAATGTCAGCGTTGCGCTCGGAGACCCTGGGTCTGGGCAGGGGCAGGGAATCACTGCTGTGCCACGGCCACCCTCCCCAAATTGCCGGACACAGGTGAGGACTGTGAGCATTTAACTGCCACAGCAGATGGGACTCAAGACACGTCAGAGCAAATATTTAAAGATCCAGTTTTATAAAGCCACTTTTTGGCCTAAAAACCACCCGCCCTGCAGCTCCCAGTGCCCATCGCTGTGAACTCCACTGTTTGCTGTTCCTGCTGCTTACCCACGCTGCCGACTGGCAGGACTCAGCCAACATGCTGCCTTGGTTTAGTGCTGGATTTTTCCCCTTTCCCCCAACCCCAGGGTTTTATTTTATTTATTTGTTGGTTTTATTTATAGAAGGGATTTTCCTGCTCTCAGCAGAGTGGAATGGGAAGTGATTGCTCTAGCAAGGGAGGCTGTATCCCACTCGCAGCCCAGCCCCATCCCTTTCTCTGTCCTGCTCATGCAACAGGTTTTACCATCTCAGCTGCTGTTGCTGGAGAAGCAAATGGTGAATCTCTTGTGCTGGAGGCAGGAGCTCTCCCTCCCTCTGCTGTCTCCCAGCTCCTGCTCTAGGACAGCCTGGGGGATGGGAACAGAGGGATGTGGTTGGAGGGAAGCTCAGAGTCTCCCTTGTATCCCCTGTTGCCACACTGTGGAGTTCCTGGGATCAGACAGACTCCAAAGCTCAGTGATATGTCACCAGATCCTACTGGATGTCTTCCCACTGCCTCAAATTCATTTCGCAAAAGGCTGAACTGAGGAACATGGTTTTGTCTCCAGGGGGTGGCAAGGCTGGGACCTCGTGTCCCCTTTCGCTCCAGAATATGTCAGGTACAAGTGTCAGGTTCCCAGAAATGATCCTTGACTCGTTTACACAGCATGGAGTAGTCTCCGGTTTGCTCTTCCCTTTGCTGCTTTGTCTTTCAGCCTGGGTCCCGTGGAGCCAAGAACTGACGTGGCTGCTAACACGGGCAGCTCTGCTCCTGAATGAGCAAAAGAAAAATAAATAGCATCTCAAATTGCAGCTTGTGTGGAATGGGCCAGATTTCTGCTCTCTTCTCAGCTCTGCGACTCCGGGTAGTTACTTCTGACTTGCATCTGCAGTGAAAGTAAGATGGTAATTGGGCCCAGGGACATTTTGGGACAGACCCAGTTTAATCTCCCAGTGCTTCCATTTTTGCCTTATATTAAACCCTGCTCAAACTCTCCAAGGAGAGTTGCTAACATAAGTCACTGGTGTCTCTGCAGTGCTTTGAGATCCTTAGATGCGAGTGGTTACAGAAGCTTTTAATAGCACTTAACTCCTCTGGAACAGAAGTCCGAAGCAAGAGGAAATTCACAACTGATAAGAAAAGCCATGTTGGTGCACTGGGTTAAACCCAGCATCATGCCCTCTAATTATGTAGCGATGGCCTAGGCTGCTAGAGTAACCGGTGAAGATGGGATGGTTGTGCTCGGCTGGGGGGAACTAGGGCTTGATTTAGTCCCTGTTGAGATCAAGGGCCCTTTGATTTCAATAGGTATTGAATCAGGCACTGCAATATCAAATAGGCTAATCAGATAATAACTTCAGATTGTCTGACATAGATCCATGTCCCTGAGTTGGGGCAGGCGGAGTAAATTGGGCAGCCAGCTGGGCGAGGCTGTGTGAGCTGGCACGCTGACGACTCGTCCCTAATGGAACGGGATGTCCAGTAACAGACTGGTGGCAAAGATGGCCTGGAAGCTGGGATGGGGTATGAGTCAGGCACCATCCCTCCAGGCCGGGATATTCAGCGTGGACCTGTGCCCCTTTGCCACCTTGTTCCTGGGTGGGGGATAATGCAGGGGCTGGTGTGCAGGAGAGTGGCTAGAAGAGCTGAAGAGGGAGAGGAATTTGGGGTGATCTTGCGTTGTTAAGCCCAGGCTTCTACAGGCTTCCTGCAGGAAAGGATTTCTTTTCTTTGCAGCCCTTGGTGTATCAAGCTGGCACCTGAAATCATTTCTGCTGTCTTCTAAATGGGGAGATTGGGCACAGCAAGAGACGTTACTATAAAGGGAAGGATGTGCTGATGCTCTTCAGGGATGTTAAATCTCCAGGATGCCTGTTTGGGGGGTTGTTGTCTTGAGGCTTGAGCTTTCTGATCCTGAATCTGGCTGTGCTGGCGGGAAACCTGTTCGGTAGCATGGGGCATGATCGCTTTCCCAGGATCCCCAGGGAATTTTACCCTGCTCTTGCAGGAACATGAGATGTCCTTGATCTCTCCTGCTCTGTACTGTGGCTCATTAGGTTCTTGGTCTTTTTTCATTTGGCACCACCTGGGAAAGCATGTGGTGGTGAGCAGGGCTGGGGGGAGATATTCTGGGATGGGGTACGTACCAATGGTGACTGTAATATCACCCAGCTCTCTGCTACTACATCTACCTAATGCCGCGGCTGCTCTGCTGGGAGAGCAGTGGCTGCTGCAATGTGGCCAGCTCTGAAACAGCTCCTCCGGCAAACACCTGAAGCCCAGGGTCTCACCTCACATCTGGCCTTGTCGATGAAAGGCTTTGGATGTGCTGCTTTGCAGGGGTTGGAGCCTGCAAAGCCTGATTCCTCCGGCTTTGTCTAGCAGTTGGTTTTCAAACCGCGAGCTCCAGTTCTGAAGCTTGTTCTGTTTTGTTTCCCTGTGGTTAGGGAAAAATCAGTGTCTTGCTCTGTGCACGTTGTACGATGTCTGAGCAGAGTTTGCACCCCAGCCCATTCCACAGTCGCTCTCTGTGGCTACAGGAATGTTATCTCTACAGTTTCCACCTGCCCTGATAAACTTGGCTGGAAGTGGGTCAGTAGGTTTAAAAGTTCTGGGGAGATACAGTGTGATTGTATCAGCATCATACCGTAGAAGAAGCAGGCTGAAGTCAAATTCAAGGCAACAATGAAAACTTGGAGAAGAGGCAGTGGATCAGCAGATGTAGAAATCCCTCTGGGTCCTATCAAGTGTTTTGCCAGCGTTAAATGCTGAGTAAAATATAGTCTCTAAGAGATCAGATCACTGGGTATTCCCTCTGGACGGGGAGACCCTGGGTTGAATATTTCTTCGGTGAATCATCTTCTGGAGCTGTCAGAGCAGAGATCTGGCACGGGATTCTCTCTGTGTCCAACTGGCTGCTGGAGGTGACATTGCTTCCAGGCTATTTGGGCAAAAGCACTTGAAGAAGACACACAAATAGTATCACCCAGCTCTTTGCTACTAAAGCTCTGTTTCCTGAAAGCTTGGATTCAGCAACAGCAAACAAAACCCTTCTGGGGTGGCCTGAGCATCCAGAGCTGGAGTTTACAGGGGAAGGAACAAGCAGAGGGGTTTTGGGAGGATCGTGCTCTGCTGCTGCTGTCTCCAGCAGGGCTTGGGGAAACCAGCCCAGAAAATTCACTTCACAAAAGCATCTCCTGAATTTGAAAGGCCCATTGAAGGGCTCTTCCAGGTCTTCAGCAGCACTGTTTGATTAGATCATCCTCTGTGAGCTGAGAGGTGGGTCACTGGCAGCCAAAAACGTAAGAAGTCAATACAACGGAAGGAGCCAATTGTTAAATGACCTTCATGAAAGATGCTGAAGAGCCTGCGTGGCACAGGGAGGTGTCAGGCCCATATAAGAGAAATGCTATGAGGAAAGCCTGTGAAGAAGATTGTCCAGCTAGATTTTTTGCTTGGCTTTTTCCTTTAATCTATCACAGAGACTCTTCCAAAGTGGGGAACAGATGTGAAAAGACTGTCTTATGTTGCAAGCAGAGCATGGTGGGAGGGAGAGGACTGTGCAGCCTTCATGATACTGTTGTGATGGGTTGTCTTTTCCCCTGAGTCTGGTCCAGGGACATGCTGCCCCTCTCCCTTGTTTTAGGGAGCTGTGTGTAGCTGCGCTTGGGGACTGCCTGGCTGCATTCTTCAATTGGGATCAAGGAGTCGGAGACAGTCTGTGTGGACAGCATGAGAGTTGCAGATGCTCCGTTTGCAAAGCTGTAGAATTACTGGGAGGGGAGGAGGGTTTAAATTGTATCCCCTCCAATAAATCAGCACACTCCAGGTTTCCCTGCCACCATGGGCGCTTGTGTGCATGTGTTTGAGAGAAAATCCAAACCACTCTTTGCTTTACTGATCCCTGCTCAGGTCTGCCCAGCCTTGCACCAGGACAATGATTACTTAAACACCAATAATGTTGTCTCACGCAGTAAGTAAAGCAAAGCTTGCCTGTGCTGGGCTGCTCTGCGACTTCACTGCTTCAAGTACAAACAGCAAGCTGTTCCTGCGCGTGGGCTACCGTCGCTGCCAGGAAAGCTATTCTCATTCAGGAGAGAGAAATGAGCTGTGCAAAAAGAAGGCACGTCTCATATTGATAGGCATCGCCTGCCAGTTCAACCAGTACGTGGTGGTACTGCTGCATGGGGCTGGCTTGGTAGGTTTGATACAGGGATGTGTTTGATGTGGATGGCCCTTTGGACTGTGCCGGTATTGACAGAGAACCGGCCTGGCTGCTGTGGCTAAATTGGTATGACCAGTCCTGGGTGGGATGCCGCAGCGATTACTTGCAATAGGAACAGAGTGAGACACTGCGATGTGACACAGGAGAGGACACAGTCCCTTGCGTGTCATGTTGGTGTTAAAAGTGATGTCCCACTGCTGCTCCCTAGGCATTTTCACCCCTTCTGGCCCAGAAAGAACAATGGTGTAGAGATGCCTTGGGCTACTTTTCGGGCTTCTTTAGTCTTTTTAACATTTTTCTTTGGGTGGTGTTTGAAGCTTGCTGAGGATGCTGACCTCACGCTGCACAAGGAAGGGATTTTTTTCAGCCCTTCACTTGCATCTTTCAGGAGGAAACTCCTGGGAGTTTAAAAAGAAATGTTGACGCCGACCTTCCTTTTGGAAAATTTCAGCTCTTGGTGGAGGTGTCAGCATGTCAAGCAGAGCCCTTGAAGCCGCTGGCTGGGCGGAGGGTGCCGGAGCCTCTCCAGGCTGTAGCTCGAGGGCTCTGATTTTCGGCAGTGCCGGGCTGGCGGAGCGCCGAGCTGTGGAAAGGCTCCGTGGGTGCTGGTATCTCCTGCAAATCTGGGATCTGCTGAAGTGTGTCCGCCCCGATGCCAGCCTGTGCTCAGGTCTGCTCCTGGCTACTTGGAGGGTTTGTGAGAATGCCTGCCCTGTGATCCCTTGGCCCGTTTTGGAGACGGAAGCTGCCTGTGGGATTGCTTTCACCCCAGTTTGGCATGGAGGAGCAAGACAAGGGGAGCCAGTCAGCGAAGCGGGGAGATTTTAAGCCATGTCTCTGGGGTGGGAGAGGAAAGCGTGACTCCTGTGTGTCTCACTTCACCATATTCCCCCCTCCTTCCCCCAGAAAGCCCCCAAAAGCCATACAAGTAAGTGGGAGCCGTGTCTTGCCCTGCACGCTCCCTGTGACAGCCCTGGGGAGGGAGGACACCCCGAATGGGCTCTGCTTGCCAGGACACAGCCCCTGCCTCTCCCTCCCCTTTGGGTGGCTGCGAGATGCCTCGAGCCAGGGGCTGGTGTCCCCCCCTGCCATGGCAGAGGCCCCCGGCCCGTTGCGGGCCCCGTACCCTGCCGGATGTCAGGGAGCCAGACGGGCCGCCCCAGCCATCGCAGCTGAGCTCCCGGCCCCGAACAATGGGGCCATTGAGGGGCTGGAGCCGGGGGTGAGGCTCGGCCAGCCTGGCTGCGGGCTGCGGATGGGGAGGACAGCTGAGCCCGCTTGTTCCACCCTGGCCAAGTTACAGCCCAAAATAGTTGCCTGGTGGCCATTTGGAGGCTGGGCCTCTTTGTCCGGAGGCCACGGCTTGTTTGCGCGCGGGGATTTTGTGGAGTATTTATGGCTTGGAGGGGGGGAAGGAAGGAGGGAGCCTGGCAGTTGTGTGAATTTATTTTTATTTGTTTTTTTGGTGTTAAAAAGGCAGGAATGCTGGTATTTTTATCATCCCCCCCCTCCCCTTCCAGTAGGTGCTTATGCTTCCTTGCAAACTGGGCATCTCCATCCTGGTGCAAGAGTCAGAGGCTCTTCCACCGGCCACTGTGATGGCTGGGCAATGGGGACAAGGGGCAGAGAGGAGAAAAGTCCCACGGTGGGTTCGTGGCACTCCCGAAAGCCCTTGACTGTGGCAGGTGAGAGGGATGGAGAGACACCATCACCAACTGCTGAAGCCACTAAGCTGTCCCCGTTGTACATGTTTGCCCATCTCCATGCGCCATCCCAGTCACTAGTCCCGGGCTCCTCTGTGGCTGCCAGGGCCACCTTCTGCCCTGTGGGGTATGTGTGGGTGTCTGCAGAGAGCGCTTCCCTGTCCTCCCTCACCAGACCCCCTCCGATCTGCTTTCCTGGCGCTGAAATGGATGCTGTCTGGCTCTTGTAGACACTGAGCATCTGCTGTGCCCAGTGACTCCGAAAATCGCGCCTCTTCCGTAGCCGTGCATGGATTTAAGGGCTCGATGTGAGGCGTCTGTAGAGGTGGTCATGGTTCGAGCCCGCTCTGAGGCGTGCTGCTGAAAGCAGGGGTTGTGTCTGCATTGGGAGGGGTGTAAAATTAATGCAATGTTTGGATCAGTTCATTAACTAACTGTGCTGGTCCAAATCTTGCCCTTGGAGGCATGTGTGTTGCTGCCAGTGCCATCAACATAAAGACTCTCCCCAGCACAGCCGGGGATAGGATTTGGCCTGTTTATATTCACAGTGCAAAAAGAACCGAAGGATTAATGACTGATTACTTCTCGGGCCAGCGGGAGCCCTGGGTACCCATCTAGTCTGCAGATAAAATGCAGGGCAGACCAAGACAAAGCTTTGCAACAGAATCCTCCCAATTACCTCACCGATCTTCCCGCGCACCGTAAAATGCACTGTCAGCTCTGCAACCGGCTAGCCAGCACTCAGCCTGGAGATGAAACACCTCCCGATGCTGCTCCGAGCCGCTCTGCGAGATTTTGGGAAGAACAGCCTCGATTGTCCCCCCCTCCGCCTTGCCCCTCTCCCCAACCTGGGTATCATTTGGAGGTGGTTTGGTGGAGCCTTGGCTGGTCCCTACCTGCCTGTGCATGTGTCTGAGCATCCTATCGGCCCCCCCCAGCAGAGCCTGCGTGTTGGATGCAGTTTCTATGGTTACTGCAGCTCCCGGGCCCGGGAAGAGCAGTTGGATGCTGGAGCTGGCAGGACCGACGTCTCCCGCTGGATCAGCCAGAAACTTGACAGGGAGTCGGTGTGTGCGGGAGCGACAGAGGAGAAGAGCAGGAGAGAGGGAACCCAGGAGAAAAATCCGGCGTCTGCTGGGTACCGGGGTTGCCCCCAACAGGTTATCCTCTGAACAGGCTTCAAACAGGAAAAAATGGGTGGGGAGAAAAAAAAGAAGGGATGATGAAAAAATTGCAGTTCTGGTGCTCACATGAAGGTGACATTTGTTGTAGCATCTCTAACCATCGATTCAGGGATCTAAACACATGGAAGTTTTAACTGCTGCCAGAGCCTGACTATTCTACCCACATTTGTTTTCTCCCAGCCCTTCTTTCTTCTTATTTAGTTCTTTTAGGGTTTTTTATTCTGATATTTCCCTCCCTACACACACATTTCCTCCCCATATCTATATATTCTTTTACCGTTGGTTAGCATAAAAGTTTAATGCACGTTTAGCCCTCACCACATGCAGTGTTGGTACCACTTGGGACTTTTTTGGCAGAGTTTTTCCCTGTCACAGCCTTGCTGCTGCGGCCGCGCTGGCATCCTGCCGATGGACACAAGCACTGAGCTGTCTGCTGGGGTGCAAGTGCCACGGGGTGTTTGCATCTGCAGTCAGGGACCCTCCTGCTCCATCCTCTCAATCTGCCCTGCCCCAAATACATAGGGTGCCTACAAAATTGGATTCAACCTGGCAGGCTGGACTTGCAAAACCCTTTCTTTCTGGCTCGGCCACTTCGCCTCCTCTAAACTGCTGGCAGACAGGGCAGTGCCTCCAAAACGCATGTGCTGTAATAGGCATCTTGATCCCTGCTGTTATGGGCAGGGTGTGGGGACAGGAATGAAAATAATTAGGCCAAAGGCTTTGGGTGATGAAGGGCCCTCGTCCTGACCTGCTCGGTCTCCCTGTGCTTCCCAGGTGAGGAAGGCTTCTCGCCCAAGGAGCTCTCGGCGAGCCCTGAGCCAGTCAGACTGGCTCTCCTGTCTCCCTGGGGCAGCTCCGAGCACTGTGGCTCTGTCAGACAAGGGGTTGCAATGGGTTACAGCTGTCCCTGACTCGGAAAGGAGAGAGCAGGCAGGCAGGGGAAGGATTTGAGGGGTTCTGACTGTTTCCAGAGCTGCCATGCTGCAGAAAAGTCCCTGAAAAGCCAGGAAACTGTGCCCTGTCTTGTGCACCACCATGTCTGTAGCACTGAGCCTCCAGGGTGGAGAAAGGATGGAGCATAAGCATGAACCGAGCGGCTCTCCTGGGTTTGCACGGAGGGCTCTTGCTGCCCCAAAGCAGTGCTGCCTGGCCCTGCCAGTGTTGCATGTGGGGACAGTGGCTCCCGGAACCACATGGGTGGAAAGTCTCTTCCATGCGCAGGGCCAGCCTGGCTCCTTGACTTTCCTGTGGGAGGCAAGAGGTGGTGGTGCCTGGGGAGACGTTGCGTGACTTCTCCAGAGCTGTGGCCTAGTTTTGAGGGAGTCGCTGCCCTTCCCTGCCTGTCTGACCCTTTCCTCTTGCCTGCCCTATTTGTTCCTGTTGCCGCTCGCATTCCTGCCCTACGCTGGGGCTCCTTGCTGGGCTGAGACCTGATTCACCTGGGCAGAATATCCCTGACTGGTTGGCTGGGCAGGTTCCCAGGTCTTGGGCAAGGTTGGAGATGCATCTTCAGTGGTGCAGTTGCAGTTGGAAAGGCTCCCTCCCTCCATGGGCATTTGTCTCTGCACCTGGATGAGGACCAAAAGCCTGTGGTCCTGAGCCTTTCTGTCTGGAGCCTGTGCAAACCCCAGGCTGGGTACAGCGGGGCTGAGCTCCGTCTTGGGGGTTCCCATGTCCCAGCAGGGGATCTAGAGGTAACGTCTGTGACAGCGCTGGGCACTGTAAGAACCCCGCCTCAAAAGTCATCAGCTCATGTACCAAAAGCCTTCAGCCACCTTTTGGGGCAAAATGGTCTTTTTCAATTCATTCACCGGGATTTTCTTTGGCTTATGGAAAGGCTGATAGAAACAAAGGTGGAAATGAGCTTCCACCTGATTGAGCCTAGTCTCTTTTTTTCCAAGGGTGAGGAAGCAGTTGATGCTGGGATGGGTTAGTGGCAAAGGCTGTTGAGCAGAGAGGCTCATGGAGGTAGTGTGCTCCCAAGGAGCAGAGTAAGGCTGAGGAAGGTGGAGCCATGGCTGGGGCTATAGTACAGCCATGTTTCTGTAGGGACAACGCTGGCCGTGGAGGTGCCTGAGGGAAGGCTGCAGCATCTGCAGCAGTGCTGGACGCTTTGCCGGTACAGGACCTACCAATGCTCATCTTGGGTCCTGCATCCTTTGGGTGGGATCAATCTTTGCAGGGAGGTGGTGAAGCAGAGCAGGAGGCAGCAATTTACGCCAGAGCCTACAGCACAGACTCCCCGTCCTGCCTTTGCTGGGCTGGCGACAGACATTGCAGCCCCGGCAGCCTGCTTGTTCCCCCAGGAATGCCCAGGCTGTTGCCATCACTGGAGATGTCAGCGGGAGGCAGAGGACAGGATGTCTGCAGGCCCCCAGCTCTCTGAATCACCTGCTCAGCCCTTTGGTTGCTGGGACTTGCAGCTGCCTAAGTTGTGTTTACCCTTCCCCGATCGCTTTTCTCCCTTTTCCCCAGGCAGATTAAAACCAGACAAGAAAGGGCAGATGCGTCTCCCCCTCGACAAGTCGCTGCAGGTGAGACGGGAGCTGCTTGGCACGCACACCTGAGCCACCTGGCCTGCCTGCTGTATTAACCATTTTGAGCAGGCGGGCAGGAGCAGCGCTGGGCAGCTCGCCAGGGGATGCGTGGGAGCAGGGGCCGGGGGATGCTTTGGGGAGAGGGAACGGCCCCAACGAGGAGCCTCTTCCTGCGGCTGCAGGCGTCAAGTTGGGCCACTCCCAGTCTGGATGGGTGGCTTTTGGAAATGGAGCATCAGGCCCATAGTTTTTATATTTCCCCTCTTCCTGCCTTACGCCTTGCAGAAGGGAGCCCCTGGAGAACTGGGTCCACCTCGGAGAGGGGGACAACAGGCAGACCTGCCTGCACTGGGCAGCGAGCAACTTGTTTTGGGGCTGAGCAAGATGTGCCAGGTCTGCTCCTGGCCCAGCACATCCAATGGCTCGTGTCTCCTCAACTGAGCTGGACCCAGACCGGTCTCCATAAGAGGTGTGTCCTGGCTTAACATTGAAACTGGCCTACCTGGAGGGCATCACGTTCCCCAAAAGGGATCAAGCCTGCAATGCCATCCACGTGCTTTCCTTGGGCTTCTGTGTGTCTGTGTGGGTGGAAGCAGGAGCAACCTCTTGGAGCTTGGTGCAGGTCTTCTGTTTGCAGGAAAGCTGCCTGGAAAGTAGCCTGGTTTTCTGAAAGAGCAAAACTTCTACTGAAAATAAGACTTTCCCCTCCAATCTATTTTCCTTGTCATGAAGGAGCCATAGTGACTTCTGTTGAAGGAAACGAAACCTGGTTTTAGTTCCATGTTCTGAAGAATGTTTGAAATACCATGGAGAATGTCTCTGAATTGGTTTTGAGCCCAGCCAAAGGGCAAAAGCACTTGATTGATTTATATTTCAAACCTCTTTCACCCCACACGTCTGCCTGGAGCTCCAAACCCCCAAAGTGCCTAGCTCCAAGGAAGGGGATATTTTGCACTTGGGCTAATTTGGGTTAAATTCAAGGCTGTTTTTATTTGCTTCAGGCAAATGTCATTGGGCTCCTTTTGGTGTCACTTTGCTGTTCCCAAGTAGGTTCCTGGAGAAACAGTAGGAAGCTGAACATGTACATACATCTCCGAAGCACTCGGGTATTTCCAAGTGATGCAACTTCAGATTCCTTCCCCACCTCCCCCCCCTTCCCCTTTGCTTCAAAACCCTTTTTTGGCCTCAAAGACCAGCTTGGGATTTTTTTTTTGTTTTTTTTTTGTTACTGTTTTAGACTTCTTGAGGTAGAGCCTTGCCTGGTGGGAAGAGGTGGGCAGCCCTGGAGCAAGGGCGGTGCAGGCAGGGTGGCTGGGAAGGGAGACGCTGACCCTTTGGGGAGACCTTGTTCCAGCCTGTAGGTCCGTCTGTGACTCTGGGACCGACTGTGTAATCCTCCCACGGTCAGGACCCATCAGCAGGTGAGAAATAATATCAAATATTTGCATGCTAGCTAAGACCCATGGATCAGGCTGGGGAACATGCTGTTTCATGTGCGAGACCTGTTGCCTTTCCCCAAAGAGACCTCCCAATCTCTGTGTTAAAGCAACAGTTTTAAGTCATCCTCTGCTCAGATGGTCCATTAAATTTGGCCATTGCTTGCTGGAAGATCCTGGCTTTCTACCTGGTCGTCACTTCAAATTGCGTGTCAGTGTGACACTGTAACGTGGCTTCTATCTGGCTGGTGTGTGGGTGCTCTGGTGTAAGGTTTTGCTTGCTGAGGCTTTCACGCAGGCTGTTCTCCCCAAAACCTGCACCATCGCTGAATATGTGCCAATAAACCAGCCCGGGGAGGAACCATGCAGGTTTCTCTCATCCTCCAGCCCTGCAACCAGCTGGCAGGGATGTCAAACATGACTTGTCCCGGTAGACGAAGTCATGCTTGACATCACCTTAATTAATCCGATTCCTCGAGGTCGTGGTTTGAACACAACCTAATTGTCTTGGGGAGGCAACACCCTCTGGATCGTGCGGTGTCTCCTCGCAGGTGTAGGTAGTGTGTGAAACCTGGGAAGCAGCTGAGCTCGGAGGGGTCTCCCGACCCTGCACTCTCCCCCCAGTACTGGGGACTCTGAGCGAGAGGTTGGGGGCTGCAGCAGAGCTGTGGTTTCGTGGGGGACCTGCCTTTCTGCTGCCCACCTTCCTATGCAGCTCAGTCTCCCCAGGAAGGTAAAATGGAGTAAAAACTTGTTTGCTGCTGGGAGAAGAGACGAGTGGGAAGGCTGTGTCCTGTGGGTTTACTCCAGCAGGACATGAGACTGGAATGGTGCGCTTAGAGAAGGGAAGGAGAGATGTTTTCCTGTCCACAAAAATCTTAAAAGAAAAACAAAGAAAAATTCTGCCCTCCCACTGCATAGGACAAACCCTTCTGAAATATCTGCCAGCAATTTCCAGCAGGGCTCAGGCTTTCCGAGCCCTCTTCTGGAATAACTGGTGACCGTGTCTCTAGCCCTTGTGTAGGCTGAGGGGACCCAAGTTTCTCCCTCTTGATGCTCCACATGGGACTGACATGGCTCGCTTGCCCTGAAGGCTCCATCCTCTGCCAGGCAGACCTCGGTGGAGTTTTCCCGGCGTCCCACGGTTCCCCACGAAAGCTCTTGTTTTCATTGTGCTGAAACAAGGCAGCTGGGGTCTTGTCCCCACCGGCTCTGCCCCTTGCGAAGAGGCGTGTGTGGTGGAAGAGATGGGGAACTCCAGTGTCTTGGTTCTCTATTTCCTCTGCTTGGAGACCGCCAGGGTTTTATTTCCTGAGCGGCTGCAGCACATTGCACAGGCAATACCCTGTGCTTTGAGACCTCAGACTGATTTTGTACACGAGCGTGGGTGCAGGGCCCTGATCTCGCCATTCCTCCTGCTGCCACGCTCCTAAAACCCTCGAGGGAAGGAGTTTGGGCTCCCTGT
Organism: Burhinus bistriatus; assembly: GCA_013397275.1. Classification (NCBI taxonomy): domain Eukaryota; kingdom Metazoa; phylum Chordata; class Aves; order Charadriiformes; family Burhinidae; genus Burhinus; species Burhinus bistriatus. The sequence continues at coordinate 36,265 of VYXH01000340.1, forward strand.
TTGCAGGGAACAAGACTCCTGGTGCCGAAGCTGGGATGTGAAACAAGCTGAGCGTTTTGTTTTGTAGCTCCGTACATGGCAGCGTGGCTAAACGCAAAGGCAGATTTCAAGGCACGGTCGTTTAACTACACTGGGAACGTCTGATTCCTGGCATGCTTATTTCACAGATTTTAGTTGCGCATTTCCTGGGCAACAGTTTTGCAAATGTAATTCTGCAGGTAGGCTTTGGGGGGCCGAGGGCGGCGGGTGCAGCTGGGACGGCGCTGGGAGAGTGCTTGCTAGCGAAGGAACACGAAAGCCGCTTCCCCCTGTGCCTTGTGGGTTTGGTGGTGTTTTGTTTTCCCTTTTCAAATGAAGAGTCAGAAAACATCTGAGACTAATACCAGGACAGAGTGGGAGGAAAGGGAGATTTTGAAGTCCTGGTCAAGTTAGTGGGCGCCTTTTCCTTTATGGATTATATATTTGCTTGGCTCTGGTTTGCAGGGAGCATGGTTTGGCTCCCACTGTCTTCAGCAGAAGCGAAGCTGGACCAAAGCGGCCCTCGGTGCAAGACAGATTCAGGATGCAGCTTTATCTCTTAACGGGCCTGTTCTGTTGCCTGTTAGTGGGTCAAATTTTGGAGCTCTGACTCAGCCTGAACTTTCAGTGGCTTTTGCACCTGGAGATTTAAATATCTGTCTGCAGGGGAGGTGAACACCAAACGGCATCCCTAGCTGCAACTCCTTAAGACGTTACCTCCCCCTTTACCCCCTCCAGGTGTTTATTATTTCCCTCCCGCTGCTGCCTACCACCTCCACGGTGAGTCAGAAGAATGGGACATGAATGCTCCCACCTCAGCCGCTTCAGTACAAAGTCTGGCAGCAGTTTCCTTCCAGCTGCTGGAGAAAGGGAGTTTAGGCAAAGCTGCTAGTCTTTGCCCAGGAGCCATGGAGCCCGAGAGCTGTTCCACCGACTCCGCGCCGGCAGCGGGAGCCTCCGGCACAAGGGAGCAGATGAACAAGCTGCCGGGGGTGGCAGCGGTGGTGATAACATCTGGACCCACCCGAGGAGAGCACATCTCCTGATGCTGTAAGTGCAGGGTTGGGACCTTTTGCTGCTGAGCTGCCTCTGCTCCCATGGAGTTCAGCAAGAGTTCAGGGTGCTCAGCCTCTCGCAGGAGCGTGGTCGTTCAAGCCGTCGGTGTTCGGTGTTGGGTTTGATAGGAGCTGTGCCCGAGGGAGCGCGCTGGGACTTCTGCCTGCCGGGCTGGGCGAGTCCCTTTGAGATGGCTCGTGCCAAGTTTGCAGATACAGCCTATTCCATTGCAAGAGGGAGTCAGTCCACTGGAGCCAGCTGTTGAGCTGCAAAGCTCTTCCTGGGATGAGGGGGTGGCTAAAAAGCCACAAATGGCCTTTAAAAAAAGAGCAGCTGTAAAAGCCAGAGAGTCCCAGGGGAGCTGGAGCCTCCCCCACCTCCCTTTGCTGGCAGGTGGGGGCTGCGAGTGAAGCACCCCCATTGCTCCATGCAGGGCTCTGGTGGAGACGGCATCATCGCCTTGCTGCAGCCAGGGAGGCATCGCTGCTCTGCCGCCTCCCTCTTCACTCCCTTTCATCTCTCTTTCCTCCTCTCGTGCCCCCCCCCGCCTGTGTCCCCCTCCCACCAGCCTCAGTCCAGCTTGAAAATCTCACTGCAAATCCTGCTAAATAGGGAGATTTTGCCCGGCTGCTTCCCTACTCTCCCCGGTCTCTTGCTCCCTTTGCCGTTTCTGGCCTGCTGGGTTTTGCGTTTCAGTTGTTATAAATAAAGCTCCAGGCACTGATTTGGGTATACAATGACACCTTGTGTTATTAGACAGCACAGGACAGACTTTGCAAGGGGAGCCTGCTCGCCTGCCCTCCTCCTCCGCTGCCTGCGCTGCTGCCTGCAGTCTGCGGGCAGCCTTGTGCGCTCCTGCGGGGCGGCTGGCAGCAGGTGATTCTGCCTGCCTGCCTGCTGCCTAAAATCACAGCCCCCAAGAAAAACAAAACAAAACAAAAAAAAAACCAAACAAAAACCCAGAGGATCCCAGCCCCTGCTTGGACTGGGCTGGGTTTAAAAATAGGTGGTGGGGGGGGAAGTTTTGCACTTAAAGAAGGGAGCGTGGTGGAGGGTGATGGGGAAAGTCTGGGTTCCTGTGGTTTTGCACCCCAAAAGTGTGGGTGGGAAGTGTTTGCAGGGGTGAAGCCAGGGATAACATCACCTCAGCCCTGCTAGGGGGTGACCTGAGCTTACCCCAAATTGCCCATCGCTGTCGTGCCAGGCAGGATTTCACCCTGCAGCCGTGCTGCCCAGCCATTGTGCCACTGGCAGACATGGGGTCCAAGCATCCTTCCTCCCCTGGCTCATCCCATCACCACACCATGTCCTCAGCCCCTGGGAAGAGCTTTGTCCAGCAAAGGCCACCTCATCCCAGCTGCCCTCTTGTCTCTTCACCCCCTGGGGACTAGTGCTGGCTGGAACGGGGGAAACGCAGGCAGATGTTAAGCCCCATGTGCCTGTTTTTGGCTTCTCCCTTGGCATTTTCTCCCTTGCTTCAGTAGCAGCAGCGTGTGGAAGGGCAGTGTCCGCTGGGAAAGGGGGGGAAGGCAGCAAATAAATAGGGTGACGGCTCGTCATCGTGACAGCTCACAAGGAGGTGAGGCCAACAAGCGCTTGGGATGTAGGCTCAACCTTGCCCTGCTGAGGCTCAAGTGCTGCTCTGTTTTCTGGGACAAATCCTTATTTATTTTTTTTTCCCTACCCCAGCTTTAAATCAGAAAGGCAAATGCTGTGAATTTATGCTTGGGGCATCCAGCAGAGATGTCCCACAGCTCCAAAACACAGTTGCCTAATCTGGTCTCACCCAGTCCCGTCGCTGCTCCCCTGGGATCCCCGTTGCACCGGGACCTGAGGGAGCTGTAAAGCTGAGATCCGGGGACAGGATGCTGAAGCAGCTCCTCTGAGTGATCTCCTGTGTTTCACCACTCGTCTTCTCTCTGCAGGGAACCGGGGCTGGTCTCCAGGTGCCCAGGTTGTGGTGTCTTTGAGACAGCGATTTAAAGGCAGATAAATAAAAGTCCAGCCTGCAGTTAGGAAGCTGGCCTCTCATCAGGGCTGACTTAGCCAGATTATTTGGATTCTTTTAAAGACTTTTGGACATGGGTTTTTTTGGTCACTTTGCTACGTGGTTCTGATTATTACAATTTTGCATCACTTGAACCATGTTTGAGAAGTCAATGAGAATATCAAAGATGGAAAATTTCCTTTTGGAAACTGCTTCTGTATTTTTTCATTTTAGTTGGGCTTTTCTTGTTCCCCTTCTTTCCTGTCACCTCTGGATTTGGGCTATGAGGAAGGGACATCCCAAAACCTCTTTCTAGCTGGATGAGTGGTGCTTTGCCCTTGCATCATGGCTGTAAAGGCAGGCTGGGATTGCTGCTTGCAAATTGCCCATACAAATTCCTCCTGAGCAAAAATGTGCGATGGCGTTGGTGCCAGGGTAACTGCTGGTCTCCCCTCTCCCCCTTCTTCCCCACCTCTCGTAAAAGAAAGACCATGTAGTACATCGGGTTTTGTTTTTGTAGTCTTGTGTTCCCTCGGTTTGTGGAGATGCGGACTTAAGGAGAAGGTACTAAATACCCTCTTTTCATGGTTTGTGATGCCCATGTTACTTTATAAGGTAAATAACCCAAACTATCCAATAAAATTCCAACGCTGTGCATTAATAAAGTAATGGAGACACTTAACGTATGCAGTAAAGCTGCTATTCCAGAGCCCTAGGCCTGCTTTAGTAGCTATAACAGGAGTGAATAAGATCTTTTCCTGCTTTTATTTATACACATATAATATCAAATATTACTGAGTTTTTGCTTGTTAATGTTAGCCAAAGGGGTTAAGAGAAATAAAAAGGGGTTTTGCAAACATATCAGGGGAGAAAGAGCAAAAGTAGGCCCATTAATAAATGAGGGAGCTGAATTCAGCAATGATATTGAAGTGACTACGTTACTGAGCTGCTTTTAAAATCAGTCTCCGGTAAAATCAGTGGAGACAATTAGGAGACCTTGTCAGATACAATCATGGGCTCCCAAATAGAAAAGCAGCCCATGAGGGAACAGAGAGGCCAAGAGGAATAGAGGAATGAAGCCAGTGGCTGTTGAAGTCAGAGGAAAGGCTTCTGTTGAGTCCGTGTATCTGGCACTGGGATGTTGTGCTGGCAGGTCGGAGACACTGCCGTGGGCTGGGAGCTCGCATCTCACCTGGGACATAGCAGAAATGTGGGATGGGGTGGGAAAGCCTGGGGTGAGGGGGATGGAGGGAAAAAAATAGGTTGAGCTGGGCAATTTCCATCTGTCCACGTGGTAGGAGTCTCTAGCGAAGGAACAGGGGTGGCACTGGGAGACAGGTGGTGTTTAATGGTTCCCAGCAACACATCTGAAGTTAATCATTTGCTTCTGTGATGTCCGAGGTGGTGCTGTAGGAGGTAGCAGTGCCGTGGGAAGGAGCACAGCATGGTACGTGGAAGGGCTTGTCGTGGGTCTGAGCAGCCCAAGGGAACTCGATGGACACAACACTCCATGGCCAGTTCCACTCAGTGCCTCAGGACGTCTCGCTGGAGATATATGCTGCCGTGGGTCGAAATGCTGCAGTGAGATGCTGTAAACAAAAGATGTAGGTGAGCAGCTGTAGACTGAGGGAAGGGGAGCACCCAGCACCCATCCAAGGGTCTGACTGCAGGCCCAGCTTCATTGAGCAGGTCACATCCTCTGTCGTGGGATTTTGCTCAGTATGGTCCATGTCACTGTTTACAGCCCTCTCCCAGATCCTAGTGAACATGTTCATTAGATGCAGAAAGACAGAGAAACCAAAAATACCACGGAAGAAAGAAATACAGAGAAAGCCTGGGAAGGTCAGCTGTAAGAGGGCAGAAATAACCATGGGACCTAGAAAACGGCAAGTGGATGTAACTGCAGCAGAGATCCAGAGGGAAAGAGCTTCTTGCAGAACAGCTGCAAAGCTGCAAGACTTGTAATAAATGTCACCAAAGGACTGTGTAAGCGTTGGTCAAAATGGCGTTGAGGACCCAGCTCTGAAGCCGGCTATGGTCACAGAAAGGCTAAAACCTTCTGTTGTGCATGTCTTGTGTAAGTGCAAGATCTGCCTTTTGATATTTTTTTGGGCAACAGATGCTGAGGCCACGTGTCAGACAGCCCTGGAGACACTACCCTGGTTCTTTCTCTCTTGCTTGTGTTCACAGCCCTGTTTTCCAGTGCCCAAGCCTGGGTGCTGCAATGACATTCGAGTGTAAACCCACTGGGAAGGTATTTGGGGAAAAGCACGGCAATGACATGGAGCCTGAGGGTTATGCATGGGAGGAGAGGTTAAAAGAGTTAAGGTCCTGGATTCTGCTGGTTGCTTTGCAGGGGTGTCCAGGATGCGAGAGAACAACTGCAGCCCTGGGTGCAGTCCTCAGTTAAACGATGTGTGGCAGAGACTGTCATCGTTCCCTATAAAAGAAGGGTGTAAACACAAGGAAAGAGGCTTGGGGGTACCCAGCCTTTAAAATTTCAAGCTAAGGTGGGAACGATATGATTGAATCACACAAAGGAGAATGGAGACTGAATAGTGGTTTAAAAAAAAAAAACAAACCAAATGAGCCAGCAGCAAGAAAGCGAGACTCAAACAAAAGGCTGGCAGTGCCAGGTTGAATTGTTTAAAACATAATAATGCGAAGCTCTCAGATTTAAAGATATTTTGCAGGAACGTGGTGAAGGGGTAGTTTTGCACTGGCCTTTTCTCATTGCTTCCCCTGAATTCCTTTGGCTAAACTTGTTGGCATCGAAGGAATTGGTTCTCGCGGAGCTCAGCCAGGGCTTGTGTCTGTGCGGAGTGTGGAAAAGGTCCTTTGGAGTTCCCCAAATCCTCCTCGATGGGAGGCAGGTTGGTTGGTTGGTTGATTTATTTATTTTAATGCAGAAGGATAGGGTTTTGGGATCTGAGCTTGACTCCTAGCTTGTGGGCTATTAAGCAAATAGCAAAATCTCTGTTCCTCGGCTCTCCCAGCTCTGTAACGGGGATGATTACCTTCCCCTCCGTGCCCTCTGCTCTGTCGTCCTGCGGTCTCATCCAGTGCCTGCTCCAGTTGCTGGGTTGGCTCCTGCTCCCCTGGTCGTGTGTTAGATTGACCTTCAGGTTAGGAGCTGTGGGAGGGCAAACTGGAACAGTGGAGCCCAGGGTTCTGTAAAATCCTTGTTCCTACTTACTGCCCAAAACCACCAGTTGAAAATGTTTGCAGGCTGCTGGATAAGCTGCTTCTGAGTGTTGTGTGCTTTATTTGTTAGAAAATTTCAAGGAGGTAATCACTGGCAAGGTTTGAAGAGATTCCCCTGGAAATGTAAAACTGTGTAGAGATAATTTCTTGATTATTTTTTTAAATGCCATTGTGACTAAGAGGATCCTTAGAAGTACAAGACAAGCGATCCTTTCTCTGCAGGTATGAGACATAATTATGATTCCAGTGTGGCCAGGGCTGGGGCTGGGGTAGCCAGTGCAGGGGTGAGTACTAAAGAAGAGTCCATGGTGTTGGGGAGATGCGTCAGCCCCAGCTCTGCCGGCTTTTACTGGAGTCTTAGGGAGGTTGCAACTGCCACACTCAACTCTTCCCTCTGCTTTAACCCATCCCTGCTCCTCTTTCTTCTTTCTCTTCAGCTATTTATATAATGCATTTTGTTATGTGGCTTCCCTGCATGCAGGTTTCTTTTCTCTGCTCTGTGCAAACACTTTTCACCCCCTTAATGTCCCCGAGCTGCACCCTGTGGCCCACAGTCGGTGTTGCCTGTGGTGAGTTTGGCCACCATGCTGTAGTGCCGACAGCCAGCCCATTCCTGGTGCGTCACTTCTGAGGCTTAGTGTCTTTTTCTCCCCATCACGTGACTAAAGTTTGTGCGAATCTGTTCTGGTTTAAATCTAAAATATGTGTTTGAGAGACAGAGGGGGAGACAGGCATGCAGACCTCACCCCTCAAAGCCCAACCCATCCCCACTCCCAAACTCCTTCCAAAAGGAAAGGCAAAGATGAAGAACCTGATCCCTCTTTCTTCCAAGTCTCATGATTTACAACCAGCATTTTGGGCTGCTCTTTGGTGGTGAGCTGCCCGATGGGGCTAAACTTCTGGAGCATACCAATTTCTAGTGGTTTGCACACCTTGCCTTCTTCCCAAAGCCACCAGAGCAGCTCACGGAGGAGGACAGCATGTTGGCCTCAGTGGCACCACACACACTTAGTCTTGCATGTGCCCATTTTATGGCTTGGAAGCGTCAGCCAAGCTTTGTCCTTGCCTGGCTGACCTGCCTCCACTGCCTGCCCTCCCAGCGTTGTCTCCTCTTTCCGGGTGGTCCCACATGGCTAACTGGGAAAGCCACCCATCTCTGCGAGATGACAAATGACTTGCTGAGCCACTAGCACGTGGCTGAACTTTGCCACATTTGGCCCTTTTTCTCTCATTTGGGACCTGGCTGAATGTGTGCAACCTGGAGATGTCCCTAAGAGAAAGAGTCCGGCTCCCCTGCAAAAGGCTGCGTAGCTCTTTATACCTCATTTGAGTTTCCCATTTAAACAGCCCTCTCTGCCAGAGGAGATAAATTCCCGGGGTGGCCCCGAAGGAGCCAGCTGCCCGCTTTCACCGTGGTGGAGACCCATGCAGGAGTCCCACCAGGAGCCCAGCGCCTGCCCAACCTACTGCCCCGTGCTGCTGCTCCCTGCTCCAGCCCGGGTGAGACAGGAGCTGGCTGGTGAGCCGGGGAAAAAAGAGGCTGCAGCAAAAGATGGAACAAACAGAATTTTTTTTTGCATCTAGAGGGGGAAGCACAGAGCTAAAAATAAAACGGGAAGATCAGTATCTGTCAGGCTGACGGCGGATTGGCTCTTTGGAAATGCATGTAATTACCAGGCTGTAGGTAGACATTTGCATGGAGCGAATAGCAAGCTACTGAGACAAGGTTACGCTTTAACCTTTAAGTCCTGAATCTGCTGGAAAACTAAGACAGAACTGCAGGAAATTAACTTAAATTAATAGAGTTGCGGTGACTGTGCCACATGTTACTTTGGTGTGTGTCACTTCGCAGCACAGTGTGTCTTGCTGCCCCTGTGCCCTGGCTCCTGAAGGAGGGATATGCCTTGAAAGCAAGTTTGGCATGCGTGGATGTCCTCCCTCGTTCGGGGATTCAACTTGACTGGAGAGGAGCTGTGGCTTTTTGTGGTCCCTGAGCCTCCCTCCTTAGCATCCTTTGAGTTGGCAGTCTCCAAATGGTTTGAAGGAATCTGGGCAAAGGGACCTGTCCTAGCAGATGCTGCGGGGTTGGGTGGTGGGTGCAGGTGAAATCCAGCTGTGCTGCTCCATGGCTCCCAGCTGGGAGGGCTGGGGGGTGGACGTGGTCAGGGAGATGGATGTTTTGTTGAGAGCCTAGAGCCTGAGCTCTGTGTGCAGAACTCTGCAGGCACCAGTCAGTGCTGAAATTGGACAGATTAGAGCAAAGACGGTCCCTTTGTGCGTGTTTGTGGTTGTGCAGTGCCTACCACTGTGGCTGTAGAACCGGTCCACTGAAAAACACACAGAGGAACCAAAAACATGCCTATAGGCTCCCACTCTGAGCTCCCGTCAATGTTCCTGATGCTCTTGGCCTCCATGCTACCTGCTTACCTTCAGGAGACCTTGCTCTTGCTGATGCTGCCCATCATCCCCAGGTCAGGCAGCACTGTAGGGCAGCGGCAGGCTGGGGTTGCGTGGTGATGGGAGGAGAGGGACTCCTCACCAGGAGGTAGATGGAGATCCCATGGGCGTGTTTCTCATTCCCAGCTGGCCCAACCACTAGAGCTGCTGCTGCTGTTGGATGCAGGTATGAGCAGCTGAGTCAAGCTGAGGATGGAGGGGAAGCAGGTTGGAAAACATGAGGCTTTGAAGCCGGCAGCGACACCCTGCCTTCTGTTGTCACCGTGCTGCCTTGAACCATGGGTGTGGTTTGGAGAATCCCAATTTTTCTGGCCTCTTTGCTAGCTGTGATGACCAGGCAATGCTTGTTGCCAAAAATGCTGCCTTCTTCCCTCCAGCCTGGGAACAGTTTTGTCCACTGTGTCGATGCTGTTGCTTGGCTCAAGCTGACTGTGCTTCTGTGCCTGGTAGCAGAAGCTGAAAGCAGAAACAGTGTAGTGGGGCCAATTGGTGCAGTGCACGACTGCTCACCTCCCCAAAGGGCTAGGCCACCAGGAGCTCAAGCTGCTCCATTGGCTCCCCATCAGCTTCTGAATCCAATTTAAGGCTCTGGCCCTAATCTTCAAAGCAACTAATGGAGGAAGTGCCAATGGCATCAAAGGCTGAATTTAGTTCTGTAAGCAGCACAAGCTGCTCCTCTGAGACAGTCCAGAGCATGAAGGCTGGGATGAAACCTGGGAGAGCAATCTTAGCTGGCCAGGATGTGGCAAGGATGGACAGTATTCAGGGCTCTTGGCCCAGATTCTGGGATTCAGGGGTTGGTTTTTTGCTCTGGGTGACATTGGACCCAGGTTCAGGTGCCTGAACACCATGAAATCCTCAAACCTGGTGCTTTGAGGAGTTTATGCAGAAGCAAATTGGGGCTTTGTCTCTCTGCCTCTGGTGACCCGTCTCTGAAACACAGATAAGTGCTGCCTCGCTTCTTGGGGCAGTCAGAGGACAAGCACATTGGAGACTGTGAGACCTGTGAATTTGGTGACAGCCTAGGATGCACTTTAGGCATGAGAGGGAGCAGTCTTCTGGATGAGACTGGGCAAATCTACACGGTGCTTGTTGTTAGGGAACAACCCATCCTCTTCTGCATGCTCTTTTAGCAAATGAAGAGACCTTCATCCCTCCAGCCAGGCATCAAACCTGGCAGCTATCTGACCCCCAAAGGCATCACTGCTAGATAGTCTGCAAAGCCTGGGGGATGCTGTAACATCAGATGTGGAAGGTGCTTGCATGCTCCAGCAGTGACCTGGGATAAAGCCCAAAGTCTTTCTGCTTGGCTGTTGGGAGGTGGAGGAGCGAATTGTGGTGATCAAGGTGAAAGGCTTGACTCTCCATGTGTTGAGTCCCTTTCATGCCTCTATCTGCTGAAAAAAAGATTAAAATTTATGTACATCAGCTTAGGGGAAGTTATGCTTTACGACTTCTTTACAATGAGAGCATTGTGTAAAAGGGACGTGAGGTTCAGATCTGCCACTGTGTTTTGTTCTTAACTCCAGCTGAGTCACCTGCCTACCTGGACCTGTGTTGGAGTGGGGACTGAGGCAGCTTCACACATTGATGGTATCGTTGTCCTGGAGTCAGGTCTTGGAAAACTTTCCCTGCCCAAAGAGCACCCCACGCACCGAGCTCTTTGGAAATCTTGCTTTGAAGGTTTCTTCCCCGCCTTTTTGGAAATCCCCCTCTTAGATGCCTTCCTGTTTGAACTCATTGGTTTTTTCCAGCCCTTCAGCCAGTAGTGTTTTTAACTCAGGGCGCAACCTAGGAAAAAAACTGGAATACCCTGTCTTAACTACAGGCTTCTCCTGCATGCAATGTAGACGGAACTTGAAGAAAGCCAGTTGTGCCCAAAATTCAGCCTGTTGTTTTTCCGGCTCTGTCAGTTGTCCTGATAAAAGCTATGGCCTCTCCCTGCAAACTCTGCCTCTGATCGTGCTCTTTTTTTTTTGGACGTTGGTTCCTCATCAGTAAGCAGAAAGCAAGAGCCCTTCCCTTGTTACAGCAGGGCAAGGCAGAATTTAAGGCGGTTGGATCTTTCGGAGGAGGAGAAGGGAAATCTGAAACAGTTTTTGGAGAGAGAGAGGTGCCGGCAGCAGGAATAGCCACCAGATTTCCAGTGTGCCTTTGTCGAGCTTGCATGAGGAAAGGTTTGTCGCTGTCACTTCTCCCTCGGTTGTAACAGGCTACTTGTTCCCATAGGCTTTATCGTCTTTTTGTCACCTCCTTCTGAGGTTCTTGCTTTTGTCGACTGCTTGTGAAATCCCGGGGGGAACTGAATTGTCCCTGGAGCCCCAGCCACAAGGTAGTGCCCCAGGGCGTGGGCGGACAGCGGAGGAGGCTCCTGCTCTGCTCTCTCCATGGCTCCTCACACGCAGAGGGCTGAACTGCTCGCAAAGCTGCTCTAGAAACACTGCTGCTCATGGCACGCTGGTTTGAAGCACCTTCCAGTTGATTTTCAAATGCCACACTGTCAACTTGATGTGGGCAATCCCCGTGGCCTGGTGTGCCCATATCTACCTGAACTAGCTTTAAATTAGTCTTGGTAGCAGGGTGTAAAGGACTGGCCGCATTGGTTAAGACCAGGTCTGCCAAGCTCTTTGCCAGGTCTGCCAAGCTCTGTCTCTCTTGGAGGGAACACACGTAAGTAAACGTGCTGAGGATCTTCCCTTCCCATTTGCCCGTCTCCAGCAACATCCACCGAGAAACCTTCAGAGCAAGGTGCCACACCTGCAACTTTGTGTTTAAAGAGATGGTTTTATTCTTGGTGGCTGTGGCTCTTGCTCCCCATAACCGCCGGGCGTCTGCGGTGCGGTGCAGTGCACCCCTCACCGTCCTGCACAGCATGTCCCCAGCTTCTTGCCTGGGCTTTGCATTTCCCCACCATTCTCTACCCGTGGGCTTAATGCCGCTGCACCAGGCTGTGCTCTAGATGTTCCCATCGCTGGATCGAGCTAGCTACCAGGATCAAGTGCCAGCACTTTAAACATGTGCGTCGACAAGCCTGGGAAAGCGGGGAGTGCTGTGAAAGCACAGCTGGCCTTGAAGCACCAAGTGCTTGGTCCGGTCTCGTGTTGGGCATCCTTGCAACTTTGACGCAACGTTACATTTTTGTTTTTGTGGAAATGAACCGAAAGAATGAGGGGAAGTGCTTACAAACTCGTTTCTAATGAAGATCCTGATGTGCGGACAGATCCTTTGTCCAGATATGAAAGTATTTATGCCGATGGCACCTTGCCATTCATACAGCGACTTACACATTTGGTGACGTGATAGCAGTGTATACAAGTGAGGCTGGAGTACAAAAGAGTGAGAGATCAGGGTTTGGCCTTTCCTTCCCCTGTTCTTCATGGGGTTGCACTGGCTGATACCAGCTGGGGAGAGGGTACCTTTATTTTCCTTTGATTTTTTTTTAATTTTTTTCTTTTTTTTTTAGAGGAACAGTAAGCTCTGGTATTCAGTATGGGTTTTACACCAGCGGGACCGTTGCATTAGGGGTGCCTGTTGCACAGCACCTGGTGCGATGAAGCCCTGAGCTTCGCTGCACGTTGAGATGCTGGAAATAGGATGAAAATCCCAGCTTTCATCTTTTGTCACAAATAGTATCTAAAGGAATTTGTACTATTTTTACTGTTTGTTTTTGTTTCTCCCCTCCCCTTTTAACTATGCACCTTAGCATTTGCTGCGGGCCCTGTCACTGGGATATCTCCACTTGGACTTTGAAACAGATGACTCAGCTTCATGGTTGTTTAGAATAGTTTTAAGTTATTTTTGCTATCCAGCCCCATTTTCTATCATCATGCTGCAATTACTGGAGTGCCGGCTCTGCAGGGGAACACTTGCTTCTTTTAAACAAATGGTTTCCTTTGGAATTAAAAAAATAGTTTATGGAAACATTTCTGTGGGCCTTTGATTATTAAATTATTACGAAGGCTCTAATTCTATTTTATGAAAAATACAAAATCTTCATTTTAGAAAACCTAAATTTGGAGGCAACTTTTGAACCGAGGCAGTTTCTTTAACACGAACTTTTAGGGGGGTGTGTGTATGTTTCTTTTCAAAAGGCAAATCTGCCTTCCGCTGGTGCTGCGTTATGTGGTTAATCCTGTTGGGCCTGATCTGATCGGACTGGCGCTGGAGCGAACTGAGCGGAGCTGAATATCGGTGTGGGAGATCCGATCTCCACTGGGAGGGCAGCGTGGCCCCGGGGCAATGGAGCTGGCTGACACCCCCTGCCCCAGAGCTGCTGCTCTCTCCGCCTGCCAAAGCCGCAGGCTCAGCCCTGGGTTTCAGTGATCCTACCTGGGCTGGGAAGAAGTGTTTGCTGTCATGTTGGATCCATAAATGTGATTTTTAAGCTGTTGCAACTGTGCCTGGAGACTGCTCAGACCAAGCCGATTTCCAACTGGGGTGGTACAGCCCTGCCTACGGCATTTTTAGTTCGTTCACATGGGTTGAAGTAACACCTGGTTGCTGTTTTTTCAGAAGTGAGGTGTGCTTGTACCTGCTCTGGAGGTGATATGCCACCTCCTCCTGCCCCGGCTCTTGGGAACTGATGTGCCGGCTCTGCCTTGTCAGGAGAACAGAGCCCAAGGGCCTTCAGGGGAAGAGACCAAGAGCAAGCAGGCTGAGAAAGGGGCTGGGGAGAGCCAGGACAGTTGGGCTTTCCCTGGAAACGGGAGGGTGTGAACCGGCTCTTGACTGGTACAAGTGCCCCTCTGCAAAGTCCTGCCTGAGTCGCAGGGGGATTCACACCTGCAGATCCAAGAGCAAAACCTCACCTCAAGGGATTTCTCCTCCGCCGATGTTGATGAGAAACCCTCCTTGCCACCACGTTTGTAAGTGCTGTGAACGGAGAGGCTCAAAGCACCCTCTCCCTGGGGTGCAGGATAAATCTTGCCAGGCTGCGGCTGTCCCTGGGTCCCCCACGGGATGCTGCTGAGACCATCTTCCAGGGCATGGGTCTCCCAGGAGCTGACCCTGTGTGGAGGGGTACCTTGGGCACTGGGGAGGGCTCCGCATCGCCTGGGGCTGTGCTGGCTGCTGGGAGCATTTGTGGCTTTTGGCCAGGGGTGAGAATTGTTCCTGGCCTCCCTGTTGGGCCATGGGAAGGAGAAAAGAAGGGCTGCGTTCCCAGGGATTTTTTAGGGTATTGCTGGGATTTTTTTTTAGGGAGGGAGTGATGCAGCATTTGGAAGCTTGGCCTTAGGGTGGATTCTTCTCTCCCGCTGCCTCTTAGCTCTCGAGGAGCCTCTTGGCTGTAGTGGGGAAGGGGTTAAGGCTTCCTCACTGGCCTGGGAGCTGCTGCTGGCTGCTTCGTTCCCCTTCCGGGGCTGCCGGGCTGAGGTTTGCTGGTATGTGTGCAATGCGGCGCCATCCGGGCCGAGAGCACCCAGCCCTCGCCAGAGCATTGCGAGAGCCTTCCCGGCTCGACCTCCCCTCCCCTGGCTCATTCCTTCAGCTCTGAGTGATGGGGCTGGGGATCAGGGACCTGCTGGGAGAGCAAAACCAGGGGCTGGAGGAGATCGGTCAGAAAAAAACCGAGCTGCAGCCTGAGCTCCACCAAGACGCTTGCCCAAGATACTCTTGCACAGGGGAGCGTCTCTGGGCACATCCTTGTGTCGGCCCAAGGTTTTGTAGCTTGTCTGTGCTCATGTCTTTGCGATGCCACGGGCTGGGGATGGAAAGGTGGCAAAGGGCTCTGTCTGCTCCCATGGGGTTAGACCTGACGGGGAGCAGTGTTTTGGGCAGGCTTCTGCTTTCCAGGGCAGAGGAGAGGGTTTACTGCAGACACAGGCAGGAGCTGGAAAATTGCAGCAACAGCAGCAGTATTCAAGCCGAAACATAGCGAGAAGCCTTGGAGGGAGATGTAGACTTGGAGGGAGATGCAGATTGCCTGGAGTTCTCTCTGCAACAAAAATTTATGTCCCTTATATAACTGGGGAAAAGCAAACAAAGAAACTTGTCTCCAAGTAGGAACATGGTGTCACTGGGAGAAATCCCGCAGCACAAGAGAGACCTCCGATTCAGGGCTGTTAACTCTTTGGCAGAAGGGCAATGCTTTTATTGCTGAATTTTCAGATTAAAAAAAAGACTCTTGAATATTCCTGCAGACTTGTGCATGTGGGTTGCCTCATTTAGGCAAATGGCAGGAATAATTTCTTGCTCTGGAGTTTTTGGGGGTTCAATGGGTCTGCTTCTGCCCAGGGCAGGGATTTCTGCTGGCTCTGCTGTGCTCCCCCCATGCTCTCCCACCAGCCAAAACGTTTGTTGTCGCTGAAGGACTGTGCTTTGCCTTTGATCTTCTACTGCACCGCCATTGACATTGGCAGGAACCGTCTTGCAGACCAAGGCTGTTATATGGTGCTAATTTTGTAGTCTCAGATAACGGAGCCTCTCTAAAAATGTCATTTGCGGCCATTTGTGGGGTGAGTTTGACAGTGCTGACTACTGCTGGGATGCGTGTCCTGCGGGAGGACCTAGCACACGTGGGAGGTGGCACGCGGTGTCGCTGGGGAAGCTCATGGACAAGTTTCTCAGCAAAAGAATTTCCATTTTTCTACTGTCTCTTAAATGACCCCAAATTGACAAACAAAGTCCGTGGCCCTTGCTTGCTCCAGACTCTCAGGCCCATGCCAAAATAAGATCAGTCAAAAAGGGAATAAATGTGTTGGGGGGGGTGGTTTTGGATTATGGCTACACCATAACTTTCTTATTAACTCAAATTAAGTTAAAAAGGGAAATTGATTTAACCAAGGGAGGCATTTTGGATGCCAGTGGCAATAGACTTGATTGTGGGTTTTTTTCTTTCTCTGCACAGGCAATTATCAAATTAATCTCCTTTGATATGAGCCTAATATCAACACAATCACTAATATATTTATACTTGTCCAATGACAGCTATTCAATAAGTTGTTTTTTTGTTGTTTTGTCGAACTCCACTTTCTTTTGCCTTCATGTTTCTCTGGCAAGGCAGGGGGCTGGTTTCTGGGTGGAAATCCCTGGGCTCCCTCTTTGAGACTCTCACCACTGCCCTTTCATGGGGGTATTGCTATTGCAAAAAAATTCAATCAGAACATAATTAACAGCCCAAAATGTTTCCAAATTGTCACTTGCTATTGGGAACAGGGCCAGTCTTGTGCAGGGTGCTGTAGAAACACTCGTGCGCGGATGAACCAACCCTCCCCAGATCATTTGTGCCTGTAAATCCCCAGCAGCTGAGGCAGAGGGGTGGGATTGCATGGCATACAAGCAAGCCAACAGCTCAGCTGGTGCACATTGCCACTGTAGTCTTACTCTGTTTTTCTCTTTTTTTTTTTTTTCTCCCCTTTTCTTTAAGGGAATAGGGCCTCCACGATCCAGTCTGTGCATGTGTGCGTACGTGTCTCTCTTTCTCTCTCCATTTGTTCCCGCCTCCCCCTGCTTTTTACCCAGCGACAAGTTTCAATTATGTTTGGCTGAAGGGTAGAGCTCTCGTATGGCTCCAGCAAGTCTTGTGAAAATGGGTGGGTGGGTAAAGAGGAGAGAGTCAAGCACTCAGCTGCATGGGAACTCAACCCTTATGAGACAACCGAGAACCCACATTGGAAAAGCTACCGGGAAGCCCATTTCATTTGCCTTCCCACCCTGAGACTGCCTTGTTTGGAGGGGCTGGAGGGTGGTAGAGAAGCAGAAGACAGTTAAATGCTGCCTTGTTACCCTGGGCTTGGTAGACCTGGAAGAAATGATATTTCTAGGGGTCGGTGGGGAAGGTCTGCCAAAAGCCAAGCAGATGCTGGCAGCATGTTCTCCTGTCATGTCCTTTGGGCTATAGGTGCAAAGGCAGATGGGGGTGAGTCAGTAGGTGGTTAGATTAGATCTGGCCATAGCAGGGGATAACTGGAGAGGGGAGGAGCAGGGAGGCTCCGCACAGCATTTCCCACAGGAGCAGAGGGGCCAAACCCTGCTGGGCAGTGAGGCTTGGTCAGCAGGAGGTGGTACCTGCACTAACAGGACACAACGCCTGAGGATGTATGTCCAGTTTTCTGTCTGCAGCCTCAGGACCCCCAGGGATGGCACAGCTGAACCTGGCAAGCTCCTGTCTTCCCAAAAGGGACAATTGCAGGGAGAAGCTGGGAGGACGTGATGCAAAGCAGCAGCTGCTGATGCATCTCGGTGCCCCTCCCTGCAGGACCTTTTCGCTTTGCTGGCTTGCAGCATACCAAGGTGTCCGCACTGGACCCCGTCCTCGCCGTTCCTACCTGGTCCTGGACCTATCTGCTGCCCACCTTCGCTCTCCACATGCACCTAGTGGTGTTTAAGCGCTGTGATTGGGAAGTGAAACCTGACACAAGTAAATATGTTGACAGCCTGTTTTCAGCTGGCAGGGAATGTAAATTATCTCATTTGAACAAGGCTAATGCAGAATCAAGCCATTGGTCCCAAATAGCCCTTATAAGTGCAGATGAGAAATATTCATGGCATCTTCACTCCCAGAATATTGCTTTTATCTTTGTGGTTCCTTGAGTGGCAATATAAAAGTTACTGATTTTGCACTTTTTATGCATCTGAACCTGCAGACTTTGAAATCAGTAGGTTTGCCTGCGTGATTTGCCTCGTTAGATCTGTACCCTTGCAGGCATCTAGGAATGATCTACTCCATAAGCTCCACTGTACTTACTTGTTGTCTTGGGTGTAACATCCTGTCTTTGGAATGTCCTTAACCAGAGCATTGGGACAAGTGGTGGTGAGGTTGGGTTGGGTCTTTCCAGGGCAAGGTAGATCCTGACCATGGGAGATGCTTGTGTGTGCAATGCTGTTGTTGTGACCTGTGTGGCGCAGTCAGCCAACGTGTGGTAGGGTAGATGCAAAGCTCCATGAGGCCAGAAAAGGGACTCCCAAAAACTTTGGACCAAAGCCATTTTGGGGAGTCACACTCTTCAGACTCATTGCCTTGCTTTCTGATCCTCGTTGTAACTGGGATCACGCCCAGCGCCAGAGCGGGACGTGACACTTAGTACTCACTGTTCAGTTGGTGAAGGTACTGGGATGCAGAGGTTGGGCTTCTTCAGCATGTCCAGGGGTCACTTATTTCTTCTGTGGAGCCCAGCTCAGGCCATTTCAGGGAAGTCTCTGTGCTGTCCTCACCTGAGGGCTTGGTTGAGGTGAGAATATCTTGCTCCAGCTCAAGCAGGGAGCCACGAGGTTGGCTCGCGATGGGGTTCTTGCCAGCTGATGGTGATGGTGGGAAAAGGACCAAAAGGCAGCAGACTGCCCTGCTGAAACCACGTCAGGAGCAGCAGTTGGAGGTGGAAACTCCTGTCAGGGTCTCACCCTCCTCCACGATAGCCTTTGCAAAGCAGGTCTTTGCGAGCAAAGGCAGAAGGTCAGATTGCCTTGAAACCTTGACCGTGTTTGCAAGCAGACATCTCTCTGGCTTTGCTTTTTGCTCCATAACAGGTTTTTCCCTTTAAGAACGCAGAAGATTGATTCCTTTGCAGGGCGCATCGCCGAGGCGAGCCATGTCCAAATGGTTTGCACGTCTGCATTTTTTACTGCTCTCGTTTAATATGTATGCAAATGCAGTCTCTCCTGTCCTCACTCTCTGTGTGGGTTTGCACAGTCAGGAGCACATTCCCATTACCGCTGCCCATCTCCTGCTCCACTCTGCATTCGAGGAGACTGCCTTTGAAACGCTGATAGATGGAGGTGCAAGGGAAAAAGAGAGAAATGACGGATTTTCGTAATTTCTTTGCTGGGGAGGGTGGAGGAGTTGGGAAACCAGAGGAAGGAGGTTTAATATATGCAAAATTGTTTATTGGGAGAAAAGGGGGGGCTCCAACTCTGAGAGTTAGGGAGCGTATTTCGTATGCCGTTCCATTTTCAGAGCATCAGCTCAGAGGATTTTAGCTGGAGGTTAGGGAAAAATCCAGGCACTGGCAATAATCTTGTGATAGTGGAAATATCCAGCTTTTCTCCTGATAAATAGACACAAGTCGTAACTGAAGTCAGGGTTTCAGGCCTGGAAAGCAATGTTGGATTTATTTTTTTTTTAATAAATAAGGAGCAAGATGTCCAGAGTTGTTCCCTGCAAAGGGGCAGTATATGGCTGCTGCTACTTTCTTTCCCTTCCTTTTTTAATAGCTGTATTTTTCCAAAGCCTGTCAAAACCGACATCCGTGAAACGTGGACACTCATATACCCAGAGCTACGTTTGTATAAGTAAAACAGGAACCTGTGTGTTCCAGCTAAGGCCAAAATGTGGGAACCACCTTTGGAAACGTGGCCAAAAGTAGGTGAGATTTTCCTATCCCCAAGTGATGGTACTTTTTTCAGTTACGCTGTTTGAAGTTGCAGATCTCCAGTTTCTGCATCTGCTTGGCGGTAACTGTGAAGGCTAAGGAGGTCCATGCTCTTGGTGTGGGAAGCAGGAGATGACATATCCCTTCATCGCCCAGATGATTCTGGAGGAGAAACGGAAGCTCATGCTGCATCCCACCCGCTTTGGTGAAATTTAGGTCCTTTAAATGCCAAAGGGACAGGTTTTCAGGTGGATTTTAGGCACTTCAAGTCATTCACTATTTTAATCTTTAAACGCAAAACACCTTTAAAACCTGGCTAGTTTTAAAGCCCATTATAGAGTGCCAAAACCTTCATTTACCAAGCTGCCACGGCTGGTGGGGGTGCAGGGTGCGGGGTGGGAGGGCTGCGAGGAGCTGGGGGCCACGTGCCCCAGGGTGAGGGGTGGCCACGGGCAGCCTCCTGCTGCTTGTGCCCCCAGAGCCTGGGGCTCTGCCTGGAGCACAGGTAATATGGCCAAAGCCGGATCTTTTCCAAACTCCTTTAGGAGTTCACAGACAAAACACCTCTGATATGTTCCTTACTTTCCTTTCTAGAAGCCATAGGGCTTTGCGTGCTGGGAAACCCCCTCTGCTGCGGTACAGGCTTGTCAGGGGTGTTTACTTTTGCATCTCCAAGTTTTGCGAGAGTGTTTTGTGTCTCTAGCGCTGGATGTTGTGAAACCCCTTTCCACGCGGTAGCACAGCCATGCCCCCGCCTCTGCGAGGGGACAGGCAGGAGCCACGGCGGCGCACAGACCTGGTGCTGGGGCTCTGCTCCGTAAAACTCAGACCTTGTCTCTGCTTTTGGCACAGGTTAGAGGGACCAAGGGGTGATGTTCAAGAGGGGACCTGGTGCCTGGAGGTGCTCGGCTCCTGCGGTGATGTGCAAAAGCTTGTTTCATTCATGCAACAGGCTTGGAAAGTCTCAGTGCTCGGGAGATGAGCTCTTACGGGCTCCTGCTCCTGCTTTACCTTCCCCGTGCTCTGGGCAAAAGCCTGCCTTTGGCAGTCTTGAGACATGCTGTAGCTGCTAGCTGAGGTGGGATCATGGGCTTCCCCGCTCTCTGGGTCCGCAGCCCACACTTAGGGCTGTCTCTGATGCAAAGGGCTGTTCTTTGTGCTTCTTTTCTTTACGTCGTATTTGGGAGGCTTATCCTGTCCCTTATCAACAGCCGTGTTATTGGAAGGGGCAAGTGTAGGGCTGTCACAAGCAGCTCCCGCTCTGCTGCTCTTGCCTGTCCCTTAGTTCCCCTTGCAATGTGTTTGCTGGGAAGCATCTTGTGTGCCATGTCCTCACTCTGGTGGGTTTGTGTCGCTTCTGATCACAGGCTCCAAACTTCCCCTGTTATGCTTGCTTTTTTAACAGTGTCTTTTTATTGGCGAGTAGCTTCATGGAGCCTTTCTACTTCCCTCATCTGTAAATTGTCCTCTACATAACGAAGAAACCGTTCTGACTACGTTTTGATGTGTTTGTCGCCCAACAGATGTCTGGGTGGTTAAAGTGCCCCCTGAGTACAAGTATCCTGTGTTTGCGAGCTCTTTGATAGTTGGTTCAGGAATCTTTTTGTTCTTTCTTTCTCTCCTTGAGTCCTGGGGGTCTGTAGCAGATGCCTGCCGCAGTCTCTCCTTTGTTTTCTGCTCCTGATATCTGTGCCCACAGTGTTATTCCTCTACCCTCTCCCTTATCAAATTAGATTATCTCCTTCTTGTAAGTACTTTTGACACGTGCGGCTGTGCAAAGGCATGATAAGCATATTGGATCATGCTGTTAGGTGCCTGCCATTCATGTCTGCGGTTCTCCATTGCACCTTTCCAGGACCTTAGGGCTGAGTTGGCACGTTACCTGCCATAAATAACGGTACCAGCAAAAGCAAGGCCAGCTAGCTCTCTTCCCCACTTGCAGCCGAGTCCCAACACCCCTTTCAGGTACTGCCACATCACCCTGCCAGTTTTGTCCCGGTGCTCTGCACCACGTCACTACGACCCTCGTGTCATCACTTTTTTTCCCTGCTGATCTGTGTCTCCAGCATCTCCCCTTGTGTCCTGAACTTGCCTGGTGGCACTTAAGCTTCTTCTTGGTGCTGCAGGCTGCTCCTTGCCTGTTCCTTGGCTCCCTGCCTTTCCACTGGCTTTCCTGGCTTCCACATGTGATCCAGAAAAACCTCTTTGTTATTCTGTCCTTCCTCCCCATCACAAACCTGTGTTTCTGTTCCATCTTTCATGAAAAAGGTCTAAGACTGAAGGTGAAATGTGATAACAGCCTTCAAAAATATGTCAGTGGCTGCTGCAAACAGGATAGGAATAAACGATTCTCCGTGTCCTACAGTGGGTAGGACAAGAAATTATGGGCTTAAACTGTAGCACAAGGGAGATTTAGGTTTGATGTTCAGATATCCTGGGGGTGAAGCACCAGAGGAGGCTGCCGGGAGTCGCTGGAGGGGCAGGTCAGACGAGCAGCTGTCAGGAGAGGCTGAAGGGGAGCCGAGGGGATAGCGGGGTGATCCACAAGATCATTTTTCATCCTCTCCAGCCCTCTTACCTCCCCTTCCATATGCTGGAAGCCTCCAGCTAGGCAAGGGGCTTTTTGTGGCTTGCTCAGCCAGGCTCGTGCCTTTCTCCCTCCTTCCTTTTTGTCTCTGTTGCAGCAGTTCTGGCAAATGCAATTGCAGCGAGGCTGGATGTAGGCACTGCAAACCTCTCCTCCCAAAACCTTTCCTTTGTGCTTGGTGGCTCTTTTCAAACCTTGTGTGCTGGTGGAGGTGATGGCAGCTGCAATCAGAGCACTGGGACATGCAATAGTGACAAAAACAAATGCTTTGCTTCACCCAGAAGGGTCAAGACTGAGTCTGGGGGCAGCCCTGGAGATGCTGCTCAAGGCCCTCGATGGGAAGCCGCTGCCGGCTTTGCAGAGGGCTGTGTCGTACGCGTGTCAGTGTGTAGGTGGAAATGCGAAGGTGAGGACGGCTCCTAGAAGTGCTTGTCCCAGCCGGCGCTCCGCTCTTCAGCTGGCTGTGTGACTGCAGGAGCGTGGGCAGGAGCTGTATCGCTGCCTGCATGCGTGTGCCTGCCCTGGGCGGGTGCACCAGGACACCCGGGGAGCCAGGGATGGGGGGGAGGAGTGGGGCTCCTTGCAGAGCTCCCCGTCCCTACCTCCTGAGGAGGATGTTGCAGGGCAGCAGCCAGCCTGGTGGAAAATGCTGTCTTTGCCAAAACAAAAATCTGAGGGTCTGGGAGTCACAGAGGGCTCTGTCCAAAACCAGCGTACAGCGCAAGAGCAGCCGTGTTGTTTCTGATGCTACTGGCCGGGAGGTCGCCGAGTCCCCTGGGCACCTTAGCTGCCTGCTCCTGACACCCACCTCTCCTGACCCTTCCCCATCTGGCACTGCCACGGTCCTCTCAGGGTCCAGTTGCATCTGTGCTGTGTCCCTGCTTTCCCTCCCCAAAACCTCCCCGCCTCCTCTCCCTGGGGTGCTGGGAGGGGTGGTCCTGGGTCCTGGTCAGCCATGACCCCCTTCACCCACCCCGCAGCACCATCCCCTTCACAGGTCTCTACTAGGAGAGGTGGGCAGGGAGAAACAGGCGGATGAATAATTTATTATAACGATGCAAAATAGGGTTTTAAAACTCTCCCTGTATAAATATTTATTTTTGACTCGTTAGCACCGCAGCCGCCTCTGCCTGCCCCCCCCGCCCCCCAACCCTTCCCCTTCTCTTTTCCAAAGTCCCCCTCAGCCTTGTGGCTATCACGGCTGGTTCGCCCAGTTCCGTCCGTCTGTCTGTCTCTCCCGCACTCGCTTTTCACATGATCCGATCCCCGGTGCCAAATGCTTCCCAGGGAAGAGAGGAGAAAAAAACCAACCTCTTTCTCGTGCGCGCACACACACGCACACACGCACAAAAAACAACACCGGGAGAGGGGGGAGATGGAGCAGCACACACAGGCACACGCACAAAACCCTTTGAAGCTTGTGCAGGGTAAGGGTTGTTTCTGTGGTAACGGCGCGGGGATTGGCGGCGGTCGGTGAGGGCCTCCATCCCGCGGCGGTGCAGAGTGATTAATGAGCCGTTGCTGGGCTGTACGGGAGCGCTCGGGCCGGGTTGCGTGCTGCAGGGCTGCTCTGTTGCCGTCGGACCTCGGACACCTCTTCATCCTCCTCCGCTCGCCCCGGGCATGCTCGCTCTGGCGGTGCCCCACACCTCCTCGGCACACGTGGGCTCTCGTGGGATGTTGGCCCACTGAGGGACTGGACAGCCAGGCTTGGGACATCCCTCTGTCCTCTGCTCTGGTGGTGCTCGAGCATCCCTGGGGCTGTGGCCTTCATCCTGCCACCCAGCCTTGCTCCTCTGCACTGAGGTTGGTCCCAAGGCAGGGCTGGCATCTCCTCCACTGCAGGGACAGGCCAGAGCCATGGGGGGATATGGTGGCATCAGCAGGGGGACAAGGCAGTCCCGTCTGATGGATGCAGACATGCTCATGGCATTTTGGGGAGCATCACTCGTAGCCTTACCTTGATGCCTGCCCCATTGCTGCCTGCAGCTCCTGTCTCCCTCCCAACCCCACAACTTCTCAAGGCTGTAGGGTGGCTTGTGGCTGCGCAGAGACAAGGGTTGTGCTGTCCCTGTCCCCTGGCCAGCCTTGTTTAGTGCCACCACCCATTGATCCAGGTGTCACTGGAGTGCACATACCATCTCCCAGCGAGAGCTGCAGCTGCCGGGGAACCTTACACCGCAGCATGCTTGGAAACTCACCTCGTTTTGCTTTCTGTTTTGAAAAGGCAAAGGAGAAACAGGCATCATTCACATCTCTTGGGCGAACAATAATAATAACGAGTGAGTTTCAAATCTCTTTCCCCCAAAATAGCCAAACCAGAACACGCACAGCCTTCCCGAGCCGCTGCCTGAAACAGATGTGCTGCCAGTGAGGCAGCTATTTATAATGTGCAGCGTTCCCTTTTCAGCCGCAGCGACTCCAGCCCTCGGCTCTTGCGCTCGGCAGCTCCTTTTGAAGCCCGTAGCTCTAATCTGGGGACTGTTCCTGGTGCTGCTAAAAATCTCCTCGTAAACCTGCCGGGATGCCAGCAAGCTGGAGCCCTGTCTGCTCTCTGCCTCCGAAGGGGGTTTAGCATCCCCAGAGGCTCCCGGGATGGGACTGTCCCATCCCCAGATGTCCCCACTGAGATGGGACAGCAATGGGATCTCATCGGGTGACATGTCCCCAATGTCCCTGTGGCTGCAGCCTCTACAGAGCACTGACCCCTCTCTGCCCCAGGGCTGGGGGGCTCAAACCCTTTCCCAAGCCCTAATTTGAGAGGTTTTGCCATACAGAGGATAAGGAGGGGGTCAGGACACTGTCACTGGATGGGGGGACAGGCTGATGTGGGTTTGAGCCCAGAGTTTGATCTGGTCCTCACCCAAGAAGAGGCATGGTGCAATGGCCTGGGGGTATGCGGGCAGCATGGGATAAGGAGGAAAACTGGGGATCCAATTAAAAGGAGATTCGAGGGGATTTGCCAGCACTGGCATCCACACTTAGGGTGGGTGTTTGCTAGCCTGGGGGTCCCACAGCAGCCCCAGAGCTGTGGCATGGCTGCGGGACCGTCACCTTAGGCTACCCACACCCCCGGGGACCGCGGGGGGCTGGCGTGACCCCGTCCCAGGAGGGGCTGCAGCTCACAGGCACCAGAGCACCCGGGGCTGAGCACCCTCGACGCTTCTTCGGCCCCTCGCACGCTGATGAATAAGTGTGCTGGTATGTCAGGGCGGGGAGCGGGCGGTTAGGCAACGCGGCGGCGTGCATGTGGAAGCTGTTTATTGCCAGGGCTGTTGCAGGCCCCGCTCTGCCTCCCGCAGCGCCGCGGCCGCCCCAACCAGCCCGGCTGGTATGGCTGCTCTGCGTGGGGCCGGGCAGGGGATCGGGGCCCCAGCCCAGCGGGGGGAAAGCAATTACCGGGAGACGGGGCTGGTTGGGCTGTGAGTTTTGTTTCTATCGCATTCCCTGTTTTCTGTTTGCATTTCTCCCAAGCAGGATGTTCGGAGGTGGGCGGATCATTCGATCCAAATCCCAGGTTTTGGGAATGGCTTGAACCTTGCTCTCCTTTCTCAGGTGGCCCAAGAGCATCATCCCCAGCCTGGTGTGGCACGGTCGGACAGGCAGCTGGGAGCTGCGGTGATACGGAAGGTGCTCCCTGCCCTTTAGAAAGGGAGATCCGGCAAAACATCCCCCAGAATGACCTGCAATGGGCTGCTCCGGCTTTGCTCCCTTGCCGTTTTGCAGGTGCCAGAGGATGGGGTTGTGCATTGGTGGGCAGAGACCACCCGCAAACTCTGTCCTTTAAACTCCAAATCCCATCTTGAGGAGGAGCATTAGCTTGTCCTCCTGCCCGGAGAGCTCATGCCCAGGTCAGCCTGGAGGAGAAGAGGGTAGTGATTTTAAAATGGCCCGACGAGCCATCTCTAACTGAGGGTGGGATTTTGGGAAGGGGCTGAGGATGGGCTGCCTTGGCAAGGCTGCGTCGTCTTGGCTCCAGCAGCACAGTGGGTTGGCTCAGCCCGGTGAGGTTCCCATGAGGAGGGCATCCCTGGCCGAGACTGGAGCCTTCCTGGTTTCCAGTGGTAACCGACAAACCTTTGCTCCTGGAAGAGGGACTGTAACACAGTCCACAGCAGTGAAGCCTCTTAAAAGCTGGTCTCATTGCAGTTGTGTTAATTATTAATAGAATGTGGGGAAGAAAACACTGGAAAACCCCAACTCTTCAAGGCAAACTGCCACTTCATCTGCGTCCAGCAGTGTGGGCCTGGCTTTGCCCTGACCCAAGGGGAGATTCGCAGGTGTCTCTTCCACTGGCTGGTGTCGGCGAGTACGAATGGAGAGGCTCAGCTGTCTCTCTGAAAACCACAGCAGTCCAAAATGGGGGACTTAAATGGGTTGTGTGGGTCTTAACTTGGTCTTTAGCAAAGATTTTTCCGCCCTGAAGGGATGAAGTCCCTTTTGGCAGTGTCTCTGCCCGGCAGGACTGGCAAGATGCTGGAATTGCAGGGTCCGCCAGCACAGAGGCACTGGGGATTCCTGTCCCAGCCTGGGCCACCCTGCAGCGCTGCATGGGCAGGATGGGACCCCAAGACAGTGCTTGGACTGCACCCACATAATGAGTCAGAGCTTGGGGATCTCAGCAGGGCAATTTTCATGAAAAATAAGGTAATGGGGAATTTTCACCCAAAAGCTTTGTGGACCTTGAGGGTTTCTTCCCCCATATCTGACCGTGGGTAGGAGGGATGTCTCCATGAGGGAACTGGGAAGTGTTTCCATGGAAACCAGCAGTGTCACTACGGGGTGGACCCCACAGCAGAGATTTGGGGCCTCCATTGGCACTGCAGAAGTGGTGCTCAGTGCTTGGAGGCACCAGCCTGGCAGGGGCTCTTGGAACGGCGATGCCTTGGCTCCACTGCATGCAGCTGGGAGAAACTTTGCTCTGCCCTTGGTCCTCCATGTGGGGAGGAGATCCCAAACCTCGGGGGCAGGCGATGGCTGTAGGTGCCGCAAGCCCACCCTCCTTCCCACCACCCCCTCCAGGAGCCCCTGCCTCCCCTGGCGTGCTCCTCTCTCCCCTTTTCCCTCGCCTCCTTTCCATTCCCCGTTCCCTTTCTCTCCCTTTCTTCCCCTTGCTCCACCCCCCTCCAGACTCCTCTGTGGGGCATTGATTTTTCCATCCGTCAGCGAAACGCTTGAGGAAAATGAAAGAGCATCTTCGTGATCGATCAGGAGAACTCTTCAGCCTGGGGTCAGGAAGGGTTTGAATCAGCTGCTCCCCTGGCATATAATTACCCTCTCTCTCCCAAGCCGGGGCTTTTCACATGCCTGCGGGAGCAGCCGTCCCGATGCGGGGCCGGGGCATTGCTTGGGAGAACACCTCTGTGCGATGCATCAATGCTGGGAGAAACTGCCTGTGGATATGTTGGGTTTCACTGTTGCCAGAGCTCAGCTTTGGGCTGGGGTCTGTGCGCTTGCGCTCGCTTTGTGCTGAGCGGTGTGTGCTGAGTGGGTGCGAGCGTGCGCACGCTTCTCCCTCACCAGCATCGATCGCTCCGTATGTAGCTAATTCTGCGCGGTGCTTGACGAGGGTGGGCAGCTTTGAGGCTGCGAGTTTAAAGAAGCTGAAAGAAAACCAAATCCAATAGGCGTTGGGTGTCCAACTCCTTTCTTTTGAACATCTCATTTGCAGCGAGCATCGTCTGGGATGTGCTGCCCATACAGACCATGTTGGTAGCAGCCTGGAGATGCCTGTGGAAATGCCAGAGTTTGCCATCTGGTACCGTGCTGGCCCCTGAGGTCCCACCGCTCGCTGCCTTCCCCCAGAGAGTCGGCAAATAGCTGAGGGAGCTTCTCATTCCACCGTGGGGTAGCTGCATGCAAATGTTGACTTCTTCATGGCAACCAGTGTGAGTCATGCTGGGAGCCGGAGGGGGACGTGTGCGCTCTGCTTGTGGACTGTTGCCTGGATCCGATGGGTTGTTTGCACGGAGGTGTAGGCACAGGCCTCCCTGCAGCTCTTGCTGGAGCTCTGTCTCTGCTCGGTGGGATGTGCTCACCGGTTCGTGTGTGCAAGGTTTCCAGTGCTCGCGAGTGTGGTGGTGGAGTTGTGCAGTTGAAATGCGTCTGCATGGAGCATTGCCCTCACGGGCATGCGTGTGGGCTGCTGCATTGGGTCTTGTGACATGGCAGGGAAAATGTATCCTTTGGACTCGTCTGAAGGAGAGGGCTCCCGTGCCCACTTCCTCACCAGCATGGGGGGACACCAGCACCAACACCAGGCATCCCAGCACATCATGAAACTGATAGGTTTGGTGTCACCCATCTCAACTGACCTTTCTGCTCCCCACTCCCAAATTCCTCTTACTTCCCATAGATATTGGTCAGCCTGTTTCCTGAGCTAGATGTAGGGGTCTCAGACCTGGGGGTGCACAGCACATGGCTGGTTGGAGCTTGTTGGATCACGTGGAGGTCCAAGAGCAGGGCACAGCAGCTTCTCGCGGTGGGTTGTGCATCTCAGCTAACACCTTCCCCTGGGCAGGTGCAGCGTGAAAGCATTCCATTAAGAGCAACCAGGAACAGTAAGAGAGTGAGGTGGAAATGCAAGCCATGGCTCTGCTCCTTCATCCCCCCTGGTTTTCTGTGTCTTCTGGCCCTGGAGAGCCTGGCTGTGGGTTACATGTTCACCCAGCTGCCCCCACCGGCATTTGCAGCCCTTCACTCCACAGTCTGCAGAAGACCAGGGGGCTGGTTGTTGCTCCATGTTCTGCCACTGTTACATGGAAGCTCACAGCCATTCGATTCCCCTTGTGTTTCCACGCTGGCCT
Source organism: Burhinus bistriatus (assembly GCA_013397275.1). NCBI lineage: Eukaryota > Metazoa > Chordata > Aves > Charadriiformes > Burhinidae > Burhinus > Burhinus bistriatus. Next base: position 64,687 of record VYXH01000340.1, read on the forward strand.
GGGAATAAGTACACATGGAAAGAGATGAGGACAGAAAAGCAGTGGCAGGGTGAGAAACCGGAGCAACACGTTCCTGCTCCCACTGCAGCCAGTTCAGACCAGCCAGACCAGAGTGCTGTGGGAGAAGGACAATGCAAAAGCTCTGGTTTTCTCCCTCCGAACCAGCAGGCATAAGTTTGCTCCGGCACGGATGCGTTGCAGATGTGCTGATAGCAGCTAGCTGAGTGCTGACGCTGCTGTGGAGGAGCTGGCTGTGGAGCCATAGGTAAGGCTGAACTGAGTTTATCTGCTCCACAGATAACGTCTTCTGCTGAAAGCAGCTGAAACAGCTGCATCCTGGGTTTGTTGGAAAAGTTTATTTTACAGCATGTAATGAGAGCTTGCCCTGTGTCCCTGGTAAAGCCTTGACATAAAGCCCCATCTGGGCAGGGTCTTTGCCCTGGTGGGATTTGGCATCAGTCTGACAGTCAGGGGAACTTTGCTTAACCTGCAAGCGTTGCATCCCAATATAAATGTGGATCTAACCCAGTTTCCTTAAATCTGTGTCACTCTGTTGATAGCAAGGGAAAAAGGCAGATTTATGCAAGTGGGTAATCTGGGATCTTCCCGTTATTCCTTGTAAACAGAGTGCTTTGGTGAGCTGTCACCAGGTAATGTCACTGCTGGGTTCAGTGCAGGTAATGGGGACAGGGAGGACTCCTGGCATCTCTCCATTGCTCTGCCACCTTCTTGCTGACCACCCTTGGTCTTCCTGCTGCCTCCTAGCTCCCAGGTCTGTAAAATGAAGATAAAATACTATGTGACTTGCGGGGGAGCTTGCAGCCCAATTAAGAAGTGCATGCTAATTAAAGCGAGCTTCTCCATTCCTGTTGATATCCCGTACCTATTGGTGGGGAGTTGGAAAGCTCTGGGACGCGGGAGTGCAAGGTTGCGACAGAGACAAAACAATACGTTCTCAGACTGCTGAACAGAAAGTGGATCCATGTGTTAATCTGGGAAAAGGAGTGTGAAAATAACTGCAAATCCTTCACAACTTTGTTGTAATTTCCCCCAGATAGGATGCAGGCAGGAAAAATGCCTGTTCCATGCTCCAGCCTCCTTGGCTCCCAGGTTGTTGCTGAGCTAAACCTGAAGCTGATGCAAGAGGAAACCCTGTACCGTCGCTGGGCTCCACAGGTGGCTGCTGGAAATTTGGGGGGAAGGGATTAATAATTGCATTGTGTGGGGGCAGGTGGGGTCCCAATGGCTCAAGGGTCAGCCACGTCTGCTCCCTGGCACGTCTGGGCTGGTTCCCGGCTGGCTCAGCCTGGCTGCCGGAGGAGCTGGGGGGATGCCCTGGTGGACACGGTTAAGCAGTGCTTCCGACAGCAGCACGCTCCCGTTGAACAGGGGTCCATGGGGTGCAGAAAGCCGGGCCCCTCCTGGCTGCCCAGATGCCTTTCTGCTAATGCTCATCTAATTAAACAGCAGCCTGGAGTGGCTGAAACCGGGGCAGCCGGAGAGCTGAGGTTTTCATCCAATAGATTCCCATCTCCAGCTCGGGAACCAGAAGAAAAACCCTTTTCATATCGTCAGATCAATACACAGGTGGTGTTCTCCCTCCCTTCCCCTTCCTCTTCTCCAGCTCTCCTCTCCCCTCCTGGGCCAGGGATGCTTTACAAAGCAAGAGCAGGGCTGGGGTCTCTACCCAGTGGATTTTGCACCTCATTTCCCATCCCGGGGCTGCTGTGCGTGCCACGCACCTGCTGAACGGCCAAGTGGTGCTGGGAACAGCAATCGCTGAGACCAAGCTCTCAGCAGGTATCTGAGAGAGCAAGTCTTGGCTTCAAACTGGGGCATGGTCCCTCCTTCAGGGAGAGTTTTCAATCAGTAATGTCTCTGAAGAGACAGTCGCTTTCCCCCTCTTGCTGAGACAACTGGCAAAGCTACGAGACTGTGAACGTGGGCAAGATTTGACCAGCAACTTTTGTACTGCTTGCTTAGGTACAGGCAAGGGTTAACAAGAAGCGACATTTTATTTTGCTGTGCATCTTCGGTTCTCTGGAAGGAGATGCTCTTCCTGGTGCTTTGGGTGTTGTAAATGCATTCTTCTTCCCAAGGTGTCTTCTGAAAACTAGCTCCAGTGTGTCGTCAGTGGTGGAGAAATGATTATGGAGAAGCAGCTGTCCGTCCCCTCCTGCCAGCTCCCAGTGAGGCAGCAGGAGGGGTGACGGCTCCTCTGGGTGCTGGCTGCTGGCAGCAGATTTTGTAGTGCCTGATCCAGGCTCTGGTGTGAGTAGGCAGTTTCAAGCTCCAGCCTTTCCCACCCCATCTCAATGTACCGGGGCAAGAAACCATCATGCAGTGCCCAGCTCGGTGCAATCTCCGACTGTGGTGGGGTTTTTTCACAATAAGAAAGTTGTACAAATCTTCCCGCAAACGTCAGCCTGCTCAGGCAGCCTGGAAGTGGTCGGCTTCAGCTCCTGTATTGTTTCTCCCCGCAGGAGAGAAATTACTGTCCTATTTCTTCATGCAAAAATGAGGGACTGGAAACAGGCTGAAGGGGAGAGGAGCTGGATGGGTGCCCCAGAGACCTCACCATCTCGGAGGATGGCAGCCCAGTCTTAGGTTACAACCTCTCTGCTCCTTCCCTGATCCCTCTGTCATTAATACAGGGCTGGGTTTATTGGGTTTATTATCCATGTTCCTGCATCAGGCTTCAAACACTGGCCATCAGCATCTGAGCCTGCTGCTGGATCACAAACCATCTTGGGATGCTCCAGCCAAGAGGGAAGTGAGCTCCACACCTGCTAGCAGGGGAGGACTGTTGCAGCCAGATGCAAGCTTTTCCCTGGCGTTTCCCCCCTTTCCCCTTGCCCTAGCCTCAGGCCAAGCAGGGAAAATCCTTCAGCAGGACCCCAGCTGGGGCTGCTGGCTTTCCATGGCAACGGTCCATCAGGGGGTCGGAGTCGGCAGTGAAAAATTCAGCCCCCTCCTTCCCTCGCCTGGGCTGCCAGTCGCTATTTTGATTGCATTCCTGGGGAGCTGGGCTGCAGATGTGGTTGCCTTATCTTGGGAAGGTCTGAGTCAGTTTTTCCCTGCACGACGGAGCAGGCAGCTGAGGGCTGGAGGGAGGAATAAATAGCTCCCAAGGAATGCTGGGGACGTCTGTCCCTGGGGACAAGGTGATGGGCCAGGAGCCTTAAACCATCCATGATCCAGGACTTGTGGTGCCCATGTGGCACAGCACGTATGTAGGAGATGAGGGAGACATGTCTGCTGAGCAACCTTCATACATCCTTGACATCTTGGCCAAGGGAAAAGGGGGTTGGCCCACAAGCAGCTGTGCTGTGGGCTGGATCCTGCTCCTGGGAAGACCTGAGGAATATGGGGGTGGAAGCACATTCACCCCACCAGCACGTATCCGGGCCGTGTGTGCTTGCCACACCTTGCCACACCAGCTGATGTGTCAGTTGAAGAACTGATTCCCTCCAGCTTTACATGGGTGTAACTGAGAGCAGGATCTGAGACCAGATACATTTACTCACTGACTGTCCCCCATGCGCTGCTGTGAGCAGATCTGCATCCAGGTGCTGCTAGCAGAGCGCAGGGTCCAGCACGCTTGATGGTGTAACCACCTGGCTCCAGTGTGAAGGCTGGAAGTGGGACAGTTGCTCTGGTTCCACTGGTTGCTTTACTGAAAGGGAGCTGCTTTCTTCCCTTCCTCGTGGAGGTGATGTCTCTGATTGCTTTTCTGCTCAAGAAGCTCACTCCTGGATGCTTCACCATGGAGATGTGATGTCTCCATGCCCAGCAAAGCTGCTGGGGAATGGTGAAGCCCTGGTGATGGGCCCAGGTTTCATGCTGCAAGCTGAGCTCCTTCTGTAAACCAGGACTCAGCCTGCTCAGAGCCGAGGGAAGGTTTGTGTAAGATGCCGTTATCAATCCAAAGCATTAACCCCCCCATAGGTTGCGCACCGAGTAATCATCAGTCCAAAGTAAGAAAAAAAATAACCACATTAAGCGTTAAACACGTTGCAAGTTTTCTTTCTGTCAGTGGGATCCTCAACTCAGGTTTTCCAGCGTTTGCCCAAAGTCTGGCAGCTCAGGGAGCAATTCTGCTTTGTTGTCCTTTTTAGTTTTCTCCAAATCTGCAGGGTTTGTCATGCAGATCCCTGGCTCCTGGAGATTAAGGGCTTTTGGGGAAGGGTAGCGGGCAGGGAAGACCCTTTAGTGATGGAGGGTGCAAAAGGCAGGGCCTGGAGGAAGACAGGACACCCAGGATGGCTGGTGGTGGTGGCCACTGTGTCCTCCGTGCACCCCCGCTACAGTGGGACCTCAGGCAACAGCACCAGGTTCTGCCCATGCAGGGGCAGCTGGGCACCACGGGATGTCCCAATGCCATCGGGGCTGGGGACTGAGCTGGCTTCCAGTCTCTCATCTCAGAGCTGCAGCCAGGAGCCAGGGCTCGGGAGAGGGTTTCTATAGCAACAGCTGCCACTCACTCCCCATCTTGGATGTAAATTAGTTAGGATTTTATTAGTGTGCAGAATTTCAAGAGGCCGGAGCTAGTGAAGGGACCTGATGAATTCAGGACAGGAGGGTGCGAGGGGAGCCTGCCCCGGCACCATCAGGCAGTGCTGGTTTAGGAGCATCTTTAGGAGTTTGGACCAAGGCAGGTTTTGGGGTTTTCTGAATTGCTCAGATGCCTGGCTTTTCACCCCAGCGACAGCAAGCGCCTCTGAAATGGCTCTGGGTTTTCCGTAGCTCAGGCAGGAGGCTGGAGATGGGGTGCAGAGGCACAGAGGGTGGCACTGACCCCAGGAGAAATGGATGGGGTGGGGTGACTTGCCCCAAAGCCTGGGAAACGGAGTGCTGTGGGGTGACCTCCCTGTGCTGGCTGGTGGATGTAACCCTGATGGAGACAACACTGTAAGGCATGAAAGCCCAAACCCCCTCTCTCTCTTGGACACTGTTGGGAAGACCAACAAGGACACATTGATGATGATGAGTCTGAAAATACTTATTAGAAACTAATCTAGCTGCTCTTTACATTTGCTAGAGCAGCACTTTTGAGCTGTAGGCAGCTGGACCAATGTGTAAGATGCTCTTTGTCTCACAGATCTTGCAATCCAGATTGAAGCATCAGGTAAGGAAGGCCTCATGAGGTCCAACACGGGGTCAGCCTACCAGAACTGGAGACCTGCTTTCAGGCCCCGGACTGGGCAGCTCTGAGTTTCCAGGCAGGGGTTTCCATACCCCTTTACCTCCCTTTTGCAAAGTGGTTCCTCAAGAGTGCTAACGGCGTGAGACCATTCTGAGTGACCACAGCTGGTGCAGCACTGTCTCTAGAGGGTTTTCAATTAAAAACTTAATGATGAAGCTACATGGTGGTTCAGTAGAAGTGTTGGTGTCTATCAGTGATTTTTTGAGCCAAAGAGGTGAGGAACTGGGGCTTTTTGAGAGCCACGGGTAGGACTGCAGCAGGGGTTTTTGCTTGGTCAAGGGGTCTGCTGGGTGTTTGATCTCCCCAGGCTTCCTTGTTAGTGGGATCATGGCTGGTGTTAGATGGGATCAGTTTCTGCTTAGGCTTCTCCATGGACATCCAGATATTTGCTGGAGCTGACTCTGGAAAAGTGGTGAGTTGTGAGTGCTGCTCTGTTGGGAACTATCCTCTTTGTATGCTCAAATGTAGGCAAATAAGGAGAGTGATTGTAATGCCAGTTGCTGCCCGCAGATCAAAAGTCTGGTGTAAAACTTGTGTGAAAAATCTTGATTTCTGTGTGCTTTCCAGTTTTTCTGTGGCTAGGAGCCATATTTTCAGAACTCATATTTTCAACTGTTTGCCTCTAACCATGAGGGCTGTGAATTTTCATTTTCAATGAAAGAAGAGGTTTGGTTTTTTCCTTTTTTTTTTTTTTTCTTTTTCTTCCGTAACTTCATGGCTCTGGGATCAGGGGCTTTGTGGAAGTCAAAAGGTTTTGCGACACCTTCTGATGGTGCTGTGATATTTGCCAACGCTGGGTTATAGTTGGATGGTGATGTGTAAGGTTTATATATCTAGTGTAGATATAACATGAATGTGCTTGTGCGCAGCAAAAAAGAGGGTGGGAAGAGCCCTTGAAATACTAGAAGTGTGGGGCTGGGCTGGCTGGTTGGCAAGTGTTGATTTAGAAGCGGGGCGGGGGGGAAGCCAGAGTTTTGATGTTTGGGGAGTTTGTCATGCTGCAAAACAAATTACAGATGAGTGACTGATGTTCAGCTTGGATGGATTGTGCTGGGATCAGAAAGGGAGTTTTCCTGCCCCATCCTGTGCGAGGGAGGCTGGTTGCAGATCAACCCAGCTGCAGCCCATGCTTGGGGGGACCCTCTTGGCCTAATCCATAAATACTGACGTTGTAATTACTATAAAAACCTGTTCGTCTCTTCCCGCATAGTGTTCATCCTCTGGGCTTAGGTAGCACTTTTTTTGTTGATTTGCCCCCTCAAACACCCTCCCCCTCCTTTTAATTCTGCAACACACTGTGGAAATACCAATTAATTCCTCTAAATAACTATTATTATTCAAGAACTGATCTGCTATTGTGGCTTGCGCTGGTATGGTGAAAATAACCAGGTCAGGTGCTGAGAAATTTGGGTTATTGGTGGAGCTGGGGCTGTTGTTCCTTCCCCGGCCGCGTGCCTCAGCGTAGGACATTGTCAATGCTGTTGGCTTTAGCAGGACTCTCCGCCCTGCCCAAAGGCTGTGTTGGCACAACCGCTGCCTGCTGGAAACTGCAGCCTCTAAGGCAGGGGTTTGCTTTCAAGATAAATTGGCCTTTTGTAGGGGACCGTGTCCTAAGCATGATGAAAATGCCAAATGTGCTGATAATGCAACTTGAAACAGATCCGTGGGGACTTTGCCCTGGTGTCTTGAATGTTATTGTGAGTAGAAAAGGAATTGGGTGATGCATGGGGTAATTGGGCTGTGAACTCTGCCGGGGGGTCAGTGCCGATGTGGGAGGCGTGATGCAGGGCTGATATGGGGGTGCTGACTGGGGAGGGTGAGCCTCTTCTCTGATTTTGATGAACAGGAAAGGATTTGATCCCTCTGAGGTGTAGAAAGGCAGCACAGGCTGTGTTATCCAGGGCACCAGGGCTCTGCAGACTCTATTTTTGCTGCCCCCCAGATTGAGTTTGGGCTCCAGGTCTTGTTGTGAAGTGACCCCGAGATGGTTGTGTCTGTCCTGCTTGTGGGATCGAGCAGGAGCACGCGCAGCATACGAGAGATGCAGTCTGGCCGTGAGCTGAGGGAGACCATCCGAGTCTTCACCATCCTGATGGTTTCCAAAATTAGACTGAGTCCTCCCTGGGCTGCAGAGCTGGGGGCTTTGGGCAGGCGGCTGCTCCACTCGGTGTCTGAGGGGGACAACACAAACCTGCTGCGGGAAGCGTGATGAGTGCTCGATGCCTGGTGTTAATCAGTGTTTCGGAGGACGGTCGTCCCCAGGAGCGGTGGGCTTTGTCTGAATTTGCAGGAGGGGATGCAACAGCTTAGGGACACCCCAGTGCCCTCTGTGGGTTTGGGAGAAGGGGGCCCAGAGCGAGCCCCTGTTCAGAGAACTGACCTTTGCTGAAAGCAGCTAATCACGTGCTAACCCTTGAGCACATCCTTCAGCTCCATTGAAGAAAATAGACTTTAAGTGCATGCTTGAATTTAAGTGCATGGTTAAGTATGTCCCCGTTCCCGGGCCTCAGATAGGGTAACGATTGCTGTGGAGAAGATGGCCAGATAAATCGGGAGATAGCATGGCAACACGGCCACAAGCCCGTTCCCATCTCGCGTGAGGCTGACTTCGGGGATTAGCAGGGGGCTGCTTGTTTTGCAGCCCCAAGGATGGGGCTCTGGATCTGTCCTGCCTCTTTGCCGTCTCACAAAGCTTTGCCGCATCCTCCTCCTCCTCGTCGTGGGCTCCATCCTCCCCTTTTCTCCGCGCGTCGGCCCCTCTCCCTAAGGCTGCTCCATCCCTCCACTGCCACCCTGCTCTGCCTGCAGAGCAGAAAGCGCATGGCCCAGATATTTTACCTCACATCAGCACAAACCCAACCCGGCCCTTTCTGCGAGACGGCTTGGCCGGGCACGGCGTGGGCAGAGCCAGCCCCACGGCTGGGTGGTGGGGGAGACCTCTGGGGTGCTCCTGCCCCTCTCCAGGGTTGCAGTTCCCCCTCTGTGGCCGTGCATCTGGCTGCTTTGGGCTGGCCGGGAAGCTGGAGCCCGCGATCAGCTCGAAAGGCAGCAACAGCAGCCTCTGCTTTTCCACACATTGGTATTTTTAGCTCTGCTGTGCATTAGCGTGCAGGAGCTCAAACTGCGAAGCCTGGCTGAGGTTTTATCTGTTGTGACAGCCCTTAGGGCTGTAGTCAGACACTCTCTCGCTTGCTCGCTCCTTCTCTCCTTTTTTCTTTCCCTTTTTTTTNTTTTTTAAAGTTTGCAGCTCGGATCTGCTCTCTCCCTGTGGAGACACTGTGCAGCTGTCAAGACAAGGGTGGGAAATAGGACCAAGAGTGGGAAATAGGGTCTAAAATGTGGTCTGAGCCCCTTTATGAGGGAGCTTTATTCAGCTCCTTTCTGTATTTTTCCATTCCTCCTTGCTGCTGCTGTCAGGGCTGGAGTGGTCGGAGCTGATGTTGCAGGATTAGGTGCTGGCTCACCCCTGCTGCCCTGCCCCAAAGGGTCTCCAAAAAGCTGTGCTGGGTGACAGCTACACAACTACTGGGGACAGCACAGCGGAGAGCAAAGGCCAGCCTGGTCCAGCGTGCTGGGGCTTGGCAGATCTAGGGCTCTAGCTGCTGCTGCTTTTTCCAAGCTCCTTGCATCTGCAGCAGCTTTTTAGAGCGTGAATGTTGCCCCTTTTGAGGCAGCTTTGGGCTCCAGGTGCCCCAGAGCATTAGGGAGAAATCAAAGTCCCTTGCAAGCTTTGCTGGGTTTCAACCTAGAAGGCTTTTACTATCTCTAAATGACATGTCTGACCTCCCTCGAGACAACAGGACTTGTGAATCCACCCTGGCTCTGTACAAACACCCGACACTTTGGTATGGTTGCTAAGGAGGGTTTTCTTTACCAGTTCTCTTCCTTGACCCCCCTCCCCCAAGACATTTTGGAGGAGAGGGACTTTCCCCCAGTTCCTGGAGAACTGCACAACTATGAAGCATCTCCTTCCCACCCCAGCACCTCTTGCAAAGCAGCTGGAAATGGGATGGCAGAAAGGCAGCCTTAGTGACGTCCTTCAGAAGGGTGAGGAACCAAGGTGCTGACCAGGCTTTGGCTCTCCAGCCTGCTCAGCAACCCGCCTGCCACACCAGCCTCTGCTCGGGTAAGTCTGGGCTGAAATGGGAGCAGAAGTTGCCTGAAAATCTGGCGACCCTGGAATTTGTCCAGGGTCATGGGGGAAGTCATGGACAGAGGTAGAAATGGGATCTGGCTTCCTGTACCACATGTCCAGCCTTCCTCTCTGACCCTTAGCACATGCCTGCTTCATGTCATTCCAGCTGGAACTTCCTGAAATCCGGCACCCAGGTCTTGCGATGTCCGTGCCAACCCCGATGTTTCCTGAATTGGCAGCACAGACCCCAGGCAGGGAGGGCTGGATCCTCCTGCTTTCCTTCATGGGAAGGGCTTCTTTTGGGTGCTCAAGCAGAGAGCGTTGAGGAGAATCTGTGTTCAGGTAGAAAATGATTTGGCATTTTCGAGGCATTTAGTACCTGAGGAGACCACAGCAGCACTGCAGTGGTCCCAAGGTGAACCAGGGCTGTGTGACCCTAGGAGGAGATCACTGTGCACGGATGCTGAGGGGGCTGGAGGGGACAGATGTTTGCGGTGGGTCGTGGGCTCCTTTACATCAGCCCACACCACGTTTTTTTCTGGAGTCACAACATTTACAAGCACGACAGGTTCGGTGTGCAGTAGCTCTCGCACCTTTGTCTAAGCTGGTGCTGGTGGAGACTAGAAGGCTGCAGCTACGGGTCAGAGGGTGCCAGGAGGACCAGGGGGCTGCCAGGAGCCAGCCTTGTCATCCAGTTATCTGGGTATAAACAGGGAGCCTGGGATGTCTCCCTGGGTCCTCCTGCTTCATTTGCATTGACGAGGTATGGAGGGACATCCCAAAGTTTGTCTGGCAAGCCCACATCTCAGGCAGCTTTTCTAATTAACCGTCTCCCCACTGTGCTTGCTCTGTTCTTCCTCCCTGGTTCCTCCTTTCCTTTGCTGGTAGCAGCCAGTGCTGTGAACCACGGAGACTAACTGCACAGTGCTCCCGGCTCGACCTGCAGAAGGGATCGCTGGAAAGATCTGGTGTCTTTGCCCTTTTGCAGAGAGCACCCAGGGGTGAGGATTTTGCAGCTCAGCTTGTGGCACAGAGCAGGGTGTGCGGGGCTTCGCTCTGGCGGCGTTTGCTTTGTGCAGGTTGTTTGTGTGATGTGTGAGTCCTTGGTAGCAGCCAGAGCGTGGCAGGTACCTTTGCACAGAGCTTTGGCATCCCCTGAACAGCCCCTGAGCAGCTCCATGGGCTTGGGCTGCCATCCTCCTCCTCTTCCCCAGCCTCCTGGGGAAACGCCACTCATGGTTCCAGGGGATGGATGCAGATACTTGGCATCAGCAAAGAAACCCCGTACAGTCCAAAAGCCCAGTCTTGGAGCTGCTTAATCCTCTCTGTGCTCTTCCCTTTGCGGAGGGAAGCTGCTACCGGCAGCTGGAGCTGGCTCCTGGTGTGCATAGGGGCTACCCGCACCCTCTGCCATTGCCGTGTGGGGCCAGAAGCCATCCTCCTTCCAGGGCCTTTGACACCTGAGTAGCTAGATGAGGTCTAGGAGAAATTAAACTTTGGTTTTATTTCCAGATGTCAGTCTGAGAGATCAAGGACTTATTTTGAGGGATAGAGGAAGGTGGTACTTTAGGGGCTTTTAAACTTTAAAAACACCCTGTGGTATCCATGTTAGTGCATCTCTCTGTGTTAACAGAAGTCCTTACAGACTTCTAAACACCCTAAAAATTGGGCTCTAAAACGTTGTCTGATATCCCTGTGGAATACAACAGGGAAGCAAGGGATGCCCACTGCCCTGCAGCACTTCCCTCCTCGAGCCAGCCGAGCTGTTCCCATGCCATCAGACCAGTTGCTCCAGCATTCCGGCTCTCCCTGCTCTGGGTCCTGGCAGGGGCTGGATACAGGCAGGTCTGTGTGGGGACAAACCCCAGCGACTCCGTGTTTCCACGGTACTATAACGCGGACTCTCTCCCCTGCCTTCTTATATCCTGGAGCTACCCAGGCTGCAAGCAGTTCCTCTGCTCGCACCCAAAATGACCTGCTTTTCGCTCATCCCACTCCTTTGCCTCCTTGCTCTGGAGCTGTCTTGGGCTCTCGGCACGGCTGATGCCTCCACGCTGCCAGGAGTTTGATCTCCAACTGCTTCCCGGCCCCCTCGTGCAAGTGGGCACTGGGAGGGGGGGCCAAGAAAGCGGGGAAGAGATGAACAGCAGGAGAGAAAGTCTTCAGGGAAGGGATGGGGGAAGGATGCGGGAAGCAAGGAGGGGTGAGAAAAAGTGAGAACAGGGAGGAGGAGGAGGGAGAAAGGATGCTGCCTTTTCTGTTCTCGGATTTATATCGGCTGAGTTGCACTGGATTAGCTAAAAGTGGTGCTGAGCTGCCTTTCCCTCCCCTTTCCTCCAGGCAGGCACTCGTATTTGGGGTTGAAAGCCTTAATTCACTTCAGCTTCAACCTGCTCCTAATTGACTTAAGCCACATTGAAAGAAACTCGGCTGCCCCAGCAAGCGGCTGCAAAATTGCACCTCAAGTTAAGTCAGCATGATTCTGTGTATAAAGAAATATGGATGTGTGCAGGGATAACTGTGTGCCAGGGGCTTGTGCCGAGCTATCCAGAGCCCCACTGGTGTGCTCCTCCCCGGTGGGGTTTTGGTCTGACCCCGAGTGAGTTGGGATGTGGGGTGTTGTGTGTGTGTGTGGGTGTGTGTGCTTTGAGTCAGTGGGATTTGGCTGTTGGAAGAACTGCTGTTTCTTCTCATTCCTCTTTCCTCCATCCCTCTTCTCCCGCTGCAGATGTCTGCTATAAAAAAGAGAAGAAAAAAACCAAACAAACAAAAAACCAAACAAAAACCCAACTAAAAAACACAACCCTCCCCAAATGTCGTGGTAACGCTTACTGGAGGGCTGTTTCTGCTGCACATCTGATATGTATGACAGGGTCAGATTAACCCCGCCTCTGATTTCCAACCACAGCTATTCTGAAGGCACCAAACCCAATGCAAAACACCCCAAAGGGACTCCTCTGTCCTGGTGAGGAGCTGGACAGGCAAGGATGAGCTCATGGTGCTCTGGGGATGCGCCAGCCCAGTGCTTGGCAGGGTCAAACGCTAGACAAGGAAGATGAGATTATACTTTGGAGATGAATCTGGTCTCCTCAAAGTCGGGCTTTTGAGGGGCCAGAGACCTTTCTTTGTACTTGAGGTTGGGGCTTTCAAAGGGTGAAAGGAGAGCAGTGATGTTAAGTGGAAGAGGGTATCTAATGCCAGGGGATGCTCTCAAAATCCCTGTTCCTTGTGGAGGGCTCTTTTGTCACACCTGGACACACTGTCTGAACTGAGAGCAGGAAAGGCTTTGGGTTTTTTTCCCCTTCCTCCCATTCCCTCCTCTTCCAGCTCCTCTGCATCCTCCATTATGGCCTTGCTGCATCTCTCTCCCTCCATTTAATTCTAAACCCATGGAGTTCCCCATGGTTCTGGCTCAGCTAGTTTTTTAATGAGACTTTTAGCCGCCTTAGGCCCTGGAAAATGGGGCTGGAGGGGACCTCTGGAAGCTGACATACCCTGATGGCAGGAGGATTTACACCCAGCTGGTGTTTATCTAACTTCTCCCCAGCAGAGAGAGACCATCACTCTGCACAGGGCTTCTCCGGTAAGGTCTGCATCCCAGGGCAGCACTGTTCCTGGGGGGTGGCTGCCCCAAAACTCAATGCCTGCCCTTTGCAATGGGGAGGTGTTTGGAGGCATCAGGACTGATGATGCCAAAGGGGAGAGCATTTCCCAGGGGAGGGAAAGTGAGAGGTTTGCGGAGACCCCCTCGGCGCAGGGCTCTGCTCCCAAAGCCAGCGCTCTGCCCCACCAGGCAGGGTGCCATCGCACCTCCCTGGGGCTGGTGGGAACTGCCCAGGGGGGACCTGCTGGTGATGTCCCCCGGCCGTGCTGCACGAGGGGGACCTTTTGAACACCCCTTGTAAGTCTCTGGTCAGCACTGCCAGTCACTGGCTGGGAGCCTTGCTGGGATTGGGGGCGAGTGGGAAATTGGGGTGAGAAGAAGGGGCGAAAAAAACCCCCAAAACTCCCCATGGAGCGGGAAGCGGAGTTGGGAAGCGAAGCTGCTCAGCTGATGGGGTTGCCATGGCGACGTGGCGGTAAGGAAGAGGAAAACGCAGAAAATAGCCCGATGCCAGGCTGAGACCTGCGGGAGCCCCAGCCTGACAGCACCCCGGCCCTATTTCTGTCCTCCTTTCTTTCTCTTTTTGCTTTCCTCCCCTTGTACTATTTGATTTTTCTTAAGCCAGAATCGCCCCTCTCCCAGGAGCCATCGAGGTGGTGGGGGCGGCCAGGGGGTTATTTCTCTGCAGTGTTGGCATGGGGGAGCTGAAGGGAACGTATGAAGGATGCTCTTCCGTAGGGCTGGAGGTGGCCCAGTCTCTTGCCTTTGCTGCTGAATGTTTTGAGGCAGCTACATCACCCACAGAGGACCAAAATGGGCCCAGGGTTAGGGTCACATTGATGGTGGAGGACCTGGGATGGTACCTGGAGATCCCAGGGCTGACACAGGTTTGGTGGAAATACTCTTCCACCTCTGCAAGCCAGGTTTTGTTTCCTAGACTGTGGGGGGGGCAGGTTGGGTTGTCTGTTGTCTCCTGAAAGGTGATGCCCAGTTTTAAGGAAGGAAAGAGGTTTTGTTTCACGTGCTGGATTGTTTGGGAAAGGCACGCTTCGTAACCACAGCGAGTCATTTCCCCTCCGTGAGTCAAACTGAGGCCTCTTGCAGGGTATATATGGGGACAAACCGTTGAGGCCACTCTGGCTGCAAAGGAACAGAAACCCAGACTGGCCTATGGGAAGAGAGAGTACGTCCTTGTGCCAGGTCCTGGGGGTTTGCTCTACAAACGGTGCCACCCACCCATGCTCTTTGCTCTATCAGTGGCAAATACTACTTTAAAGGTCCAGGTCACAGTCTTGTGGCCACGAGAAGATCTCAGCTTTCAGTAAAAAAGTAAAGGTAGTCTTTTCAACTCCTGGGGCCACAGCAAAAAGCAATAAAGGAAAATGTGACCTCCTAAAGCATCAAAAAGCAGAAGATATGCCATAACCACCCCCAAATGAGCGCTCTTTAGACACAAACTCTTTTAAACCCTCCACATAATTTTGTTTAGGGCTTGGCAATGACAGGTGAATGCCTGAAGTTGTCAGCGTTGCGGATGGGGAGCTTGTCCTGCTTCCTCCTCCATCTACCTCTCCCCTTTTTGTCCGCTGCAGCAGATGCCAGCACTGCGCCTGGGCACGAGCACCCATGCAGGGAGCCAGGAGCACAGATGCGCTCCATGCACATCAGCGTGTTTGTGTTGGTATCTGTGAGCACCTGCACAACATCTGAGTGTGCATTTCCCTTTCTCCTTCCCCTTATTGGGGTTTTACTCCAACAGGAACCCTTCTGGAGCTCCCACCTTCTTCCTGCATGGGAAGAAGCTATCACAACATCTCCCCCTTTTCCCCGCCGTTGTGCCTGTACGACATCAGGCTGTGGTCTCTAGTAACTCATGCTGATGCTTGGTATCCAGATGGCCCAGCTAATAGGGCTTGGAGCAGTAAATCTCCATTACTGGGGCCACTCTTGCTGTCCCTCACTGTGGCCCTGACCCTCACCTTGCCCAGGCACTTGTCCCTGGGAGGCTAGAGGGGGACAGGCATCCCTGCTGACACCAGTGATGCTCCTGGCACAAAGGAAAGCATTGGGTCCTCCTGGCCTCGTCAGCTCTTATTTTGGAGGCTGGTTCCTCTGGTGACCAGCTCGGGCCGTTCCTCCTTTCCCTGTAATTTCCACGGGCTTTTTTTCAGACAACCTGGCTCTTCCTCCCAAAGGAAGTGCCTGGATAGCTTTATCTGGATATCTCCCACATCTGTGTGAGCCACCCCGTATAAACTTTGCTCCCTTCTCCCTAAGCTAAGGATGAGGGGAAGCACACACAAGGAGGTTTCCAGGCATTGGGGTTTTTAATGGGAAAACATTGCATCAAGGAAGCAGAAAGCTGCCTAGGATTGAAAAATGGCCTTGGAGCTGTGGCGAATGGTGCAGGATCAGCCCTTTCTATCAACTTCACCACCATAGCCTGGAAGAATTCTGAACGTGAGCACTTCTCTGTGCAGTCTAAATATTAAGCATAGCTTGGCTAAGAGTTCACTTAAACTGGGGATGGACAAATATCTGAAGGTCATAAACACCCGGCTGAGTAATTATATAGAGTGGTCTAAGGGATATAACTATGGGTAATGGGATGAAAGGAGGAGAGGAAAATGCAGCAGTTATCAGAAAATTCTCCCTGGTACCCTGTGTAGTGCCGCAGAGGGAAACACATAGGTCCTTGATAAACCTAGAAGGGTGATTTATGGATTGATACATGAAATGATGGTGAAGTCCCCAAGGAGAAGCGGTGAATGGCCCATCTCCTGAGACTCTGCAAACTCAGCTTTGTGAATCTGGTAGACCAGGGGACATGGAGCACTGGGGCGGGAGAGGAGCTGTTTCACTGACGGATATTGTTGGCTGTGGACCAAATGACTAGAAACTGCCCACAAATAAGTTTAAGCTGAAAACTGAGGAGCTGGTTTCTGGTGAAGGGAGGGATAAGGCTCCAAGCCAGACCCGCTGGAGCAGATGAAAAGCCAGTGGGTCTGGAGATGGAGCAGGTTGTGAATGGGGCAGAGCCAGCTGCATGACCCGGCTGCTCGCAAGCAATGAGCACAGCAGCCTGGTTTTAGGCAATCCTAAATTCTTGTATGACGTGCTCTGTGAGACCAGGTCCATCCTCATGTCCTCACTGTTATGCTACTAATAATAATCAGAGCTCAGGGAGAGCAGCAGTCTTCCTTGGCAAACATTTAGACGTCCCCCAGTGCATCTGGAGAGCTTCTTCTAACTTTAGTGGATGATGCATCTTGTAACACTGGGGCTTATGTCTGTATTTTGTGAAAATATACCTCAAAAAATTGCTGGTATTTGTTTGAAGGATGGGCTGAGTTAACTTTGTGGTCATTTCTACCTAGGCATCAGTTGACTTGGAGCTGGCTGCATCCTCTGTTTGGGTGAGGTGGGTACCAGGCACCAAGACAGACTCTTCTCATCTGATTTTCCTTTCTTCAAAAACTGACTGCAAGAAAAATTAAAACATGGTGCTGTTTTTAGAAAGCTCTTTGTGCAGCTGAGAGTGCTCTTTCCGGAGGATCCTTCCGCCCCTGGCATGTCCCACTCCTAACATGGGATGGGAGATTTCTCTCCTTGGGCTTTCTCCTCTCCAGATGGACAGTTGAAAGATGTCTTGAAAGGAAGCAGGGAGATCAAGGGCTGCGAGTGTGAGAAGGGAGGCCAGGGGCTGACATGGTCCTTTTTGGTGTCATGTTCAGCTTATCTTCCCTCAAGTAGGTGCGAGCGATGGAGGGAAGGAGGCTGAGGCTGCTCACAGCCCTCTACCCTGGCCCGGATGGGAGGACAGGCAGCCTGGGACAGACAGACAGTGGGAAGCAAGGAAGGAGGAGTGAAGGACTTCAGGGGCTGTATTGTGAAGGTTTTGGTGTGCCCTGAGCATCTGCAGCTTTGCCTTCCTGGGGCTTTCTGTTCCCAGCTCCCCACTCTTAATGCCGGCAGGAGCTGGGTTCGGAGCGCAACCACGCTCCAGCTTCCCCGACCTCTGTCCCAGCAGGGCATTAACCAGCTCCTCCTGCACTGGTTTGTGCCACTTTACTGCTTCCCACACCCCGGCAATATTTTACATCTTGCCCAGTAACGCTTGGTTTCCTTAATAGCGTCTCATGTGGGATTTTATCAAAGGCTTTAGGACAATCCCAATAAATTATATCTACTGATTTCCCTTTATCCATTGTTTTGTTGATTCCATCAGAAATCCTCTCCCAGAGCGCACGTGCAGGCTTTGCCTTTGAGAAGCCACCTCAGCTTGTTCCAGTTCTATCTTAGCCATTTCATGTTTCAATTAATTTTGAAATATTGAATTATTGTTCTGGATAGCCCTTGGAAGGGACAATCCGAGGAGCAATGCCGGCTTGCATTGTACCAAGGATCTGCACGTAGCAATCGTACCTTCTGGTCTTGGGCATCAAGAGGGGATGCTTTTGGTGGGATGTTTGCAGAAGTGGTGCTCGTGTTCAGACACTGTCCCCACTTCCAGGAGCTGGGAATCTCCCGGCAGCGAAGGGATGTGTCTGAAATAATCCACAAAAAGCTCCAAAAAAGCCCAACTGTCTCAGAGCACAGACACAGGAGGTTGCTCATTCCCTGTGATGTTGGCTGAGCACTCACTTGCTCCGGCTTTGTCCTTGAAACCCAAAGACCGGGAGTTTGCTGCCGGGCTGGCTGTGGCGGTACGGAGCAGGGAGGAGGCGGTGGCGAAACTGGCCCGCCAAGGGTTAATAATTTCCATTGCAATTGTGTCATCTCTTTGGGGACCTCTCACTCATTTTGCGAGCGGGCGCTGAAAGCCGAGGCGCGGGGGCTCGTTCTTATTCAGCTGCACGCAGCTTCAGAAGCACCGGACGGCCGCGCAGCTGGGCTCGGCTGCCTCGGCCTTGCAGATGGATGGAGAAAAAGGATTTGTGTGCCTGCGTGTGCTTGCGTGTGCTTGCGCGCATTCGTGTGTGTGTGTGTGTGTGTGTCTGAAACCTAATTGTCTGCTGTCTAATCCGTCAGCCGGGGGGACAGCTTGCACAAGCCCCTTCCAGGCAGGCTGATAAATGCAGCGCTGCCGGGCCCCTCTGCGATGTAGTTTGGTTTAATTGGGATTGTTACGTGCACGGACTCTGCGCGCGTGGAAGGGATGCTGCGCATGGGGAAGCTCCTGAGGGACAGACCCCTGTGTCCAGCCCAGTGGAGTCCAGCACCCTGGGGAAATGGTGTTTGGCAAAAGTGAGGCGAGGGTAACCCGGTGCTGAATTGGGTGAGGTTAAGGACGGCTCCACGTTGTGTTAAATGAGTGACATTAATAGCGGCACTGCATGGTCCTGCTCTTACAGACTTGGTGGGATTCAGCATCCCCCAAGGCTAGGGTGTATGTACACCTGGCTGCTGGGATTTTGGGATCACCCAGGGTGTGATGCAGAAGGTATTGACATCAGTTTGCTGGCTTGGAGACGTCATCCACCATCTTCAGAGCAGCGTAAGGAGCTGTGCAGGGCTGTCCCTTGCCCCGGCTGTCGCCTGCCCACCCGCCCCTGATGACCAGCACCAATGCATCTCTCCAGCACGTGGCAGCTCAGGGACTCCCCAGGCCATGGTGGCATTTTGTCTTTAATACTCCTCAATGGATTTCCCATGAATTTGTCTAGTTGATTTTTGTAAACACATAAGCTTTAATCATCCCCGGAGAGCCGTGGCAAGGACTTTCACTGCTTAACCACGCACCATGTGAGGAACCATCTCCTCTTGTTTCTTTTGAACCTGCTACCTCTTAATGTTACTGAATATCTCCTTATTCTTTTATTGGGAGATGCAGCAAGCAATCAATCGCGGCTCACCTTCTTGAGGCCACAAATGTGCCTCTCTAGCTGCTTCTTTTCCAGGCTGAGATCTTCCTCCTTCAGATTCATTTTTTGATCATCCTACTCTAGACCTTTTTCCAGCTCTGCTGGTGACGTCAGGACTCTGCATGTGGCGACATCCTCATTCGTTATGTAATTAAAGGTGATGTCACGATGACAGCAGATGGTATTTGCATCAGCATTGGTTGCTTAGTGCGTGTTGATGTCAGGAGATCCTTGTGTCCTGCCCAGTCACGGGAACTTCTCATGAAGCTGCTGATCCTCAACCTAGGTGTTTAATAATAATATTTAGCCTTTGAGTTTCCTGGCTGAAAGGGAGAGGGCCCAGTTATTATTTATCAGGAATCACTTTCTGTGTTTTGCAAGATATTCCTGACTTATAGGAGCGACGTGTCCGTGTTGTTTCATCCCCCAGACGCAGTCACCTCCAGGCTGGCACCAACCAACCCATCATAAATGCACATCAGGTTTCAGGACGGGTGATTTGATGGAATCATATTTGCAGGTGAGGGATTATAGGATGGTAGACTCTGGCTACCTGTGTGGCCATTACACATCTCCCTCATGGCTGGAAAATCAACTGTGTGGTGCTGCTTTATCCCAGACCCCAGTGGGCTCCTGGCAGTGCTGTAGGATTTGGAAGCCGAGGGGCAGCAGCAGGATGCCCTGGGCCAGGCTGGGTCATGGTCTGGCACCTCTGGCCCGTTCACCCTGTGCTCCCTGCCTGGGGCGGTAGAAGCCCCTGCTCGCAGTTGCCCCCCCGCCTGGCACATGCTCGGGCAGGACCACTGACCGACCCCAGCCCATCACCCTGCCCTCCTGCTGCTCTCTGCTTCCCCATCCTCCTCCTCCCTCTCCCTTTCTCCCTTTGCCCTCTCTTTGCTTCTCTTTCTCTCCACACCTGCTCCTCTGCTTCCCTCCCCTTTTCTCCTTCCTCCTCCTCCCCTCGCCTCTCTCTCTCTCTATCCTCTTATCTCATCCCCCTTGTTTTTCTCCTCTCTGCCTGTCCAGCTGATTTACATGCACGCTGCGTTGAAGCAGCTCAGCTGGATCTAATGCCTCCTGCTGCGAGGAGCAGAGCCGTCTCTGGACTCGGTGCAGCACTTCTCCGGGCAGGAGCAGGGAGGTGCTCTGTGCACCTTGGCCCACACTTTGGCCCCTTTCTGCATCGCCTTTCATTCTTCATACCCTCTCCTTCCCTTCTACATCCTTTATCCGATGCTGCTGCCCTTGCTGATGTCTTCTCCAGCTCTCCTGCCAGCTCCCCAACCCATACGCCCACACTGCCCAGGTCTCCTCCAGCCTCCCTCCTGAGTGGGTGCGAGAGGATGGATCAAAATCCTGCAGCCGGCCCGAGAGCTGGGGGCTGGTTTGCTGTAACTGGTGCTGTTCCTGTGGCCTTGGCGCTAGCGTTGACCTGAAAACCTGATGGTGAATATTCCCAGTTGGAGCCCGTGGGTTCACTGTGGTTCTGCCTGGGTCCTGGGGCCGGCACAGGAGTTTGGGGCATCTCTTCTGCACCCTTGTGGCCCTCCCTGCTCGCAGGGCTGGGATCAAAGTGCCCACATTATTCCCTGGCTCTAATCACTCCCGTTTCCATTCTGCTGATTTGCATTTCCGTGAGAGGAAGATGCCCTGATTAATATCCCCTCAGAAGAGCTTTATTGCGATGGCTCCTGCCTTTCTAATTGGAAAGTGGTCTTAACCTTTCATGCAAGTGGCTGGGACGTTCCCTGCCTGCCAGAAACCCTGGGAAGGGTCTCAGTCATCCTGAATTGGGAAGCTTGGAGACTCCGACTCCGCTTCTGAAGCGGGGCAGGAACCCCTCTGGCCAAAAAGGGCACTCCTGAGTATTGTGCCCTTGATGCCAGGAGATGGGACCATCCCCAGTAGACCGGGTTGTTTGGATGAAATCTGAGGGGAAAACGTGTCGGGATGATCCAAAACCAGCGAGCACCCAGCCAGCCTCGAGCGAATAGCTTGGTGCTCCCCAGCTCACAACCACACGCTAATTAAGGGCCCATTGAGGAGCGTGTTCACGCCGTGTCGATAGAGCTGTTCCTGTTTACCCTCCTGCAGCTGGGAGGCAGGATCCGACCCGGCAGCTGGGATCCTACAGCTCTTGCTCCCCAGGGAGTCCCAGGCCCACCACTAACCCGCACCGGCAGCTTGAAAGCCTGCCTTGCACTTAGCTGCTTTCTGATCTTCAAAGGCTCTGAATGCCCAAGGAAACCGGACCTCGTGCCTTTTCTTCCCGTGCAGTCCCCAGATCTGAACTCTCATGCAATTTATTATCCCCGACACGTGCCACTCCCGCCCTGTGCGTGGGGAAGGAGCATCGCTCTGTCGCTCTTCCTCGGGTACCGGAGCCGTACCCCCCTGGTTGTGGTGCGAAGCTGCTGCTCCTCGCACGCACCCAATGGCTCCCCACCCTGTGATGCTGAGGGCAGGGCCACGGAGACACGCCAGCGTAGGCCCCCCTGACTTAGTCCTGCCAAATCTTCCTGCTGGCTTCCCAGCAATGCGCCCGCCGGCCGAGGCTGGCAGCTGCCTGCTCCAGGCAGGTCCCTGGGTCCCCTGCCAGTGGCTTTTGCTGCTCCCTCCCTCCAGATGGGGATCTTGGTGCCTGTGGCTGTGGAGCCTGTTTTGCCCATGCCCCTCCTGAGCCGGCAATGTGGCTGCTTTATTAAGACCCCCCAACTTACCTCCTGGGTGCTTTTACCTCCCCTTCCCCAATCCCTCCCCTCCCGAGGTTACAGAAAAGATTTTCTTTTTTTTTTTTTAATTTTTTTTTAATTTTGGTATTTAAGCTGGTTTAGCGGCTGCAGCAGTGAGTGTGCCTGATAAACAGCCCGGGAGATCCAGAGAATAATCTCTCTGCTTGGTGACGGCAGAAGCGCCTATCGCAGCTGCTGGCAGCACGCAAAAAAGCCGTCCTCATCTGCTGCCTGCTCTATCAGCCCAGGGAGGGGAGAAATTGCCTCCATCCTTAATCACAGAATTTGAAATCCCAGCTAGCCTGCACCTTTTATTCTTCAGGTTCGCAGGGTTTTGCCGTGTGGGCAGGGGGAGAAATAAGCAGCTCTTGGATGGAAGCAGGAGTCGGAGAAAGGACTGGGAAGACGTTGGGCGAGCAGCAGCTCCTCTCCGTTTGTCCTGGACTTGCCACCCCATGACACTTTCACGGCACCTCTTTCTTCAGGGAGGTGGGTTAAGGCTGTATTTTTAATATAGAGTCACAAACCGCTGTTGGCACAGGCCTTTGTGTGCTCCAAATATTTGTGTAACACTGCTGTGGCTGGAGAGAGTACGGGCACCGCAGACATGCCTGCCAGAGCCCCGGTGCCGGGGAAGCTCCCCGAGAGGTGCCAGGGAAATATAGTGAAAAGGGCGGATGAAAGGATAGCAGAACACAAGGAAGAGCCAGAGAAGCTTTGTTCTTTCCGCAAATAAACACCAATGACAGAGATGCTCAAACTTGTCCCTGTGTTATAGACCAGGTCAAGTAAAGGAACTGGGTTGGTGGCATAGGAATGGCCCAGATTTATATACGTTGTCCAGGGAAGCTGAAATGCTGGTGCTGGACTGCAAGATACTGCAGCCAAGCAGGTAGCGCGTGTAACGAGCCTCTGTCTAGAGGACGTGTGATGCTGAAGCCATGATATCTGTCAGGGGGTAGTTCTGGGGTACCGGACGGGGCTGGACATACCCGATAACCCCACAGTGACCACAGAACGGCATGCGGATGGAGGTGCCGCTGCTCGGTGCTCAGCACCGCTCAACGACAGTGTGGCACCCCTGCACGTGGGCTGTCAGTGCTGACAGTCTGCTCAAGCCAACGGTGGAAGCGCAAACACCCGCCATGCTAGGGACTGGTGTCAGAGTCGCTGGAGGTTGCCTTTAATTAGACAGGTAAGGCAAAATGAAAAGCAAAGTAAGGTGCGGGACTGTGGGAGCTGTTTTGAACACGGCACTGTGACTTTCCTGGGGGGAATCTGAGGTTGCAAACAGTGGCAGAGGCACTGGAGAGGTGCCATTTCACACGGACTCACACCAGAGAGCCATTGAGTCTTTTCCAGCGCCTTTTGCAGATGTCCTACTCTTCCGCATCCCACTGTGGGATATGAAGCAGATCCCCATGTCACACCTTCCGTCTCAAGGTGCATGAAGAACTACTCTGACGGTGCCGATACCATCCCCTCTCTGCTCCCCTGTCCTCTCCCCCCATCTCCAGTGCCTGAGGTGGGTTTTGAAAGCCCTGCAGTCACAGGAGGTGACTTCCTGACCACAGCCCGTGGATGCTGAGAGGAATCGCAGGGCTGTTGTGGTCCAGGGCTGCCCAGGACACTGGCAGTCCATCCCAAACTTTCCATTGAGCTCAGAGCATCTGAGCTATTTCTGTGAAAATCCTGCGTGGGGTCAGGAGGCAGGAAAGGGGCTTTTGCTCCAGCCAGGTCTGTTCTTGAGCAGAGAGTGTTTAACACAAAACCGCCTCCTGTTTCTGAGCAAAAAACACTCAGGCGTTGACTATCAACGTGAGCAGCATTGCTCAGGCAAATGGTGTTTACACCCCGAAGCCTTCAGACTTTCTAGATTTCACCTGCTTCTCTGCAGAAACCCCTTGAGAAAATGTTACCGAACAAGGCAATACTTGGGTGGATAAATTGCCTGGAACAAACGAGCTGGAATGCGTACGATCCCATTCTTCATGTAAGAAAGATGTCATTCCTTAAGCAGTCCCCGGGGAAAGTGCCCACCCTGGGGAGCATCACCCTAGGCTGCTCGTGTTGGCCATCCCCTGCTTTGGACCGAGCTGCCTGGGTTGCCACACACTGCAGTGCTTTTTGCCATCCCTTCCCAGGAATTGCAGGGGGAAATTGCAAACAGCAGCAAGGCAAGTTTTTCCCTTTTTTTTTTTTTTTGTGTTTTTGTTTGTTTGTTTGTTTGTTTTTGTTTTCATTCCAGCCCTGGGCTGGAGGGAAGGGGGATTTGGGGAGTGCTTTAAGATCGGCTGCTGAACCGGGGTGTCGAGAGGGAGGTTTGCTGCTGTATTTTGCTGGTGCTGCGGGAGCTGATCCCACTGCCAAAGGCATTTTGGGACATGTACCCTCCAGTCATCATTGCTCGTCCCTCTCATGGCGTAGCTATTTCTGCCTCAACTTTCCAGCAGGCTGCCTCCAACGCTTCCCAGTCTAAAACCATGCTGGTTTAGAAAGCCAGTTTCATCCCCCCTTCCATGTCTCATTTACATATATTTGCATAGCACACAGGTTTCTGGGAGGGGAGGAGGCGCTGGAGAGGCACATCCTTTATTTCTTTTTTTTTTTCTTTTCCTCTTTCAGCAGAATTGTATTTATTTATTTAAATCCAGCACTGTTGCTCCGAGGGGCTCGTTCCTCGCCAGGTCCCACAAGTGACTCAATGGTGGACAGAGGTGTCGGGCTGGTGCCCTCAGGCCCCATCCTGGCACATCTGCTTTTCCCTCAGCCCCATTTCCAAAAGCCCTCCCTGGTCCATGCCCACCACAGAGCCACCACACCTCCAAATGTCCCCAGCCTCCCGCCCAGTCCAGCATCTTTCTGAGTTGGAGACTGGTGGATTTTGGGGGAGGTGATGGGCTGGGGGGAATTGGCTTCTCAGGTCTGTATTTTTCCAGTTTCCCAGCCAAACTGGAAATGCAAACAACTCGCCTTCCCCTCCAAAATCCGGGCAGGCAGAGCTCGTGTTTTTTGGCAGCGGATCATCCCTTCCAGGGATGCTCTCAATATAAAATGCCTCTGGGACCAAATGCGAGCCAGGTGTAAACTTACTGGAATTGCCACTCACGGTAGGTGATCGCACGGGGCCCTGTGTCCCCCCGCCCTCCCGTGGCATCTCCTCCAGCGGGCTCTGCTGCTGCCAGGCCAGGCAGGGGGGTAAAGGCTTCCTCACCCCAGCTCCCGCTTTGCGGAAGGGAAAGAAAACTCCGTTTTCCCCAGGGTTTGCTGGGTTTTCCCTCTAGGTTTGGTTGCCTCCCTGGCGCTCCTGAAGGGCTGGTCCCTTGGGATTTGCCACTTCTCTTGGGAAACAGCAAACCCTTTCCCGTGTGATGGGTTTCATCAACCTCAGCAATGGCCCTTCACATCCTGAGAAGTGAACTTCTCATTTCATTTCACAGAATCACCAGGGTTGGAAGGGACCTCTGGAGATCATCTAGTCCAACCCTCCTACCAGAGGAGGTTCACCTAGAGCAGGTTGCACAGGACGGCATCCAGGTGGGTTTTGAATGTCTCCAGAGTTGGAGACTCCACCACTTCTCTAGGCAGCCTGTTCTAGTGCTCTGCCACCCTCAAAGTAAAGCAGTTCCTCCTCATGTTCAGATAGAACTTCCTATGTTCAAGGTTGTGCCCGTTACCTGCTTTCCCTTCTGCTGTAGCCCCCCTCACCTTGGGATGGTGGGCAGCTGGGGTAGCAGGTGTTCATGGGGATATGGTGACCCCTAAACTGCTCCATCCCCATCCCTGCGGGCAGCCACTGGTGTGAAACTCCAGGAACTTGGCAATTGAGCTGATGCATCTCAGTGTCTTGGTTCTCATTTGCTGGTGGACCTGGAGAGATTCGAGACTGGCTGTGGAGTTTGCCTTACGGGCCATCCTTTCTGATCGTCTGTCGAGTTACATGAACCCCTCTAGGGATCTTCCACACATGCCCTGTGCTGGGCGAATTCAAGGTGTGGTTTTAACAGAAATTAAACTGCTGCGTTCCCCCAGCCTTGTGTTCACTCCTTTCCCTGTAAGCCATGCTTCTTCCCAGGTCCTTGGCACAGTGATTGTGTCGCATGGTGGGAGGGTTACAAGGAGGGTGGGATCCTGTGCTGGCCGACTGGGAAGGTGCTCAGTGCCTGCATCCCTGGTGATGCTTGGGGCAAGCCCTGCCTGAGGGCTGGGCAGCCACTGTGGGGTCATCCTGAACTGATCCGTCACAGTCATCTGACCATCCCTCGTGGCTGGGGTAGAGCTAACGTTACTTGTTATAAAGAAATTTAAACAAGTGGGTCCAGCGCCTCTGCCTGGTTCTCTGTCCTCCCTGGCCTCAGGCACGTCCCTTCATGTCTCTGCTACGTATCCTTTGCTGTAAGAGGGATGAGATCAAGGTACTTCCTTACTGGCCTCCCAAGGTGGAAGGGCAAATCAACAGGAGAACATCATGTCGGGGTGTTGGTCTGTCACCAACTGGGCTGTGCAGACGCTGGGCTCCCTTCAGCTGGATTTCTTCCTCTCCCAGGGCAAGATGAGGAGGAGAGACCAGCCGTGTGCACAGATGGGGACAGCAGGACAGGGAAGGTGACAGCAGCCATCAGCACATGGGATGAGGGGAGGTAAGGTGTACGTTTCCCGGAGCAGCAAGGTACAGGGCATTGGGATGTTGGGATGGGAGACCAGCCCTGGGCACATGGAACCACCAGGAACACCTGACACCTGGCTGGGGTTTAATTTTTTATGCAAACTCCCATTTGCAGTGAACATGGTTCCTGGTATTGCAGAGTGCGGAGGCGAGCTGCTGAGCTGCCGCCTGTGCTGAAAGCTTTAACGGAGCCAGGGGGAGAGCTGGCTGGCTGCAGCCTGTTATCAAAACCCAGAGCATGGGTGAGGGCCACAGAGCGCCCCCAGCCCGGGTGGGGATGGGGAGGGGGCTCCGGCACAGGACACAGCCCGCTCTTTGCTCCCGTGCCCTCTCGCTCACGAAGCTTTCCAAGCCGCCCGGCTCAGAGGCTGTTTGTCTTCAGCTTGACCGTTCCTCCGCCTCCCCCGCCTGTCTCCTTCGCTTCCTCATTCTCGGTGTCGGGTTGAGCAAGAACAGAGCGGAGCCTCCTCGGGATCAGGGTGAGGCCGGGGGGGCCTCCAGTTCCAAGTTCCTTTTTTTTTTTTTTTCTCCCCCTTTTTTTTTTTTTTTTTTTTCTTTTTTTTTTTTTTTTTTTTTTTTTTTTTTTTTTTTAAACCCTGCCATAATTTTCCCTCTGGCTGTTGTGAATGTATCTTCCCACCATAGCCTANTTGCTCTACACACAAAGACAGGCTATGATGAAACTCCAGCTCCGTTTTGCTCACAGCATTCATGCACGGCACATGCTGGAAATAATTGTCCTTGGTGGAGCTCTGCAAGCTGCAGAGCGATTTAACCGAAAAGAGGTGGAAAGGAGTTTTATTGCGGTGTTTCAGACTCACGGTGGCCCCAGCTTCATCTACAAGGTGCATTGGAGGCCGGAGTGAGCTTGGACTGGAACTACAAGCCCTGTGACCATGGCCACGTAGCACCAAGCCTGAGTTAATGTATCTTGCCGTTCAGCAGCACTTACTACATTGGGCTTGACGTGGCTTTGATCTGCTCAAGCTCAAGCTTGGCTGCCTGCAATGGCCTGTGGAGCACAGGCACCCGTACGGGCTCGATGCGAACCCTCCTGTTGGTTTCTCCAAGTTTGGGAAGATGCTGCAGTGGGAATTTCTGTAGGTGCCAAGTCGTGCTGATAAGGGAAATATGTTGGGTACACGCTGCGTGCAGAGTATTCCTCGCAACCTGGCCTCTCCTTTATGTGCCTTAAATAAATCGCAGATGATTTAGTGAGCCTTGCTTTACATTTTCTAGCTGTACAAAGTAGCTGGGGAATGCCTGCTAGGAGTGTCCTGTCCTTTGCTTTATTTTGATGGGCAGAGGGAAGCGTGGTAAGCTGAAAGAGGTGAGTTGGCTCCAGGACCTTTTGGAGGTGTTTGGAGCAAGGACTTTGTCTGAGCTGCCTTAAGGAAAGGGTCCGTCTTTGGTGCAGAAAGACAGAGCAAGGACAGACCAGGCAAGAAAACCATAATACCTCTGTGAATGAGATTTTGTCTTACCCAATGAGAACTCCCTGTCCTGAACTCCAGCATGCGTCAGCTGGAGTTGCATGTGGGGCATGTGCTCTCAGCACCATTCAGGATATACCTCGTTCTTCTTTGGTTTACTTGTTAGTCGTACCAAGTCCTTGTTCTCCTTCTCCTTCTCCTCCTCCTCCAATTCACACAACAGTACTGCAGTTTGTCAGGCTCTGTTGTGGAATATCTGTCCACAAAAACATTTTGTTTTCTTCAAACTTCCTTTTCTTTCCAAATGGCTGACCTGTTCGTCTGTGAATCTCCATAGATTTCTGCTCTTGGTCACCAGGGATCTCTGTTATTGTCCATCTCAGCTGGCTTAGTACTTTGCGGTTGGTCAAGGTCAATGTGACTGTTTTCTGATCCAATTGGCGAAAAGCCCAAATCCTTTTGCGTGAAAACTGGGGACTGGCGGCACAACTGTCCACCTCTTGGTGAGGACCTGCTTGCCACTGTTTTTTGGTTTCGCCAGCTTCTGTTTTCTAAGTGCCAACTGGTGTGAGGAGCAATGTGCAACCTCTAAACTGTTTTCTCCTACCAAGTCAGTAAGATGTGATCTCACGTGTGCTCCTCAGAGCTGGGCAGAAAGAGGCTTTTGCATTATTTACTCTGTTTTGGAGCTGGAGCCAGACCTGACCCTAGTCTCACTCGGCTGAAGGCAGTAGAGGTGGGAGTGAAGCCCTCCCAGTAACACCATCGGAGCTGCTGGAGCTGGGCTCAGGTTTCTTCCCAGGCTGGTTCTCATGGCTCAGCGGAGTCCAGCTGTGCTCCCCCTTGGTGTAACGCTGACACGGGATTTTTTAGCTCAGCTCAGCCCTGGTGTAGCTTCCTCAAGCACTACCCACCGGTGAGGTTTTGTGCTCGGGATGCTCAAGCCAGGCTAACCCGGGGCCGGCCAACCCTTTGCAGGCACTCAGTGGTGAGGCAGAGCCAAATTCTTGACTTCTGGCCCTTCGGTGGTGGCCGGGGTCGGCGTGAGGTGGGGAGGAGGAGGGCTGCGATGTCAGCCCCATTTGGAGTCCCCCCACCCCCTGGCCCATGGAAATGGTCCCAGCGAGGCGCTTTGCCCGCTGGCAGCTGGCTTTGCCCCCATCCATCCTTTCTCAAGCACAGAGCCGGGAGGCGGGGGGGACCCATTCAACACCCGCTTTCCTCTCCCCCTNCGCAAATGATTAGTCAGAGCTCAGTTGCTGTAGCAACCGGCTGCTGGAACTGGGACAGGCGTGCAGCGAGGACAACGGAGAGGTCGAGCATCAGCCAGGGCTGGGGGAGCCCAGCCTTTGTATTTGCTTCCAAGAACCGGGGAGCCGGGTGGTGCGAAGCCCCCAGCTCCACGCCAGGCACGGGGCGGCTTCACCAGCAGCCCCCATCCGCTCGGTTGCGATTTATTAAATTGCCGGCATTTTGATGCCACCGTGGAGTCGGGACGGCTTCGGCATCTCTTGGCGTGGCGGCACTGTCCTTCGTTGGTGGTGCCCTCTGCGCTGATAAGGAGGCTCCTGCCCTCGGCCGAGTGGCCGTGGAGCAGGGGCACGTCTTGGTTTCCTCTCCACGGCTGCGACCGAGCCGAGGGGGGGAGCGCAAAACACATGGGGCTGGGGTTCAGGGCTCCTTGTCCTCTTGCAACATCCCACACATGAAATATGAAGCCAAGTTCCTCCTGATCCTGCACGAGGAACCAGGCATTAACTGTGTCCTGCCCATTGCCAGTTCCAGAGCGCTGCAGTCCCTCTGCCTTCATCTCCCGAGCAGCTTCAGCCAGAGATGTTTCCAAATCCTCCTCCTTTGCTCCCTGTCCTGAACTCGAGGAGAGCAGCTCGGCATGCGACATCCACAGGCTGCTTGGCCTTGGAAGACAGGGCAAGGGCTCTTCTGGGGATAGTTGGGCCACATCCAGTGATTTTCACCACCATGGTAATGGTCTTCAAGTGGGTTTGTTGCCGAGGCTGCTGGATGCAGGCTGGGGGCCGTGCTCTGCAGGCTCAGCCTGTCCCAGCCTAGACGATGTAATCGAAGAGGGTCGGCAGCAGAGCCAGCAGCGATGCAGGTAGGGACCCCTCCAGCCATCTGTTGGCTGGTGGGACCCTGTGCTGGGCTGCAGAACTGGAGAGGGTGGAGGGGGGACCCTATCTCAGCCCTTGCCCTGGGCAGTGCTGGTTCTGCAGCACCGCAGCTCTCCCCTGCAGCCCCCAAAGCGCTGCTGCACAGGCCCTTCAGGGGACCCTTGTGTCCTTCTGGTGTGAACAGGGACCCATCCCCACCACCAGCTTCCAGCTCTGGAGCAGATATCAGTCCTGCATTGGCGTGGGGTGGGAGAGCCCTGCCGCTTGACTGTCTCCACCTCTGCTGTTCCTCCTGCACACCAGTCCTTGGGGGCCTGAAGACCACTTTATCTGCCGGCGGGCACTGCCTGGGTCTTTGAGCAAGCTGCTCCTCACTCTTTGTGTGTTGAGCAGTGACTTCGGGTCATGCTTCCTTCCGGGGCACCTGTGGAGGGCAAATGGACCTGAGGTTGCAGAGGGGCTTTGAGACCCCCAAAGGAAAGTAAGAGAGGAGTAATGTGTTGAAGCTGTTGGTACAAGCACTGCTGGGGAGGGGATGTAAAACCTCTGCTTTTGGAGAGCTGGGTGAGCTCTGGGCAGGATTTTGGGGATGTCTTTGGTCTCTTGCTCAAGGTTGAGCTCTGCGCATCCATCTAGGAAGCTGTGGGTTGGTGTCCTCAAGCCTAGGAAATTATTTTAGTCTGAGTTTGTGGGAAGAGCAGGAAAGGGCTATTTATGCAGAAAATGGCTTCCAATAAACACACTTCCTTTGGGAGCAGAGAGAAATTGCTGAGATGTGCTGGAATTCTTTTCACTTTCCTGGGACTGTCCTTGATTGCCAAGAGCAAGCCAGCCACGTGCCATGGCCACACCAGCGCTCAGCAATGTTCGCAGCCCTGCTCCAAAAACCCCTTTCTCCAGCTCTCCATCACCCCACGGGTGGAAAGGGGCTTTCGAGGGCACCGCTCATTCTGCATTGCTCACTGATGCTCCTCTCAGTCCTATGAGAGGTCCTCCAAACCTCTTAAGATTTCCCTTGGATCCCAGCATTTCCTTCTTTCCTTCTTTTTTTTTTTTTGAAGTCATGTGATTGTAGAGCGCTGGCAAGGGAGGTTGCTTGTTTAAGGCTTTCTTACCTCATGGTTGCAAAGATGAGCTTAGCAGCATGATGTCAGAGTGGCCTACAGGCTCAAAAACCAACAGGGAAATAAAAGCAAGCCAACTGATCGCCTTTTTTTTTTTTTTCTCCATGCAAATCTCATTATTTTAAATGCTGTTCCCTGATTTTTCCAGGGTCTGGAAATCTTTAGGAGCTCTGAGTGCTTAGGGTTGGCCACACTGTTTCAGTGTATTTTTCAGTCGTATTTTCCTTCAGAGGTGGTGAGTAAAATCTGCAGATTTAGTCCAGCTGACTAATATTTCAGGTTATCGAAAATGACGAAAGAAAGGAAGAACGAATGAATGTAAGGCTTCCAGGAGAGGGACAGAAATTCCTGTGACTCACTAGAACCCTCTATTTTTGAGCCTGAAGACACAAAATGGTGCCTGTTCCCTGCTGCCCCTTGCAATGGGCTGGGAGAGAGTCACCATCCAGAGTTCGGTTTGGGTTATGGGGCAACCAAGTCCACAAGCTGTTGTGGACTCCTATTGAGGACTATTTTCTTCTACACCTCTCATTTCTCAGCCCCCTCCTTACTCCTGGAGGACCCCCAAGGTCCAGGCTGAAAGATGGTTGTGCCAGTGTTTGAAGGCATCAACCCTGTCCTTGAGCATCCATGAACTAAAAGAAGGGTGGAGCATGCATTGAGGGCTTTTTCCCCTACAGATGATATCTGATAGAGACTTCAAGTGACGAGCACTGTCTGTGGTGGTCTGGGAGCACATCCATGACTGTGTGAGAGCTTACTGCTTGGCAAGGACTTAGGAGGGGAGAGCTCGGGGACGTGCTAGTCCCTCCCTGGGCAGTGGCAGAGGTGATGCAGTCTGAGGGGATGGGGAAGCTTTAAATCCACTTGGCAAAGCAAGCGCTCGAGGTCTCACCCATAGCCCTGCGGCACTGCTGTTTGTTGGGAACCACCTGCAGGGCAGGATGGGACCGTTTGTGATCCCTGGCTGCAGAGCACCCCTGGAGCGGGGTGGGATGTGACCTGAGCTGGCCAAGTCTCTGCTGAAAGGAGCAGCTGGGCAGGGGAGCACAGGGAGAAGGCGTGCAGCCTTTCCCTCACCTCTCCCATCTCTAAGCTTGTGCTCCTCCAAAGAAATGTACTTGTGAGCATTTGTCAGCAATTGCCATTGAAACAGGCAAAAATCTATAACCTGGGGTCAGGCCCCTCTTCCAGGCTCTCATGTCGTGAGATTCCCCCCATCTCCTCCCTAAAACCACAGGGAGCAGCCCCTGCATGCCGCGTCTCGTCTCGCTGACATGGCTCTGCTGCAGCCCGTGTCCGGGAGGTCGCTGGCAGATGTCAGCTGTCGGTGGCAGAGAGCTGGAGTGGTGTCCTGGGGACACAACATCTCCGGGCAGCTCGAAGTGACCCCATCATCATGGCTGCCTTGATGGGTGAGTACTGTGTGCCGCCGGTGCTCCCAGCGCAGGCTCTGCCATGGTGGGGTGGAGTATGCTCCTCGCTGGGGTCTGTCGAGGGAGATCCACCATGGAGTTAATGCGTGCTCTCCTTTTAGTTGTCTTTTGTTAACGGGTTTGGCCCGGTGCCACGTGGGGAGCATGGGCAGGCAGTGCTGGAGGCCAGCGGGGACGTTTTTGTTCAACATTGTGGCTCCTCGGTGGAAAGGACGGTTAGCCGAAATGGGGCATGTGTAAGCATGGCGGTCACTCTGCCTGCAGAGGAGCCCAGCTGCTCTCTTCAGCATTTAATTCCCTGGGGCTTTGTGGGAACACGGGGAAGCTGCTCGCTCCCAAACCCCGCTGGGGATTTCGCATGTGCTGCGGCAGATTGCTGCTCCCTGTGTCAGCTGAGTGGGCGCTTGAGTGCCCCATCTGTAACGCCCAGGAGAGATCTGTCCCCACCCGAGATGGAGTTTCCTTGATTCCGTAGCATTGGGGCAGTGGGTGGCCAACACGAGACAGCTCCTCTGCCTGTCCCAGGCCAGGTCTAGGTCCTGCTCAGCTTTGGTTAAGACCAGCACTGTGAGCACACCGCTGGATTTGGCCAACTCCATCTGCTGGAAATGCTCCCGTTTTGCCCAGCCTTTGTTTCCTCCCAGCTCCTCGTTATTTTTCATGGCGTTTCCCCCTCTTACTCTTGTGCTTTTGGGCTCGTGCTGTTCAGCTGAACGCTTATCTGTGCAAGCCGGCTCATTTTGTGTGCTCCCTGGCACAAGCGGTCCCCGACGGTGAGGCTCGGCCCTGGCTCGACTCTAACAACAGCAGGGAACAGCACGTCCATGTGAACGCAAGCCCCAAAATGGCACAAGGGAATGACGCAGCAAAGGTGAAATATCAAAGGGAGATGGGAAGTGCATGGCAAGAGCAGGGGAAACGGAGGAGAGAATAGCCGGAGCTGACCTCAGCGGGGCGGGGAGCCCGGTTGCACGCATGGAAGGGAAATGCGAAAAGGATACAGCTGGGACCAACCACGGCACCCGCATGCTCTGCTCCAACGGCATTGCTGCTTCTCACTTTTCCCCTGGGACGGGCTGGGGGAATGGGCTGGGTCAGGGCTTGCCTCCCAGAAGTGCCCGTTGGGGATTGCAGCAAATGCACCCAGCGGGGCAGCTCGGGAGCTCGGCCAGGAGCCACTGAGCAGCCGCATGTGGCCAAGGATGCTCTCGGACATCCACATCCCCTTGTGCCAGGAGCTGGCCGCAAGGAAGCGGCCCCGATCTGGTGATCATCAGCTCTGGTTTGCTGCAGATCTGCCATGGTGCACTGCCGACCTGGCTCCCTGGGTTTGTTTAAAGGCAGCGTGGGGCAGATAGTGTCCTTCCAACCTTCCCCGGCATGTAGTGAGAGCTGGCGGTGTCACCATGATCAGGGCCGCCTGTCGAGAAGCGGCACAAGCCGTCCCAAGGTAGCTGCTGTCCCTTCAAGCACTCTCAGCTGTGCCCAGGGATGGTTGACTTTTTTTTTTTGTTTTGTTTTTGCATGTGAAGTTTTATTTTTAGCTGAAAAAACCCCACCCTTTAAAAAACAAACACAAAGTTTTCATGAAAAATTCTCAACATAATGGGATTTTTCTCTTCTTCACAAAACTGCCTGTGACATATCTGAATGAAGGGTTCCTCTTGTCCTTCTGCTTTTCCCCCTCAGTCTTCAGTGAAATTTCTCCCTTCCCTAAGCTGCCCTGTTTTCCTCCCCAAGATACGCTCTTTCAGCAGGAGGAACAGCAAATATAAGGACTTTTTTTTTTCTGGAATGTTTTTCAAAACAAAAAAAATAAATTAAAATGTAGTAGAAAATTTACAAAAACATCCCTTTTGAACCCATTAAAATGGAATGGGATTAATAATTTTGGTTGTTTCCCCCTTCTTCCAACTAGTTCTCATCTGTCGTTAGCCTTCGGTGTGGGAGAACTGGGACAGTAAATGGCAGAGAGCAACTCCTACTCTTTCTTTATTCAAGAGGAAGTTTTTTCCATCTCAGTTGAAGTCTTCCTTTGGGGCTGGAGAGGAGCTTGTGAAGCTCTTAGCACCCAAAAGCCAACATCTGGAGAGGCTCATGCTCCCGACCTCTCTCCAGTGGAGAGAGATTCAGAAGTCATCGCGGTTCTGTGGGGTCCGTGGGGCTGTGGGAGGGCTGGGGTTGAGCTAGGGGTGGATCCAGGGGTAGGTCAGGGTGGATGTGAGGCCTTGGGAATGGCACAGCAGAAGCCTCAGGTCCTGGCGTCTGTTCCCAGCTCTCCAGCAATGCTTCCCAGGTGACCTTGGGGAAGCCACTTTGTCCCTCTTCATCTTCATTTCCCTACCTGGGAAACAGGAGGGCTCGCTCTTTGCACCCATGGCCTTAGGTAGGTAGTTAATACCTTTCGGTCGCTCTGAGTTGCTTCAGGGATTTGATCAGCCACCATTGACTCAGTTGGAGCAGAGGACAGTAGTTTTTCTTCCAGGTTAGAAATACGTTGGTTGCTTTTCAAGAGCAGCTACTGGTTGAAGGAGTGGGCATGCTTCTGTCCTTAGACAACATGGCTCTCTGCACCCTCTTGGCACTCAGAAGCATCCAAACCAGCAGCCGCGTTTCAGAAATTGATCCTCCATGGTGCATCTGAGGATCTTGCCTGACCCAGCCCAGGAGCCTTCACACCACTTGGCTGGGGACGTGGCACCACGGGGGAGAGCTCTTGGCCCTGAGAAGAAAGCATTTGAGGCCACGGCAGGCTGAGGTCGCACCTTCCACTGCGAAAGTTTGGGCTTGGCGGGCCTGATTCAGCCACCCAAATTAAAGTCATTTCCCAGAGATCCCAACGGAGCGGACGACACTGCTCTGCCTCAGGTACTTGACCCATCGGCTGGGATGGGGACCCATTGGGGGATGTCTCGGGAAGGGGCTGGTGCTCGTGCATGCGTCTGGTGGGAGCCACTGCCCATCTCTCTTCCCAAACTGCAGGGGAAATATCAGGGCTTGTAGGCAGCGGCTGCCTGCAGCCAACGTGGGAACCTCGCAGGCCCCGGCCAAGCGAAGCCAGAGTGGGGAAGGGGAGCAAAGCAAACATGCTTTGTCCAGGCTATTTATTTTGTGCTGGGGTAAGGGATTTTTTTTTTTTTTTTTTTTTTTTTTTTTTTTTTGTTTCAGACATGCGATGAGTGTGTTACTCAGCCATGACTCGAGAACTTGTGAGCAATAAAGTCATCCCGAAGTCTGCCAAAAAAAATCTTCTTAGCACACCCACCTCATCACACGTTCCCACTGTAGCTACTTTAGTGCGATCTGCCGCTGAAAGGCGGCTACCTCACGGGGAGGCTGCAGTAGCCATCTGGGAGCTTGCAGCAATGGCCCATGGACAAACCCGTGCCCATCAGTGTCACCTGCCTGATGACTGGGACCCTTTGCCAGCAGCATCACAAAGATGGTGGTCTGGGGTTTGCTCCAAAATCCAAGAGAAAACAGAGCGGCAAGGGGCCGTGTAGTCTGGTTTAGTCTTCCTCCTGTAGCCTGGGCTGGGTCTTGGGTTTGGGATGTTGGTTTTGATCATTTGGGATCAAGACCTGACCTGAAAACCCCATGAGGTGGAGAGCCACGAACACCTTCCTCCTCCTGTCCTGTGATGACACAGCTCCATCAGGGCTGGCTGGATGCAGGGTGACTTGGGGCTCCAGAGCCCTGCACCGGCCACCGCTGCAGTTTGGGGGGTGGTGATGAGCAGTGTGGTGCATCCTCCAGGCTGCGGGGAGAGGTGGGATGGAGGCATGCACCACTGAACAGGGAGAATGTTGTTGGAAGTGCTGGAGAAAGTGCATATTGATGCCAAAATTCACATTATTGGGGGATGACCAGTTCCCTGGGCGAGGAGGCAGGGTGCTGGGTCTCCACGTGCGAGAGCCCTCGCCTTGGGGCAGCTGCCCTACATGTGGGCTGGTGCAGCCCTCACTTGGGCACCGGGTCTGCTGCCTCCGGGACTGGGATGTTCCTGGAGCTGGGTACTGGGGCTCGCTGTGGGTGGAAGCCCTGCTCAGTTCAAGGCAGGAAGGATTGGGGTAAGAAACAACCCCATATCAGCAGGGTGAGATACAAGGGACGGTGTTGGAGACACCCCATCGTTCCACTGGCGGGCAGGAGCCAGGGACAGCAGGGAGGTGGGTCCGGGCAGAAGCCTGAATTGCCGGGGTAAAAGCTGCCTCCGCCAAGGCCTCCTCTCCCCACCCCTTCCCTGCGCCGGGGCTCTAAATAATTGATAACGCTGATAAATAATAGATCTTGTATTTGCTCCTTCGCTTTTCTGTGCCGGGGCGTGTGCGCTTGCAGCCTGGCAGTGCTGCATTAGGGTTACGGGGATGGGGAGCGCGCCTCTGCGCGTGAGCACGCGTGTGTCGGGCCGGGGTAGGGAGCTCTGCAGCGGGGAGAGCATTCCGGGGAGATAAAGGGCTGGTTTGATGTGTGTTCATGTGGCGGGGCTGTTTTGCCTTGCATGCCTTTCTCTTTTGCTTTATTTTTTTCCTGGAGTGAAGCCTGGCGCCAGCAGTCTGGAACCAGCCTGACAAGCTTTTGAGTTATGGAAAGGGGGAGGAAGGGGGGAGGAGAGAGAAAGAGGGAGCGAGAGAGGCAGGGAGGAGGAGGGAGAAGGCAGAGGGAGGCAGCTGGGATGTGGATTATTAGGGGAGAACAAGAATACACACAAGAGGCTGGTGGGGTGAGGGCTGGGGGCTACTGGGGCTGGTGGGGAGGGGAC
>VYXH01000340.1:101902-119024 GCA_013397275.1 Burhinus bistriatus
GGCACAAGTGTAAATTGGGAGAGGAGTGGCTGGAGAGCAGCCCTGCAGAAAGGGATCTGGGGGTGCTGGTCAATAGCAGGCTCAATATGAGTCAGCAGTGTGGCCTGGCAACCCAGAGGGCAAACCTTTCAAAGGAGATTTTTTTTATTTTTTTTTTTTCTCATGGTGGGGAGAGGGGGGAATTGAGTCATTTTGGGCACGAAACGCAAACCTCGCCGCGTCAAGGAACAAGGAAGTTTTTTAAAGCGCCAATTAAAGGGCTTGGAGAGGTCCGGGGCTTTTAAACAGCCTTGGGAAGGGGGGGGTCCTGGCCGGCGTTCAGGCTGCCATCCCATCAGGACATTCCTTTCTGCTGAACGCTGCTGCTCCCAGCCCTCTCCTCCTTCTTTTCCAAGCTGCCGTCGAATCCTTTCCAACTCCCGCGTCCGAACCCGGAGAACTTTCCTCCGTTTCATCTTGTGCCGCTTGCCTCCCCCCCAGCCCCGGGCTGTGCTCGGTGCTTTGATCACGAGCTGCTTGCACAGAGAGCCCCCGGACCCCCGCGCTTCTCACGCCCGGGACCGGGAGCCAGCAGCCCTTCCAGGGGCTCGCATTGCCTAAAATTTCCCCTCCCCTGCGTTGATGGAGACCCCCATCTGCCATCACCTCCCTGCTCAGGGAAGGCAGCTGCTTCAGCAAATTGGTAGCTGCGATGCTGGGGTGGGAGGAGGGCTCGGTGATGGGGGGGTGCCCCCCAAAATGAGAGAGGGTGAACATGCCCTGTGGGGGGTGTGAGGGGTTGGTCCAGGCAGTGTGTTTGGAAAGGTCCCATCAGGGACCCCATGCCTGGGAAAGCCACGTGGCACCCACGAGGGCTGCTCCTGAGCTGCTGTTGAGGGGGTCGTGGCACTGGCAGCAGCGTGGTCAGAGTCCCGAGCAAATCCGCCGGAGCAGGGGTATTGCAGGCAGAGGCTGGAGTAGCTCCGTGGCACGTTTCCCCTCCAAGATCCCCCCTCGTTGCCTCCCACGGATGCCCAGCAGCAAGAAGCATAGGAGCGAACCCAACCTCAACCTCGCTGCTTCAGCCCATCACGCCTGCCGTTTGGAGCGGGGAGCGAGCCGTAGCGCACAGGGAGCTCCGTGCCCAGGCTCGTGGGGGAAATCCAGAGCGCTGGCAAGGGGACGGGGATTTGGAGCCGCTTTGCGGGGGCTTTGTTTGGTTTGGTTTCTGCGCAGCCTATTTAACTCCAACGACTGGCGAAGACTGGGGAGAAAGGAGCTCTTTGTTAAAGGCTGAACAGCCCCAGGTCTTTAAGTCAGCCTGTTCGAAAACCTCTGAGAAGTTGAGATAGCCAAGGGATGGGTGGATTTTGGGATGGGCAGATTTCACATTGCTTCTACCTCATGAGGGTTCATGCACCCAGCTCCCAAAGAAAAGCCAAGCAGAAGCCCTGTGAAGCACCACCACCATCTGCCAAGTCTTTGTCTTCGCAGAGGAGATGGAAGGGGGAACACCCAATTTTCTGAAATCTCCATTACAGGTTGCCTATGAGCTGCAGCTCTTCAGAAATACTTCTTTCTCTGGCTTTCCAGGAAGCAAAATGTTGCCCTCCGCTGTTTGCAGTGTAGCTGGAACAGAGAGCTTGCTGCGTCCAAGCCTGGCTGGTGCTTCACTCTGGTGTCACATCCCTGGTGGTGGCCAGGGCTAGGTGCTTTGCAGAGGGACAACTCCTACTCAGCCCATAGATGCTGCAAAGACCTGTGAGAGGTCCGGTGGTCCTCCGTTAGCCACCACTACTGAATGCCTCCTGCTCTCGGGGTGACCTGCTCCCACCCTGGCACCTCGATGCAGGGCTGAGATGTGATGGTTGGCCATGGGTTCAGTTGGGTTGGGTTGGGACTGAGGTGGGTCCACTGAAGACCAGCCTCCTTGCACCTTGTGTTTCACAAAATAACAACACTGAGCAGCTCACTTGTGCATCCTTGGTCCAAATTCCTCATTTTCTCCCTTTTCTTCTGTTTCTCCTTGGCGACTGTTTGAGCTCTTTCTGGTAACTATAGAGCCACACTTGCAAACTTGTCCTCCAGCTCCTCCCTGCTGGAGATGTAACACAGATGGATCCATAACATCGATTGCCTTTTATAGACCCCCAACATCTAAATGTTGGGGGTCTTAAACTAGTCAATGGAGGGAGTGATTATTCTTTTCCGTACATGTGGAAACTGAGGCACAGGCTACTTGTTTGGGTGAAGTG
Organism: Burhinus bistriatus; assembly: GCA_013397275.1. Classification (NCBI taxonomy): domain Eukaryota; kingdom Metazoa; phylum Chordata; class Aves; order Charadriiformes; family Burhinidae; genus Burhinus; species Burhinus bistriatus. The sequence continues at coordinate 104,137 of VYXH01000340.1, forward strand.
AGATTTTAGGGCCAGGTGACATGGTTGCACTTGGAAACCTTTGCTGCATTGGCTCCCTTGGCATCTCTGGTTCTTGAGATGCTGCCAAGAAGGAGAGGACCCTTTTCCCCTTCTTCTTGCCCAGAAGGAAGCACGGGCTGGGGACAGAGCCGGGGACATAGCCCCGTGGCCTGTCCCCAACCCATCACCTTCTCACTGGCACGAGAGGCAGCAGGCAGAAATAAAACACAATTCGGGGCTGGTGGAGCCAGGGAAGAACGAGATGAGTCTTGGTGGGGAGACCAGCCTCACCTTTCATATTCTAATGCCTTGCCTTTGCCTGATTTGTGAGCTCTCGGGAGTCCTGCTGGGAATTCGCTCGAACGGAGGCACACGCTGCCGTCCCTCGGTAAATTACACAGAGATATAATGAAGGAGGAGAAATCAGTTACTCTGTGACTGCGGCTCCCCAGGGGACCTTAATTCAAATATTTGTGGAGCTGAGCAAGTGGGGCGTTGGGGAGCCGCCGAGTTGGAGTGTCTCTCGACAGGTTGCTTGCAGGTGGTTGGCGATGGGGAGGCAGCACTCTGGGCTGCAGGATCTGTACCCAAAGGGGCTTCGGGCTCTTGACGGCGATTTGGGTGTTGTTAGCCAAGAGGAAGATACTGGGGGAAGGTGGGACCATGGTCCAGTTGTGGCTGCCTGGAAAATGGAGGTGGACTCCAGCCCGCAACTGGTGGCTGTTGGGATGGGGCAGCCTTGTGTGCCCCTTTGCCGACAGCTTCGAGCAGCATGGGGTGGTGGGAGCATCTGCCCACAGCCCACAGCCAGGCTCTGCATCACCCCAGTGCTGTTCCTCGGGGAGGGACAGGGACAGGGACCTGGGAGGGGACAGCCTGGCCCTCCTGTGGTTTCCTCCAGCGAGGGAGGAGCAGGGTTTGCAAAACCAGGCAAGTTCTCTGCTGCCCATGTGGCTGCTGTTTTCAGTAATGAATATAGAAAGGGTTAAATGCTGCACGGCAGCAAGGAGCAGGCTGACCCCATATTGCTCAACTTAGGAATGAGAAAATCTAATTACCTCCAGCTCCATCGCCAGCCCATTCCCTCCGCGTGTCCTCAAGCCAGGCTTTCTGCCCTCTCTCCTCCCAGGGCATGCCAATGCTGTGGACCTGAGAAAACAAATGGGACCCAATCTGCCCAGCCAGCAAGCTGCACCAGCAAATGGGACACAGCTGGGGGGTCACCCCCTTTCTGGGTGCCTGCAAGACCAGTTAGATCCTGCTTCACCCTGATGGCCAAGGCTATGGCTCCACCAAGGACAGGGTGGCGCCTTGGCCATGCTGTGGTTCTCTCATCTGCTTCAGCAGTGGCTGTTCGTGCCTGATCATGGAGAGCTGGGGTGCAGGGTGCTCGGTCCCCACGTGGTGGGGTGGGGGCTGAGGGCAGCTGCGTTCACCCAGTGCCGTTCTGCATGGCCATGCTCTTCTCATGCAGGTCCTACACCGTCGCCCCAGCACTCAGAAGTGATGCTGTTGCCAGGAGTTATGCACGCGAGCGTGAGCACACGCAGACATGCTCCCCTCCCTGCACCCGCTCCTTGCACGGCCGCTCGCACGTGCGCCAGCTCTCCCGCTCCCCAACGGGCGGCTCTGCTCATGTGCCGGCATCACGCCCCGAGTGCGCGGCAGTCACATATGCGCACACACATGCTCGTTCCAAGCGGAGCGCCACTCGGCATCCCTAAGTTTTGTCTCTGGATGCCGGGACTGCCATGCATGGCAGGGGCAATCCTGCACCCATCCACCTGCTCGCCCAACCCGCACCCTGAGTCGTGCTGCTCGCCAACGGCAAACATAGGCTCCCTCCCCGTGCTGCGGCCCCTTGCACACTCGGCACCTTCGGGGCTGCGTGCACACGCGGCCGCGTAGAGATCTGCAGCACACCAACTGTTGGGAAGGAAAAAAAAAACCCACAGATTCAGCCGAAAGAGGTGGGGGGGAGAGAGAGAGAGAGAAAGAGAGAATGACAGACTGCAATCCCCCTTGAGTGCCTAGCCTCATGAATATTAATAAGGTGGTAATTAAAATGCAGGGACACAGCAGGACGGATGCAGGCGCTGCCTTCGGAGCGCTGGGAACGGGGGGAGCGCGTCTTTCCAGGCAGGTTTTGATTCCGTTCTCTGATGAAAAGAAGAAAACGGAGCCTTCAACTTTAATCAGTTTAGAGTTTTTTTGACACGACATATCTTTAATTGCTGATATTTCTGCTCTTCTCAAACCCAGCTCCACCGACTCCAGTCTAAGCAGAGATAACGAACCACACTGAAGTGCCGTGGATTCGTGCCGTATTTACGCCTCGACTTGTTTGCTACTTTCCTGGGGTTTCACCTCTTTGCCTGGGGTCGGAGGGCATGGCCCTGCTGCCGATTGCCTTTGCGGCGAGGTGTAGAGGCTGGAAACGCAGCCCAGCATCTCTTTGTCTAACCCCCCTCCCCAACCAACCTCCTCCGTGGCAGCCTTAGGGAAACCTGCTCTTTTTGGGTGCTAAATCCCTCTACTTGGCCATGGCTGTATGGTGAGCTTGGAGTTGGATGTGATGCCACCTGGTCTGGGTGGTGGCAAGGAGACGGTTGGGTTGAGGTGGGTTGGGTTGGGTTGGAGAGCAGGTCTTTTGAGAAGAGACTCTGTTTCCCCTCCCCAGAGGAGGTTCCTTCAGTGTAAGAGTAGAGGTGACTGTTGGATTGCTAAGTTATTATTTAGGGGCTTAAGTTTCCTCCAGTAACCAAGGTTTCGAGGTTGGGTGAGGGTCCTGTGAAGGGTGCACAGGGCAGGCTCAAAGGTCTGTGATCAAGGTCAGCCAAAGTGTTCATCCTTCTTGGAGAAGATAGTTGCTCCAGTGGGTGGGTCTGGCCCGTTGATGGAAGCACCATGTTGCTGGGAAAATGAATGGAGAGTGTCGGTTGGTGCCCAAAGGGAATGTTCTTGGGTGTGGGAATTGGACCATGTCAACCCAGAACAGGGATTTAGGAGGTGGTTTCTGGAAAAAAAAAAAGAAAAGAAAGAAAAAAAAAAAGAACCCCCAAAATACCCCATACCAGTGCAAATAGTTGCTTTAGGTAAAACCTGAATATTTAGTTTGGCCTGAAAGTTTTTGGGGTTTTATGTTTGGGGGTTGCCTAATTTTAACTAGGTCTCTTCTTTTAGACTGAGATAATTTCTTGAACTGAAAAAAAATAGATTTGTTGGAATGGAAAAGTCAAAAAGATTCTTGTAGAAAATGCCCAAATACAACACTTCATCATGCGAGCAATGGAAGAAGATGGTATGACATTTTCAAAGCCTTCTCCCCTGCCCAAAGCATGTATTCTTTATTTCTTTTTTTTTTCATTCCAAAAAAGTTTTCAGCTTCACCCTGAGTTTCAGGATGATTCAGTCTTTTTGAATCTTCCAATTTTTGGTAAATTTACTATTCCTTAAAATTCAAGCAAACAAAATCCCCCTCAGCTCTTAGAAAGATGAGAGAGACCAAGTGAGTAGAACACAGCGCAAGTCCCCTTACAGCCTCGCAGCTGGTGCCTCCATGCCAGGGTTGGAGGGGTTGAAAAGACAACCCATGTTTTCTGGGCAATGGAGACACTCCTGGATCATGGATTGAGGACAAAGGTTTTGCCCCACCTTGGAGAAGCTGTATTGCCTAGAGAGTGACTGTGATGTTTCAGGGAGTTGCTGTGATGCGGTTGTTTGCTCCTGCATCCTCCTGGATCCAGAGGTATGTCCCAGGAGGATTTCCTGGCCTTCAGGCTAAACTGTATGCCTGCACTCCCATTTCTCCCTCCCAAGCTTTGGAGCTTTCTCTCCCCTGGGAATGTGTCCTTGTGCTTTGCTGACCTGCCTGCACAGAGAGATGGAAAAGCAGAGCTGCAGCATCTTGGAGCCCTTGAGATTTTGTTGCTTGGTGGGCCAGGGTTGGAGCTGTTTGCATAACGGGGTCTTTTCCATCATGCATCTTCCTGTAAGGATGTGAGATGCCCTTATCTACCAGGGGGTGCAGCAGGTTGGGTGTCCTGGTCTCTGCCCCACGGCAGGCTGACATCCCCCTGTTGTCCTGCCCCATGGCAAGGAAGCAGCTGTTCCAGCTTTGGGCTTTACTGGATTCAACTGCTGGATCCATCGACTTGTTGCTCTGTTTTTCCTCATCTGAGTCAAACAGATGTGTGGAGGGATGGCTGGTGAGCCTGGGTGCAGACAGGGGTTGGGAATTGAGCTGAACTCCTTGGGTGGAAGGGCACTAACCCAACTAAAGCCCTTTGCTGAGCACTGGCTTTTTGTGACACTTGTGTGAGCCATTCCCCAGCAAAGGAGAGGGGGGTGACATCTCCCACCCCCTCCCTGGGGACATACCCCTTCTGCAAAGCTTCCCATGCCCTGTAGGAGCACAGGGTGGCCCCGGGAATCCCCGGGACCTTGGTTGGACCCTGACCCCTCGCTGGAGGGAGTAAAATTGGTCTCCTTGCTCAAGGGGATCAACACAATGCCGACTCCTCTGCACTCATACCAGGGAGAGCCGAAGCTGGGGTTGATTTGGGGTGAACTGCCACAAAGACAGTGAGTCTGTCTAGTCTTTGGGTTTTAATGGTTTTAATGCATTTTAGGGTGGCAGGAGGGTTCTTCACTCGTCCCTTCTTGCCTTTCAATAGATCGGATACTATGGCTTGTGCCTGGGGTTGGATCTCTCCTCCCAAGCAGGTGATTCTGCAGGAATGGCTGCAGGAGTGGCTTTCCTTGGCCATGCTGGAGCTATGAAAGGTGAGGATGTGCTGGAGTCCCCATCAGGGACCACAGCACACAGAGGGGACAGGCAGGTGAGAGACAAGGAGACAGGAGCTGCAGTGAAGACAGCACCCACATGGAAGGGGCCACCTTGGGACCAGCCGGTCTCAGCCAGGGGAAAAACAAAGCAAATCTGCTTTGGGTGTTTAGTGGGGAAAAAAATAATTTCTCCTGTTTTTTTTTTTTTTCTCCTCCTTCATCCTCTTCTTTCTGCTTTCCTGCAGTGCTACAACAGCTGATTTGAGGCAGGATAAGGGCAAAGTCTAGCCAGTGTCTGAACCCCCCTTCGCCCGAAACCTCCCACCGCTGCCATCAAGTCTGTGCTGAAGAAACCTCAGGAAATATCAGGTTTGCCATGCAGATGGGGTGAGGGGGCTTGGGCACTGTGGTGGCAGGGACAATCCCGGGTGGAGGGAATGGCCCTGGGTGACAGCCCCGGGAAGAGCAGGAGTACAAAACCCTATGGTGGACAGAGGCAGAAGGCGTCACTGTGCTGTTAACAGAGAATTTCGGTGGTGAAACACAAAGGGGACCTGGTGACTTGTGTGGAGAGCAGAGGCTGGGCTGGGGCTCAGCCGTGAGGAGTGCCAGAGGGAGGGTACAGGATGGGCCCCAGGTACCGCTTCCTGGTGACACCCCTTCGGCAGTCCCCGTCACCCCCGAGTCACATCCTGCTTGTGCTGGCTCATGTCTCATCCTGCTGCCTGCAGTTTCTCAATCCCATTCGCTCCTGCCAACATTTCCTGGCTGCTGAGGATATTGCGGGGCCCATGGGGCAGGCAGGGCCGGGGGGAAGCTCCCAATGCTCCGGGGGTTTTAGGATGGGGGAGCAAACGGGACTGTCCTTGCTTGCCTAGGGATGGTCAGAGCCTGGCCCTGCTCCAGCTCCTGCCTGTGTCCTGCCATCCCTTGCTTCATCCCCTGACCATGGGCTGTGTGGGGCCACAGGGGCTCTGTCTGCGCATCTCCTGGTGCGCAGCAAGGGCTTGCAGGTCCCCCATGCGTCCATCCTGCTGTCTCGAGCCCTGGTAGCTGGGGCAGAAAGCCAAGGTGGGAGTGAGCTGGATGCTTATTCCCCTCGTCTCTCGTACCCCGAGTCCCTGCACCCAGCAATGCCTCCGCAGGGACGTTTGCGAGGGCTGGGGCTGCAGAAAGCTGCTCCTGCGGGGCTGTGTCAGTGAGGAGCCCAGCCTGACTCTGCAGTCCCAGGCTGAGCCACGCTCAGGTCCTGCAGAGGAAACAAACACTGAGCTCCATCCTATCCTGTTTTACAGCAGAACTGCCATTTAAGGGAGGATTTGGACGGGAGACATCTTCCTCTCTCAGATTCCTTCTTGCCAGCACAGCCCCCCTCCCCTGACCTATGCTGGACCCCACTCTACGGAGCATCCCGGCAGCTAAAGGCTCATCCTCTGGCTGCAGCTTTCCTCTAGGTCCCTGCTTTGTGCCCGGTGCCCTTTCCTCCTCCCCAGCCCAGTCTCTGGAGGGGACATGCTTACAGCTCGCCCGGCAGCGGGCTCCGGGAAAGGTAGCGTCCTCCTCCGGGACGGTTTGTGCCCTGGCACCGGAGCAGCCGGGCTGAGCCAGCCAGCACAGGGGGTTAGCGGCAGCCGAGTCGGTGCCTCTTGGCTCAGCTCAGCGCTGGGGTGCTGGGCTTCAGATTTCTGGCCTTGAAGTCCTCCTGCAATGGCCAGGAGATTTCAAGGGGATCTTTGACGGAGCAGGGAGATGCTGCAATACACCAGCAAGCTGGAGCCTTGGGAGGGGGGACGACTCAGCTCTTATCTCTGCCACAGACTTTCTGGGATAACCTTGGTCGAGGCTTTATGCTTCACTTGTCCTGCTGTAAAGCAGAGCTGTGGCTCCCGCTCCTTCCGTGCTGCTAAATCTGCTTGTGCTCGGAGCCTGGCTGGCAAAGAGGGAGAGCGGAGGGGGTCTGCACAAACACTGGCTTTTTTAGCACTGGGGTTTAACCTCTCCTCGCATGATTTTTATCCAGGCATGACATTGCCTTTGCTCACTGCTTCCTACCCACTGTGTTGAAGGAAAGGCTGAGTCCCGGCACGCAGCAAAGGGCTGTGGGCTCCTGCCAGAGCTGCACTGCAGTAGGGCTGAGCCACAGCTCCCCGCGCCCGGGGCTCTACCCTTGCAGACCTCGGGGCCGTGGGGCTGAAGCTGCTGGTCCCACTGTGACCCCCGAGCAGTGTCACACGGGACCCCAGCTCCCACCCTCGCCTGGCGCTGAGGCCTGTGGCGAGCTGCAGGCTTGGGGTGAGGGTGCCCTGGGAGCATCCTTGACTGGACGAGGAGCTCCCACAAGTGGAGCCATGGGGACCGTGACACCTGGGGTGCTGTGTTTCACCTTGCCTGGCCTACGGGAAGGTAGGACAGACCCGAGGGACTCCAGAAGGGTTACTGCACCTGCATGGGGCTCTGGGCTGGGACGTGGGGTGCTGGCACCGTGCATCCCTCCTCCTCCATCACCCTCCGGCCAGCACCCAAGGCTGTGTGGCCAAGAAGGGACCCAGCCAAGAGGTCCCTGGTGATGGAGGAAGGGTCGCTCCTCTCCGGGGGAGGTCCGGGCTCTCCTCTCCTTCCTTCCAGGCCAGGCAATGGTTAAATTCCTTTCCAGCTGAGCTGGCAAGCAGAGCCCAAGCATATTAGTCAGATCCCTGTAGGGGGTGGGGAGGAGGAAGGAGAGAGCAGCGAGGAGGGGCCGGAGCGGAGAGCCGAGAGCTGAGCTATTCTCCGGGGCGCGAGTGCAGGGAGGCAGGCGCAGCAGGAGTTGCTGCTTCCCAGAAACTTGATTATTTTTAACCCAGGAAGAAGAAAGGAAGGAAAGAGGGGGAGAAGAAAAAAAAAAAAAAACAACCCAAACAAAAAAAAGGAGGAGGGGGTAAATCTGGAGGAACTGGAAAACAAGCAGTTGGCATTTGCAGAGGGGAGGGAAGGTGAGCGAGGGTCGTGGCGTGGCACAGGGATGCCAAGGCTGCCCCGTGTGCCTCCCTGGCAGGGACAGGACACTGCGCGGTGCCAGCCTTGGCTGGAGATGCCCATGCCACGGCAGGACGGCCCAGGCTGCCCTGCACCTTCACCACCTTGGCCGCCTCCGGCCTCTTGCGGCGCATGTCGGTGCCCCCCGGGCTGCGTGCTGGGGGAGCAGGATGCGGCCGGTTTGCCGCCCACCCACCCGCTCACACTCACACACAAAGAGGGCACGTACGCCGGCAGTTGTGGCTTCCCGGATCCCTCCTCTCCCCTCCCTGCTTGGGACTGTGGCTGTTTCAGAGAGCTGGGGTGAAGCAGGGGGCTCGGGGTAGGCTGATGTTGGGCACATGCTGGTGGCTTCAGGGGCTGCTGGTGGGACACCATGTGTCTACAGGGCTAGGTCTCACACAGGCACTGTAGGGAGCTGGGGCTCCCCAAATTGCTCTGAAAATTGCCTGACTGCCTGAGAGAGGGTCACTGGAGAGAAGGTAGAAGGCAAGGGCTTCCTTCTTCCATTGCCTCACCATGCTTTGGTGGGAGTCCAACATCAGAGACTGCAGAGAGGCCTTGGTGGCAGTCCCACTTCATTGTGTGGCTGTGTTTGGTCTGTGGTACAAAGCCCTGGGGTGGTAGTCTCAAAGTCCTGCAGCTGTCAGATATTTGGGAAAACACTTCCCCAAGCCCAGCAGTCACGTCGCAGGTCTGGGGTCCTCGTGGTCCAGCCCTGCGTCAGGGCAAGCTGGCCAAAAGTTCCCTGTGAAGGTCAAACACTTTCTCGCCCAAGCTCACAAGGTGAAGACCTACCACTGCTCATATCAAGTATTTATTTCACTGCAGCACACACACTTGTTGGAAACTCAGTGACTTCCACGGCTGGAGTGTTACAAGCCCTGGGTGCAAGACTTTGCTGGAGCTGGAGCCCCCATCCCCAAGATGCAGAAGCAATGCTGGCTGTGATGACATGCGAGGGAGCTTGGCACTGCGGTGCTGGGAGCAGAGGACACCACTGCAATGGGATGGTGATGGGAGATGTGAGCAATGTGCAGAGCTGGTGCTTTCCTCCTCTGACTCTTGCCCGGGGAACCCTGTGCTGGGAAACGGCATCATCTCCACAGCATGCCATGGCCAGCCAAGGTAAACCAAGGGGATGAGTCCCTGGGCAGGTTTTGCCATCCCGGTCCTTTGTAGGACTTCTACTGTCATCTCCTCCAGTTGGCTGCAGCAGCCAGATCCTGAGTGGGGCTGATTTTATTCACGCAGCAACATCAGTGTCATGTACCCAAGGGAAAAGTCCTTGATTTAGCAGACATGACCAGACCTGGCCAGAAAATGGATCTTGTTCCCCAAAGGCAGAGAGGGGACAAGGACAAACAGCCCAGCTCAGCTAGTGTTGGGTCGGGCACCTCTCAAACTGCATCCCACGCTGCCAGAGTGTGCTGACTGTTTGGGTTTCCTACAAAAATGCCTTTTGACAGAGGTGCCCCTGCTCTGAGGGGTCCAAGTGGGGCTTGCCAAGGGTATTTGCCGTGTTTTAGACCCCAGGACAATGTCACCCCATCCAAGCTGGAGCTGGGGAGCTTCCCTGTTGCCAGTTTAGATCACTAGTGAGAAAAACGTGCCCAACCCACTTGGTATTCCCTCGCGCCTCCTTTCCAGGCATTAAAAGTGCTAATTAAACCTGAGTTGCATGCCGGCACCTGGAGAGATCGGCCACCTTTCCCAGCAGACTGGCTGTGGGTCTCTGCAGGAATGGTCCCCAGTGCCATCCAGCTGCGGAGAAGGTCGCTTGGCTGCGCTGCTCTTTGCACCCAAATTTTGAAGATGGGTGGCACAACCCTGGAGCTGGGGATGGTCCCAAAGGGGCTCATCTTCAGGGCAGCTCCACGGACAGCAGAGTGGGATCATCGCCACCCCCAAAACCACAGGCATGGTGGAGACAGGGCACACAAGCTCTCCTCCTGACCTTTTCCCCTCCGAGGTATTTGGAGCTGGCTCTCACCGGAGAGCTGGGGTGGGCACACGGCGGGTGTTTCCAGCGGATGGCAGGAATTCCTGACTCTTGGCCAGTTCTGGGCGTTAATTCCCTCCCAGGAGGCTCGGCTGCATCCCAGACCTCCAAAGGCACAAAATCCCCTCGAGGGCAAAGGGCCTGAGAGGGGAAAGGGAAACTCATCCAATGGCGGTGGGGAGATGGGATGGAGAAGAGGAGGGATGATATTTTTCCCGTGATTTTGCACGAGTAACCTCCCATCATTTCCTTGAAACCCAAAGGAGCTGAAGAGCTTTCCCTGCCGGAGCAGTGTGTGTCAGGGTTCCCAAGCAGGGGGAAGGTGCCCAGCTCTACAGTTCTTGTCCCCGCTGCTCAGAGGAGGCGTGCGCATCCCCTGGGCTCCACAGTGAGGCCGAGGTGTCCGTCTGACTGTCCGCCGTTGGCCCGGGGAGCAGCTCCATGGGCACCGACAGCTGAATGCTGCCTGCTGGGGAAGCTGCCCCTCTGCTGGGCCACCTCCAACCTCCCCTTTCACCCCAGCCCTGCACCCTCAGCCCCATAACCTGGGCTTGCAGGGAGAGCTGAGCCCAGCGACTGCACCCCAAAACCAGCCAAGAACCCTGACGCTGGGACCGGGAACCGCTCACACCCTGCGGCCACCTCGCTCCCCCCGCTGCAAGGGGAACCTGGGGCTGGGGCTCGCCGGGGGCTCGGGGCGATGGAGGACCCTCCGAAGAGCCCCTTGTGCTAGAGGGAGACCAGCTCTCTGCCGGCAGGGTATTTTTTTTTCTTCCTTGCTCTTTGTTAAGCTCCCTTTCAGCTGAAATGGCAATGCCTGGGTGTTCTGAGCTGACAATAATTGCTGCAGTCTAGACACTGTCTGGTATGAGGCACGGGGAATCAAAGAGGCCCCTTCTCTCACTGCGACTTTCACACATGCTCCCTCGCTCCGGCTCCTTCCTTCTCCCTCTCCCATGTTCCCTTGGTCTTTGCCTTCTTTTTTTTTTTTCCCTTCCTCCCCTCTATCTGCCTCTCGCCGAGATGGAGGAGAAGCGTCAGCATCTTCCCCCCCACGCTCTCCCTCTCTGCCGTCTGTTCCTCTCTCCCGCTCCCCCTCTCCCTCGCTCGCTCCTTCTCTCATCTGTCTCCTCTCTCCTTCCTCCACTCTTACCTTTATGCTATTCCCTTCCTCCCAAACTTAGCAGAGAAGCGGGGGGGGGCTGGCAGTGCTGGGGATTTAACTCCTTCCTCACCCTCTCCCAGGCTCTCCTCCCCATCCCAGCCCCTCACCGGGGGTCCGGGGCGCTCGGTTGCTTTGGGGCTCTGGGCTCCTCTCTGCTGCCCGAGCCCACGTTAGGGCCGTGGCATCAGTCCTGCGAGAGGTTGAGGAGGCATCTGTTGGGGTTGGTCTGGGTTGGCTGCAGCCTGGTTGGGGTGAAGGGGGCTGATGCACCCACCTCCCCAGCACCAGGAGCCGAGGGGAGATCGCCTTTGCTCTCTCCTTGCCTTCTCCACACCAGGGATGTCTCCCGGCCACAAGGGAACCCATCCTCGGGGATGTAGGTTGCTCCTTCCAGCGCTGTAGCAAACCAAAAGGAGATGGTTTTTCCACCCCCCCACCCCAGCCCACGTGCTCACGCGTGGCTTGCAGCAACGCCCAGGTGCTGCCCCGTGCTCACTGTGGGCTCTGGCCAGGCCATGTCCCACCAGCATTGTGATGGGATGCCATGCGGCCAGTTCCAGTCACACTCAGGAATTAGGCTTTTCCGCTATAACGCTATTAACAGATCATTTCTAGCTCAACCCTGGACTTCTATTAACCTCTGATCCCTGTGCGAAAGACCCTTTTTCTGTAAAGCCCAACACAGAATGCCAAGTTTTGGTTAATGTGAGATCTCATCACAGAGGACAGGTTATAAATGCTTTTAAAAGTGGGGAAACTGAGGCAAGAGGCAGTGAGTCCATTGGGTCAGTCTGCCAAGGCCAAAGTTGCCGTGGGATGACACGATGCCCCTTTGTGGGACCCAAATTTGGGGGCCAGGCATTTGCAAGCTGGCTGAGCCGCTCATTTGGCCATCCACGGGCACAAGGGAGCAGCTCTCCCCGCAACCTCCAGCATCTCAGTAGCGGCCGTGCTGCTTGCTTACCACGGAAAAGTCACATTAGGAAAGTATGCGATGTATTTTTAACTGTCTATAATGCAATTTAACAGCTGGAAAGGAGGAAGAAAGCCAATCCCATGCAATCAGCCAGATCTGTGCTGTCCACAAGCAAAAGCTCGGTGGACTCGAGGTTTTTCGGTGTGTTTGGGGACCTTGTTTGGGAAAAGGGCAGGAAACAACCTCATCCTCGAGATGGATTCTGGCTCAAGGAAGGCAGCGAGTGCAAGACAGAGGCCAGAGGACCCAGCAGCTCCCGGTGTGACACACTTGTCCACAGAAGTTACTGTGCTGCCTGCATCTGTAGATGCTGAGTGCTGTGGCCAGATGCAATTCCCCAAAGAGCTGGGTGTCTTGGCCGTGCTTTGGCCTTGGGATTCTTTGCATGCTCTGGCAGTGGGGCTTACAGCGGAGGTTTCTGGGAGCCAGGCTCTTCAAAACATCTGCTCTGCAGTGCAGGCACTTAACACGGGACACGTTTGCCCCTGCCGTCCCCAGTCCCAGGTTCCTGCGACGCTCCCGGAGCTGGATTTTGTGGGGAGGTGGGTGCTGCCAGGCTGCATCACCCTCCTCCTCCCCTGGGATGGGGAGGGGTGCGTGCCCCACACACCGCCCTCCTGGCCAGCCCCCCAGCACCTTCCGCTGTGTGCAGGGAGGGACTTCAGTGGGGCTGTGGTGGGATGCAGGGTCTGATGCATCACCTCCTGCCTTCCCTGCCTGCATCCCAGGGCAGTGTCTGCCTCCCGTGCACCGAGATCCTGCCGGTGAAGGGTAGAAACAGCTGCTCTTTGGGTTCCTCTCTGTGCCGCCCAGGTAGAAGTGCTCCTCCACCGCCACTAACGAGTTTTTAACAGGGCTGAACACTAACGGGGACCCTCTGCAGGGTGGGGGCTCTTTGGGCAACAGTCGTAGGGCTTACCTGGGGTGTGTGGGATGGTTTGCTGCCTCCAGGCAGCTGGATGTTTAGAGGGGCAAGTTTGCTGCCATCATTGGTGTTACTCCCCCATGCTCCTCTTTGGAGGACTTCTTCCCCCCACCATAGTCCCCAAGACTTAGAGGAAGAGAGTGAGACTCTCTCCAGCCCTGTCCCAGGGGACACCCCCGTGGCGAGGCTCAGGCGAGGAGCTGATTTTCCCCGCAGCAGCTTGGGGGCTGGAAGGCGCCGGCAGCTGGTTCGTATATTCAGGGCTTTGCACACACGCCATAAAAATGAGCCACGGGATGGCCTGGCGGGGAGGGGCTCAGCGGCGGCGGGGTCTGGCAAGCACCTACATCTCCCGATGTAGGACCCACTGATGCTCAGAGCTGCTGCCGTTTGCACACTTTTTGGGGGGGTGATGCAAAGTCAGATGGAGTCTCCCTGGGGCTGAGGGGGCACAGAGCATCGCTGGGATTAGAAAGGGCTGACAGTGAGAGACCAAGCGGAAACACAAGCACGGGGAAGGGAAACAACTTGCCGAAGGTCATCCCTGGGCCAGCAGCAGAACCAGGAATAAAATCCAGGTGTGCTGAGCTGGTCCTTGGGTTGTATTCACGCACATGGGTGCATTAACACTGCTGTGCCCAAGCAGGGGCCGTTAACAATAGAAACAGTTTCCCAAAGCCACCAGTGCTCTCCAGAGCTACACGGCAGGCTGTGGGGCTGGTTTGCGTCTTGGAGAAGGAGAAAACTGGAGATTTGGGGTCTTCTTTTCCTTTGGAGCATCTGCTGAGCCCTGCTGGTTGGATGGTGAATGCTGTTGGATTCTGGCTGATAAGGCCAAGTAGTTAAAAACACTGCCTTTATTTGGAAGCTTATCTCCAAATCCTAATGAAAACAGACACAGAGGGAAGCCAGGGACAGTGGAGGGGGAGGACTCGCACCCCAGCACGGTGGGGACCAGGGGTGGGTGACGCTGAGCAGGGAGACCTGGTGGGGTTGGGAGTCTGGCTGGCTCCGGCACCGGGGGGTGTGTGTGCAAGTTTTAAGGGCTTTGGGGCAAAATCAAGGAACGAGGGCATGAACATTGGGTCCCATGCTCGGGGAGGGACAGCCTGTGGGGGCAGCTGCAGTCCCCCTCCAAGCGCACGGAATCTGGGAATCCTCCCTAATTTTTTCTTAATTAGGGGCTCAATGAGGAAGAAAAACCTTGAAACCAAGGAAACAAGAGAGACGAAAAGGAAAATGTCGGCTCCTGCAAGGCAGAGCGAGCTGGCTCCAGCACCCCGGGGTGAGGGTGGGTGCTGCCCTGACCTCTCCTCTGTGGCTGGGGGGCAAAAAGGTGACCAGGTTGAGACGCAATAAAAAAATGAGAAGGTGAAAGGAAGGGTCTTGTGCAGGGAGGGACGAAGGGCTTCACCCTGGAGGGTGCTGAGCTGCTCAAAAGAAGACTATTTCAGCGCGAGAGGGACGATGCGGGAAGTGAGCAGAGGTTTTTAGGGGATGCTGTGGGGCAGAGAGCTGCTATGGTGGGCTCAGCGATCCCATGAGGAGCTGGACTTGCCAGACACCAAAATAATATTCCCAGACCAAAAGTTATGGGGTAGCGGAGCTGGGAAAACTGGGGATGAGACGTGTGCGTGTGTGTGGATGTAGTCGTGGCTGTGCCAAGCCCCATAAATCACACTGGTGCGGATTGAAGCTCCATCGAAGGAAATTCTTCCTTACCAGATTTGGAAATTTCCCCTCAACCACCTCAATTTTCCCCACCGAGCGGCAGAGATGCGGGATCCTGATTAAGACAAGAGCAAAACCCTTACGGGGGAGCCTGGTGTCGCAAAGGGAGGGGGGTTCGCTGCCCTGCAGCCCACGGTGATGGGCGTGCATGGGCAGAGCCTTCTTTTTCCCCCCCCTGCACTGGGGCAGATCCGGAGCAGTGCCAAGGGTCTGGGGGTGCGCACCCCCATCGCCCCCCAACTTCGCTCCCGTTCCCCGCACGCACAGCCGGCCGGGCCCAGCTCTG
>VYXH01000340.1:137416-150714 GCA_013397275.1 Burhinus bistriatus
CAGACAGCCCCAGGGGTCAGGGAATGGACCCCACGCTGGGGTGACTCCCCCCCACTTTCCCTGCCGCCCGCCCTCCTGCAAACGGCCCGAGGGGTCAGGGAATGGACCCCACACTGAGGTGACCTCCCCCACCCCAAAAGCAGGGAGGGCCGGTCTGACCGCCCCGCAGCAGCAGAGGTCTGTGGGGCGAGGACCTGCCAGCAGTTGCCACGTTTCGGGGGTCTCAGGGCAGTGGGGAGACTCCCGCACCGGGGTCCAGGCTGGTGGGTAGGGTTGGTTCCACTGGGTGCTCTCAATCTGCGCTGGTGGCCCGGGACACCCTGAGAAACATCACCGGGGGGTTGCCCAGCCGAACCTGAGGAAGGGGTGACGCTGCAGTGGGCACCAGAGGGTGAACCGGGGTCCCAACCTGTGAGAGACAGCAGTGCTACTTAAAGCAGGGCCAAAACCCTCCATGCACCGGCTGCCCTGGTGGCTCAGCCTCCTGCCCCCTCCAAGCTATGGGGTGGCAGCAGCTCCTGCTCCCCAGCTGCCCCAGGATGGTGCCCACAGGGTCAGGGTGGCTCTTTCCTCTGGCTCCCTGGGGCTGTGGTTGGCCTCGCTCACGCTTGTGGGACCAGAGGGGTGATTTGGGACTAAAATCATGTCCTTTCCTCCCCTAGATCTCAGTGCAGACTGGCTCCCGGCACCACCGAGCCAAACTGGATTTCAACTGGTGATCTGTAAGGTGAGATGCTGCGTCCCCCTGCTCCGTCCCCAGGCTGTTCAAGACCACGCGGGGCTACTGAAACTGCCTAAGCTGCCTTAGAAAAGGTTTTGTGTCTAATGGGATATTTGCCAGCAAATTCAAGCCACGAACACTGTGTATTTCTTTACTTGTAAAGGTGTTTGAAGTCCTTGAATTTACCCTTTGGCCACCTTAAATCTAGTTTCTAATCCCCAGCACAGTTAATCAAATCCACAGTGGTTTGAATTACGAGATGTCTGGGGGGGATTTATAGCTTGTATTGCTGATTATACCTTGACTTTATTATATTGCAAATATCTAACTTATGGTCACAGCTGAGATTTACAATCCTCAGGTAGGTGCTTAGGATAACTTTCAGCAATGCAGATGTAATTTGAGGTGACTGATGGGGCTGTCACCACAGATAAACATGTAACCTGTAAAACGTTAATGCTCTTAAGACAGGAGGCAGAATAGGTGAAAAGGATGGGTCAGCTTAAAAAAAAAAATATATATATATAATCGGGTGTATTGCTCAGCAAGGCTCTGGGATGCCTGGTCTGGCTGAGGTATTCCTGCCCGGGACGGGGTTTTGGCCTTGTTGATCTCTGGAAGATACCAGGATTTAGCTGTTTGTTCCTTCTTGCTCTCAGCTGAAGGTTTTTAGGGTTTGCAATAGCCCTGGGGAGGGGGAACGGGTGATAAATAGAAATTGGGGTACTCACAGAGCTGGTGCCTGCCTCCCCGGTTTGGCAGGGCTTTGCGCCCACGGCTCTTTTGGACCTGACGGCAGTTTCTCCCCTGTCTTGGAGGAGCAGCGAGTCCCACGCAGGTGCGTGCCCCTCAGCCAGCATGACAAGTGAGGTGGTGGAGAACGAGTTTGAGTTTTACTCCAAGGCAGAGAAGTACTGGAAGGACGTGCCCGCCACGGTGGACGGCATGCTGGGGGGCTACGGCCACATCTCCAGCATCGACATCAATAGCTCCAGGAAGTTCCTGCAGAGGTTTCTGCGGGTAGGTGGCCCGGTCTGTCATGATCCCACAGCCTCATTCTTCTTCCAGAACAGAGCTGGGCTCTTCCCTCTGAGTTGCTCCATGGGATCCTCCATTGCATGCATGCTAGGAGAGCCTTGCCCTGCAATGGGTCTCCCCATACCCCAGCCCCATCCTGTGTGGTTGCCCAATTTCTCCTCTGTGGGTACCTCATAGTGGGATTGAGCTGCTCATGGTTGTCGTTCCAGGATGGTCCCAACCGGACGGGGACAACCCGTGCTCTGGACTGCGGGGCAGGCATCGGTCGGATCACCAAGCGGCTGCTGCTGCCCCTCTTCAAGACAGTGGATATGGTGGACGTGACAGAGGACTTCCTCACCAAGGCCAAGAGCTACCTGGGAGAGGAGGGCAGGCGGGTGCACAACTACTACTGCTGTGGCCTCCAGGACTTCAGCCCTGAGCCCAACTCCTACGATGTCATCTGGATCCAGTGGGTCATCGGTGAGAGTCGCTCAGCTTGCGGGAGTCTCACCAGCCTGTCCTCTGTCCATCTTCCCCCAAGGGGCAGGTTCCCCATGCACTGGGGAGAGCTTTGGGCAGGAGATCTTGAGGTCTGAGTGAAGAATGAGCTTTACAGCATGGGTGGGAGGCTTGGTTGGGAACCTACCCTCCACAGGCACTACAAGGGCATTGCACTGTGGGGTCTTTTTTCCCCAAGCCCTCGGAGGCCAGGACAGAGGTGTGGGTTGGATGGAGCCCATGGGACACAAGTGGGACACCCCAAGCTAAACCTTTCAGCTGCAAATGGCTCAAGTATTTGGCTACCTGGATCAGGAGGGATCCCAACCACAGTCTCCTGGTCTCCTCCCCTCGTATCATGTGCTGCCTGTGGGTCCTGCCGCAATCACCCTGTGCCCTCTAACACCTGCTCTGCCCCTCCAGGACATCTCACCGACAACCACCTCTCCGATTTCCTGAAGCGGTGCCGCGCTGGCCTGCGGCCCAACGGCATTGTGGTCATCAAGGACAACATGGCTCAGGAGGGCGTGATCATGGACGATGTGGACAGCAGCGTCTGCCGGGACCTGGACGTAGTCCGTAAGATCATCCGCCGAGCTGGGCTGCACCTCCTTGCTGAGGAGCGCCAGGAGAACTTCCCTGATGAGATCTACCACGTCTACACCTTTGCCATGAGATGAGGGCAGCCGGTGGTGGGAGAAGGTCTCTCCAGGGCCAGCTCAGAGCACGGGCCAGCACGGTGGTTCCTGCTGGGGCCGGGAGGAGTGATGACCGTGCCTTCACCGTGGGGTGGCGGACAGCGGCGAGGGCATCGTGACTCCCTCTCTCCAGGGCTGGTGATGAGGACGGGGCTTTGTCTTCCAAGTTGCTGCTGTTTGTGAAAAAGAGGTGTTTGCCAAATACATTTTCCTGCTGTTGCACTTCTGCATGTTGGCTTTGTCAAATGCAGCGTTGGCTTGATGCCACCTTCAGGGGCTCTGTATGGGAGCAAGAGGGTCTCCCCTGCGAGAGACATGCTCTGTGGGCACCAGCAGGTTGGTGTGACCGCAGTCACACAGGGCTCTTGTTAGCGAACAGGCGCTCGGAGCACCTCTGTGAGGGTTAGGGCTCCGTTTCTTGCTTGGGTGTTTGACCCTTTCCTGCTCTTGAACTTGCTGCTGCTCACAGCAACAAGCTGGGTAAAGCAAATGGGAGAAATCTCTGCCATTCCCCGGCGGTGGGCTGGGCAGGCAACACCACATTCTGGGGCTTTGTGGGGGCCTCTCCTTTAAATCCATGAGCAGGTCTCCCACATGTGCAGCAGAAGAGGAGGTGGATGTAATCTTGGGTGCCCCATATCCTCCTCCAGGGATGGGGTAAGCCAGGCAAAGCCCTGCAACCCTGGGAGAGAGCCGGTGTGCTTTGGGCATTAACGGGCAACCTGATCTGGGCTGCCTCCGGACCCCCCAGCCTGTCACCGCACGCTCATGGTGATGCCCAGCACCTCCCGCTTGGAACGCCGCAATGCTACAGCTGCTCCCCCAACACCCCACACCACCACCCGGCTTTGAACACTCCCGTCTCCTCCTTGGCCACATCCATGTCATTTACCCAAATCTGGCCACTGCCTTGTGCCAACCTAACCCAACACAACTTGGCCAACGCTGGCACAACAGCTTGCCAGGTGGGCGAGCAGACCCCAGCTGCAACCCTCCAGCCGGGCTCACACACAATTCCACCCATTCCCACAGAGCCCCCCCCGTTCTCCACCCCATCTCTCCTGCAGAAGAAGCAAGCCCCTTGTTATTATAAAAGGCCTCATTTAATTGCTCATTTCCCATTCCAGACACCAGGGGAGTATTTGATCACTTTTTTTTTTTTTTAAAAACATCAATTCATTGAGATGCACAGCTCCAGTTCCACAGGGTCGGAAAAGGTAAAACACAGATGCTGCCAGGAAGGCAATGGGGGGAGACAACCCTTCTGCAGCCAACCTGCCGGTGAATCCCAGAACCACTGGCTATAAACTGTACCTGCTCAGGATAGCTTTTTCCTCTTTTTATCCTCTTCTGCATCTGTCCCCCATGACAAACAAAAACCAAAACAACAAAAATGTAGGGGGGGGCCTCAGCTCTGCAGCCAGTCTTTGGCACATCACGAGGAAGCAGATGCCTAGGAAGGGGGAGCCAGACAGCTGTGGCAAGGCTGGGACACAGGACTTCCATGTGCAGCCCCAGAGTTTGCAGGTTCCAGTAGCAGGTTGGAAAGTAAACCCGAGTCCTGCTGCAATTTCTTGTTCCTGGGAAAGAGGCACTGGAGACCAAGGTCCTGGGAGCAGTCAGCAAGAGAAGGAGTCAAGGAACAGGGTCGGAGGCACAAGGCACTCAGCAGTCATTCACCCGTTCCTCATCCTTGCACAGGGAACACCACAAAGCCAAGAAACATCAATCTGTCTGTTTTGGAGCCCAACGCCTCCGAGATATCCTTGGTGGTCCTCTGTGCCAGGAGGATGGGGTGCTCCCAGCAGAAACTCAGAGGGTGCCAAGCAGCCGGCCACTGCTGCCAGCCCCACTTCCCCTCACCCCCATCACACTCCTCATTTCAGAAGCCCACGTGAGTGACGGAGGCATCTGCATCCATGTGGAGATGCTGGACCTGCCTCCAGCAGGGCTGCTCCCACCACCCAGATTGGAGTCAGGAAACACCACCGACGCCAGCGCTCTCCTGGCACAGGGAACACCTCCCAGCACCCCGAGGCACCTCATGACTCCGCCGCTCGCCTAAGGCACTGCTTCAACCCACCCTGGACCTGGCAGGGCTGGAAAGAGAGGGGACAGGCTGCCTGTCCAGTCACACCACCCCAACCGCCCCACTGGTCCTGCCCACCAGGCCTTTTCTTAAAATCCACACAAACAGCCCTCTGCCCCAGTACCTGGCTCCCCGAGGCCCGGGGGCTCTCTTCACCCCCAGGAAGCCACAGGGCTCTGCCCACCTCCCCATGATGTGCCCCAGAGCAATGAGGCCTCCACAGACGTACGTGCAGTGTCATGCTCAAAAAAAGCACACCCCCAAAACCCAGCAGAGATGGACACCGTGGGCAGCACTGGCCAAGCCGTGGGCGTGCAGACAGCATACGGACAGTCCATCTCTTGCTGAAAAAAACAGCCCAGAGAAGAGATTTGGCGGCTGTAGGCACACCACAACCATGGAGGGGGGAGATGGAGAGGCATTAGTCAGGCTCAGAGGTCCTCGTGCCCAGCAGCAGCGTGGTCAATGAGGAGGTACCACTTCAGCCTGTCTGGAAGAGGTAGAGCCTTGATTTTGATATCTACTGGCCATGGTTTAAGGCGCTGCCGGATAAACACCCTGCAGAGATGTTTCAATGCCTGTGGGGAGTGCTCCAGCTGCTTCAGAGAGCAGAAGAGAGTCCTGATCTTCTCCCCGTGGTACCTACAGCTGCTGGTGTTGACCTCAAAGTTGCTGGGCAGCTGGACGGCTTGTGAACTGGCCATCATGAGCTCCAG
The DNA here is from genome assembly GCA_013397275.1 of Burhinus bistriatus. Classification (NCBI taxonomy): domain Eukaryota; kingdom Metazoa; phylum Chordata; class Aves; order Charadriiformes; family Burhinidae; genus Burhinus; species Burhinus bistriatus. The sequence goes on from VYXH01000340.1 coordinate 143,159, forward strand.
CAGAGTCTGACCCTTTTGGATGAGGTCTGTAGAGAAGCTGTCATCTTCAGAGATGCTGAGGTGCGAGCAGAGGCACTCGAAAACGATGTGGAAGCCTGACCAGCATGAGGGACCATGGAGGGAGCAGTTGTAGGCAGCACCCGACTCCAGCAAGAAACGCAGCAGCAGGAAGTGGCGTTTGAAGCTTTTGAAGCAGAGGTGGGTGAGGGACTCGGGGGCCGGGCACTCGCTGGGGTTGGCACCGTGGGCCAGCAGCAGCTGTGTGACACGAAAGCAGAAGCGATTGATCACCTGTGCCTCCTCGGTGTTGCTGCACACCATTTCTCCCAGCAGGAAGATGACGTAGGTGAAGACAGTGTCACCGTCTTTGGTGGTGGCCCTAACGTCTGCGCCTGGAGGAAGGGACAGAGAATGTAACTGGCATTGCAGACAACGGGGCCAGGACAACACTAACTCTGGCACTGCTGGGTTTTACTCTTGCTCAAGTGGGAACATAAAGGAGTTGGGAGGGCAGTGCCCGGTACTGCACAAAGAATGAGGCAGCGCTAGGCCTGGAGAGGTTGTGTGCAGAGAGAGGAGAAGGTTGCCCTCACCTCCTTCCAACAGGAGACGGATGCTCTCCGTGTTGTGGATCTGGACACCGTCACTGCTGGCCAGGGCGTGCAACAGCGCTGTCTTTCCTGCAGTGGAGCAATCCGTCAGTCAGGTAAGAATAGACTGACACCCCAAAAGGCAGGAAGAAAAACAATCCAACCCACCAACCAGATAGCCAAACATGGGGAGAGACAACCCTTCTCCTTCTGGCAGGGTTCCGCTGTCCCCATGATGCTGCACAGCTGTGGGGACAGGGTGACAGGCCACACGTGCAGGGCTGGTGGTGTCCCCAGAGGACACATGTGCCACGGCAGAGTGGATTTTAGAGCACGTAAGCACCCAAGGCTGTAAGGGCACATCCCCGTCCCATCTCCCATGGGCTGCACTGAGCTGGTTTCAGCCCCTTTCTACACCCGATGTAGCCAAGATACAGGGAGAAAACACAGAGCGCCAGGGAGGTTCTGCAGTCTGCACCCAACTTCCAAACCAGTTTGTAACCAGAGCGCATTTGTAGCAGCAGGACGGGAGGACCCAGACCCCGTGCCCTGCTCTAGCACACCCACAAGGACTGCCTGCTGGGAACACACAGGCTGGGGGAACCGGATGGGGTACACGGACCGTTTTTGTCAGCTGCATTGACATTGGCCCCCAGCTGAAGCAGTCGCTGGAGGCACGGCAGCCGCTCGGGCTCCTCGCTGGCCAGATCGAGGGGACTGCTCTCATGGATCTGCATGGAGAAAGAGGAAAACAAAACACTAGTAAGTATTAAAGATTATTTATTCTCCCAGCCTCTGGTGAGTCGCTCCTGGGGCTTCATCATGGCCAACATAAGAGCATATTTGAACCCATCCCCAAAAGTCAAAGTGAACCTTTCCCGCTGTGTCCATTGGCAGAGGTTTGTCTACTCCAGCCTCCTCCCACCCATCGCTCCGTGGCAGAGGCACGTTTGCTCAGCCAAAGGCAACCTGAACTTCTGCCACAGCATCGGAGCACTACAGACAACAGGCACGAACGGTCACCAAGGGGAAGCAGCATGCAGGGAGGCCTGGGAGGTGGGGAGCAGGGAGGGCTGTCCCCACACACCAGTCCCTTGCAGTTAATTCTCAAGGAGGCTCAGCTTGGCTGTGCCCAGGCAGTTAAGCCCGTACCCGGTCTCTCCGGTTGATGTCGGCCCCATGGTGCACCAGGAGCTCCACCATATCTGGCTGGTTGCGGAGCACCGCGATGTGCAGGGGGGTATAGTAGGTGACTGGATCTGAGAACAAAAACACAAAGTCAGAGAGAACTAAGGGTTTCCCCAGAATGGCCCCAATACCCACCAAAAGTGGAAGGGGGCAGCTGGGGAGGGCCCTGAGAATGAGTGATGCCTGTGAAAGCTGGGCTGTCACAGAGACCCCAGGTCCTGCTTCTGCAACGGCTCCAGCTCTAGCAAAAGCCCTCAAAGCTGCAAACTGATCCCCAAGCCCCTGGCCATCCCCCAGTCCGTCCCTGTGGCTGGGTTCATACAAGGGCTGCCACGAGGCACATCCACACTACCCCAGCAAGGAACGGCGGTCTGAGCTGGCAGCACCCCTTCTTTCTGCCCCAGCTATCACCACCTCCCAGGGCAGCTTCTTACCAGCTGGTTCCTCCTGGCCAGGCCCAGCCCCTTCCCACCAGCCTTACCTTCAAAGCTGAGGTCAGCTCCGAACTCCAGGAGGATTTCTGCAGCAGGGACGAGCCCCAGCTCGGTGACCTTCAGCAGGGCATAGCTCACACCTTCCTGATAAAATGGGGAGTGGGTCTCCCTCTCCAAGACTCGTCTCACAGCCGAGAGCTGGCTCCTGTCGCTGCCCAGACAGGCAGGGCTTGAGAAACACAAAACCAACCAGTTACGCAGTTGGACAGCATGCATCTCAGGCATGTGCAAGGGTCAAAGTAGCACCAGGCAAAGAAGAAAACTCTCTGGTCTTCCGTCTTGTCTTATAACCACCAGGTCTCTAATCTCTTGGCTGTGGGGTTACACAGCATCATCAGGGTCACAGCTGAACCCCCGTTTAGGTTTTACTGCCATGGGTCAGGCAGAAGAGGCTGGGAAGCACACATAGCCCCTGTGTTTGCTCTGCTCCACCCCCACGTTTCCCAAAGAACAGCAGCAAGAGGAGGGAGCTCCCGCCATCACCCCCTAAAGCACCAAGCGGGCGTTTGGCCCCAGCGCTCTGCTCACAGCCCCCCCTAGTTACCTCTCAAGGGCGCTCTGCTGTTCCGCGTCCTGTATCGCCAGCAACCCCAAGATCTCGTCTACCAGGGGCTGATACTCGAAGATGATCCTGCGGAAGCCGTGCAGGAAAGGCATCGTGCTCTGTTCTGCGTACAGACCGTACAGGGGCCTCCAGCATGGCAGTGGCGTCTTCCCCTACGCAGGTATCTGGCGGGCAGACCCTGGCACCGCCTGGTTTCCGAAGGACTTTTCCCTCCTTTTAAAACAAACGAGCCTTTCTAGCAGTTTTGCATTTAGAAAAAAACCCCACAGCCTTCCTCCCTCCTTCTGTGTTTCTAAAAGGCAACGAAGCCCAGCGCAGGGATCTCCTCCCACGCACCACGGAGGTGTATTCCAATTATCTCCTGCGCGCAGAGCCGCAAATTGGGAGTTTATCTGGGCGCAGGAAGAAAACACGCCAGGCGGAGCCCAGGCTCCGGGCAAAGCCCATTTGCAGAGGCTCTGCCACAAGCCCCCACCCGCTGGGGGGTGCCAGGGGCCGGAGTCGAGAGGGGCTCGGAGCGTTCCGGGCTGCCTGCGAGCAGCAAACCCCTGCCTGAGGCGGGGGGAGCAGGGCTGGAGCAGCCCCCGCCAGGCCGGGGGTCCCGTAACCCCCTGCGACCCACAGGAGCCAGCCCAGGGGCCACCCCCCCGCCGGCGCACAGGGCGGCAACCCCGGGGAGGGGACCGAGAGGCCCCCAAATCTCACTGCGCCACACAGGGGCAAAGCGCAGAGGCCCGTCAACCCCCCCCGGGACCCCACCGAGACGGCCCCGAACGCCCCCGGAGCCCCGGGGCGAGCCCGGGGAGTGCCCGCAGGGGACCTCAAGCTCCACGGGNCCGCCGCCGCCACCGGAAGCGGAAGCCGCCGGTTGTGCCGGGAGGGGCGTGGTTTCGGGAGGGGCCTTCAGCGGGGGGCGTGGTCTCTGTGGGGGCGTGGTCTAGGCGGGGGCGTGGTCTCGGGGAGACTGGTCTCGTTGGGGGCGTGGTCTCATCGGGGGCGTGATCTAGNCCCCGTGCACAGACCACCGCCCAGGGCGCACCAGCGGAGCCCCTCCGAACACCCCAGATGTGCACAGCTGTGCGCACCCTTCGGCTCCAGCTCTGCCACCCGTGGGAGTGGGATGGGTGGGGGTGCGGGTGAGGGTGTGAGACGGTCGCGCAACCCCATATGCCAAGCCCAGTTCCCCAACCAGCGCCCTGCCCTCCCGGCAGCGCCCACCACCGGGGCTACTCGCACCCACCCAGGGTGGGCTGGGGGTGCTGGAGAGGTGGCACCGAGCGGCTGCCACCTCCCCGGGGCTCGGGGGACTTGGGGGGCTCGGGGGCTGCTGCCTGCAGCACGCCCAGACCCTCCTCTGCTGAAAGAGCCGCTGGGGAAAGTATTAGCCTGGGATTTATTTGTATTATTATCATCTTCATTATTTTTATTATTATTCTGGTGGAATTTCCAGACGCGGGGAGCTCCGGAGAGCCGGCAATAACTGAAGCCGCCTTGGGTTTCCTATTTACGTATTTATTTTATTCTGGTGGAGCGCTTCCAGATTTCAGCAGGCAGCCGTGGCCCGGGGGCAGAGGGGGCGAGGAGGCCGCGCCAGTTGGGCATTTTTCTGACATGCTGTCACGCTCCCCCTGGTTTCTCACCCTTCCCTTCCCCACACAAAGTGGGGTGCCGGGGACAGGGACCCCGGTGCCCGCAGGCCCCTGGCCCCGAGCCCACCTTCATGGCAGAGCAGGGGGGTCCCAAGCCTTTTGCAGCGTGGCTGCTGTCTCCAGCATCACCGGGACTTGGTGCCATGCGGTGGCACCTTGCTGGGAAGCTGGCATGGACCCCACCTTGCAGCCCAGTAGCCCCCGTGGGTAGGGTTTGGGGGGCATCATCCCTGTGCTGGGTGGGGGGAAATAACTCCATCCAAACACTCTGGGCAGGGATCAGAGGGGAAAAGCAGCCGGAGGAGGAAAAGGGAGGAAGGATTTCTCCCTCTGCATGGAGGATGCCTTATGCCTGGATGAGCCAGCTTCAAACCGACACAGCCCAGCCAGGGGGACCCCACGTCAGGTGGGCTGGGCAGCCGAGACCCTCGCTCCGATCCTGAGTGCCTCATCGCCGCCTCCGGGGACTGGGCAAACCCTGGACCCTCCCCAGTCCTGGTAATGCCCAAACCCTCCACGTCTGGTAAAACCCTGGACCCTCTGCAGTCTGGGTAGCAGCACTGGGTGCAGTCACTGTCCCCAGCTGCGTGGCACTGGCGGGGACCATGCAGCATCCAGCCCTCCATCAGACACTGTTCTGGGGGGGAAATCCCCCTGGCATTCCCCACCGTTGGTTGGAAAAGGAGGGCTGGCAAGTGTGGGTCACCCCATTGCCATCTCTGACCCGAGCCGTGTTGGCCCCGGGGATGAGGGGGGACCCCGGGCTGCTCCAAAGGGCCCCACCAGCCTGGCCATGCCCCCATGAGGCCTGCAAAGGCTTTGTCCCCACACCAATAACCCCCCCCGAGCTGGAAAGGATGCTTTGGGAGTGCAGTGTGGGGCCAAACGCGGCTCAAAACCAGCCCTGGGAGGTGTCGAGCGCAGAGACACAAGGGCTGAAACCCCTCCCTGGCCATCAGCACGGTGAGGCTGGTGAGGGGCCAGGCACACGGGAGCCCTTTCCTGGAGCATCCCTGCCCTGGTCCTGCCACGACCATGCCATGAACCGTGGCCTCTGGAGAGATGACTCCCCATCCTCACATTTCTTGGGAAAAAAAAAAAAAAATCCGTTTTGCAAACAGGGATGTCGCTGGCACGGTCAGCCAGGGCGTTCGAGTGCCCGGCTAAAATAACAGCGTTGGGATCTGCCCCCTTCCTCCCCATTGCCTTGGCGGGGCGGACTAGGAAGAATGCGAGTTGGCTATCCATCAGGGAGACAGAGCAACAGCCAGCCGAAGAAAGAGGGGCATTTTAGGAGGAAAGCCAGGGAAATTTGATCATTAAGAAATCCTCCTGGCTGTCTGGGGGAATTTAATTAAATTGCTGGAAAGGGCTGTAAGCACATCTGGATCCAATATGTGCAGCTTTGATTTTTTTCTTTCTTTCTTTCTTTCTTTTTTTTTTTTTTTTTTTTTTTTTTTTTTTTTTTTTCTTTTTTTTTTTTTTTTTTAGTTCACTCTTTTCCCATCTTGCTGTTGAAGGAGGGGGGAATAAAAGGGAAATAGCAGAGCCACAGAGTATTGGTTCATCTGGGACTGGGATTCCTGGCAGGGAAAGAAAGAGAGGGAGAGAAAGAAAGAGCAAAAGAAAGAGGCAGAAACAGAGGGAATAAGAAAGCTGGGAGAAAAACCTTCACCAAGGGCCCAGCCAGGGTGTTTTATAATGCCACCGACCGCAGAGACAAGGATCTAGGAGGGAATGGAGGGAGCTGTGAGAGCTGGAGGGGAGAGGAGGAGGAGAGGAGCTAGCCCAGGGCACGCTGCACTTTCGGGGTCTGGCAGGGACAGAAGAAGAAAGAGGAATTGCTCAGCAGACAGAGCAATACCATTTCTGCTGGGAGCGGCAGGGCCAGGCATGGGGGGACTCCTCCAGCAAAAGCCCCCGGCTGCCACCCCTGCGGGCAGCGCTGCCCTGACCCCTGCCTGGCCCGATGCCCTCGGTGCCGGGGGCAGGACAGGGATGGTCCCTCTGGTCCCCTGCCCCAGGCGGGACACAGGGCTTAAAGCCGATGGGGCTGGCAGCCCTGCTTCCCCAGCGCCGGAGAAGGGACCGACCCCTGGCCACCCACCCCGAGAGCCGCACGCCAGGTCTTGGCTGGGCACCATCAAGCCCCCACCATCTCCCTTACTCTACTTCTTACTAGCCCCTTGCTCCGAACATCCTCCTTACGGTGGGGCAGAGGCGCAGCTCCATAGTAAGAAAAAATCTTCCACTCCTAGGAGATTTGGGCAAGCCAGCCCCGTTTCTCTGCGTGATAATATCCATAAGGCAAGATTTTGGGAATATTAAGGAGAAGGAACCCCCGGGTACTGAAGCAGTGGTCCAAGGATGCTGCACCGTCCCACCCAGGCCACTGTTGCCCTGTGGGGGTGAGGAGGAAGGCTGGGGCCGGCAGAGCACATCCGGATCCGTGCCGTGGCGAGCACTGTGGAAGCGCGAGATGTTATCACAGCATGAGAGAAACATCAGGAAACCCCTAGGAGGACACAAAGTGAGGTTACCAAAAAATCATCTCTTGGGTTGTTTGTTTGTTGGTTGGTTTTTTTTGTTTTTTTTTTTTTTTTTTAAAGAGAGGAAGATGAAGAACTGGCAAATAGAAACATTCATCCCAAGGGCTGCAAGCTGCAAACCCGGCAGGTTTTGGCTGGCTGGATCCTCACCCCGAGAGCCTGGCACATCCCTGTCAGTTTGGTGCCACTCTGGTTCATCAGCCCAACAGCTCCAGCTCAGCAAAGCCGGACCCTGAGCACACACCCAGCTCAGCAAAACCCAGGCGCCTGGAGCCAGGCAAACCAAACCTGCTTGGCTTCCTCTCCAAACCACCCGTGCTCTGAGCATGGCCGAGAATCACCTTGCCAGCTCCAAGGTCCAGTTTTAATCACTTAAAACTTTTTTTTTTTCTTTTTCCCCCAAAAAAATAAAGAAGAGCTTGCATAAGAGAGTTAGGAAACGCCAGGAGGGTGGGTTTCAAACAACTGGGTCTCGCTTCAGATGCCTTGTGTGGCTGGCGGAGGTAAAAAAAAAAAAAAAA
>VYXH01000340.1:165109-216554 GCA_013397275.1 Burhinus bistriatus
AAAAAAAAAAAAAAAGATACGAGCCACTTATTAAAATGAATGTTTTACAATAAATTTGGCGAGAGGCCACCGACCTCAAATGAAAACCAGACCGGAGGACAGCGATGCTGCTCGCTGGCGAGGGTTTCCGGGACGTCTGTGCATGCAGGCGCCCACAAGGGTCCTCCTCGGAGCGGCGGTGGGATGGGGTCCCAGACGGGGGCTTGTGCCCATCCCACGGCCTGGCCCAACATGCCAGTGTCCCCGGTCCAGAGATAGCGGCCGGTGGCCATGGGATGGGCTCTTGGCAGGCGCTGGCGCTCGCTGATAAAACAGGCGCTCGGTGGCATCTTGGCCCGGGTGTGAAAAACGCCCAATTGGCCTCAAAAAAGAGAAGGGAGTCGGGTCGGTGGAAGGAGGTGACAGCAAGGGACACCATGGCGGTTCCCATTGTTCCCCCCTGGTCCCTGCCTATCCTCTTCCCTTCCCCTTGGCAATGACCCTGATGCAGTGGGGTTTGTGCTGTAACCTGGCGGGCTGGGATTGGGTTTCAGGCCATTGGGGTTGGCTTGCTATGGGCTTTTGCTTATTAAATTTCAAGAAACCACCTTTTTTTTTTGAGGCGGGAAGGGGAGAGGAAGGCTGGGATCGCCATGCCAGGGGTCCCTGGCTGGGAGCCAGCCCTCTACACAGCGTTCCCGCTATGTAGCTCTGGTTGATCGGTTTTATTTTTTAAACACCACGCAAACGTCCCAGCAAGCTCTCGACACCATGATGGTCCCAGGCACCCGCCATCCCATCCCCTTCCCAACGCCCCGGGGAAACCCGCTTTGCAGTTAAAGCTGAGATTTCGGTGGACCTTTGCGAGCGCAGGCGGGTGCTGCTCTCAGGGCCAGCGCTTGCACAAGTCTCATTAGTGTTAATTAATTACACATGCCCCATGCCCTGCTGGGAAACTGTGTAACTTGTTATGTCAGGCGGCCGCGTGTGAGCAGTGTTGGCACCTCTGCGGCTGCATCATGGATGCACCAAACGGTGCCTAAAATATTTGCGGGATGGGGAGAGAAGCAGCATCTGCCATGCTCAGCCCCGACGCAGGATGATGGGCGTCCATCCGTCCCAGCACCATCCATCCTGGCATCCCCCTCACCGATGGCTGTAAGCAGCCACCGTGGCCGTCCCCTCTGCCCGGACCCCCTCGCTGCAGTGCCCGGGGGCTGACCCAAACCCCAGGATTTTGGCAGCGGGGCCGGGCCTGGCGTGGCCATTTCCCCGCACCGCAGAAGCCCGTTCACACATCTGTTAACCATCACCAGCGCTGCCACTCTCCACGCTCAGCTATTTTAATGCACAGCATGAATGATGCTGGCAAAGCCGGGAGGCTGCGTCCCGGGTGGGTGCCCGGGGGCTTCATCCTCAGGGGCATCCCAGGGTGCTACAGCCATGCGAGGCACAGGAGAGCCCGAGTGCTGGTCTCGTCCCACCATGTGAAGGTCTCCTGGCCAGGAGATGAAAGCAAACCCCCCCAGTGAATGCCTCCTTGCCGGGGAAGCTCCCGGCCGGCGGCGGCTGGGGGAGAGCCAGCGCCTTTTGTTGGTCCCTGGGCCTCCACCGCGGGGGCTGGCAGATTTGCGGGAGAACAAAATTAAAATTCCTGCTCCCCCGTCGGTCGGTGCTGCTCTGTACTTGGCGCTTCAAAACCACCGTGGTGCTTTTTCCCGAGGCGCTTGGCTGTGCTGCGAGGTCTTCGGCTCACCCGGCTGAGCAGCTCCTGCCACCCCTGGCCCTGTGGCCACGAGCATCCGCCCGAGGAGCCCTTTGGTCTGACACAGCCTCCCAGAGCATCCCCAGGCAAAGCCGGGAGCCATGGCACAACATGCACCACATCCCTGTATCTATCTTGTCTCCCCCTCGTTGGCATTTGCAGGCAACATCCCAGATCGGCACCATTGAGGATGAGTTTTCGGAGGCTTGGCATGGCCCCAGCCCCATCTAGGCAAAGGGGGACCACAGAGGGGAGTGAACCCCCTCGAGCTGCGCGTTCCTCCACCGTAAGCGGGGAAGATGCCAGACTCTGACCACGCAAAGATGATCGCGGCACCCGGTGGTGACTGCTGCAGTGCCACCATCCCCGGCAAACTCACACAGGCCATTGACCTTTCCTGGGAGACTTTTCTCCTTGCCATCGCTTGGGGGGAAAATCAGGCTATCCAGGGGGGAGCAGCACCCTGGCTCATCCCCCGCTCGGCTCCTCCGCCGCTCCATCCCCACTGAGACCTGACACAATGGAGGCGATGGTGGTGCTGGAGCTGGGACAGCCCATTGTGTCGGGCTGCAGTTGCAGCCTCCTCCGAGCGCATGGGATGCTCTTGGCAGGTCCTGAAAGCCCTTCACCAGGCTGGGGTCACCCGCCCCACGGGTATGGCCCGGGGAGGGAATTTTTTGCTTGCACATCACTGAGCCCAAGGGATGTGCTCGGCGCCCTGGGTCCTGGGCTGGATGCCCTGGGCTGGTGCCACCCGTCCGTGGGCGCAGCCAGGCAGTCTGAGCCCCGCGGCCCTGCACAATGGCTCCCGGGGCGCATGGGAGCCAGGCGGCTGGGAAAGCACAGCAAGAGGCTTCGCCGAGCCCCGCGCCGTGCGCCAGCGCTGTTGCCTGACTTTAAAAGCTGTTTCTGGAGCAGTTGTTTCAGAGGATGCTGATGGTGCCAGGCTCTGTGTTCTGGATCATGCCGCAGGGTTGGGGCTGGGGCCAGGATGCTGGGGTGCATCCCGGAGCTGGTGAGGCCGGCAGCAGGGTCTGTCCATGTCCCCTTCTCCAAAGGTCTCTCCCTGGGCACGTGGTTCCCACCCCAGGTAAAAGGCAGATGAAGGCACCATCTCTCACAGCCTCCCGGGAGAGCAGGGGGGGAGTTTCTCATGTTGCTCAGCCCTCTCCTACTGGAGCTTCATGGCCAAAGATGTTCCCCAGCCCCTTCCCAAGCCTTGACAGCATCTCACCGACCCTGCCTCCTCCTTCGGGGAATGTGGCTGCAATTAGTTCGTTAAACATTTCTGCTGACGCAGGAACCAGCCGTGCCAAAACACCGTTCCCGGGTCCTGGTCCCAGCTGGCCAAACACCACGCTGGGCTGCGCACAAGCCTCCAGCCGGGGCAGGAGCCTCCAGCATGGTGGGAAGGGCTGTGAAGTGTTCAGGGAGGGCTTGGGACATCAAAGCCTTGGGGCTTTACCTGCGGCAGATGACTGCAGCCCCATGGATTTCACCAGCTTTCAGGGTGTCCCCTCTAAAGCACAGAGCATGACTCAGCTGGCCAGGTCCTCACCTGGCTTCTCCAGCATCTGGTTCCTCTCTCTTCATCCCCTTCTTCCGTCATCCCCTCTCTCCCTCCCATCCTCACTGTGACCTCTCTCATCCCTCTTGTGCACTGGGGTTTTGCAGCAGATAAATCACTGCCACCCTTGCTGGAGAGCTTCTCACCTGTGAATTTGGTGGCTGCTGATGGGCTGGGACCATCCCTAAGAAAGGCAGCATCCTGCAACATGACGCTCCTCCTTTCCAGGTTCCTTCTGGTCCCAAACCCCCGCTAAGCATCACGTTCCCGTTTGCTGCACTAAAGATGAGGATGAACCAAAAAAAAGGCTGTGGCACCACAGTCGGGTGGCAAGCATAGGTTGGATATATTCCCGCTGGGATGCAGGGATGCTGCCAGCTCGGACAGCTCTCCAGGACCTTCCTGGCTTGCTCAGGCTTTTGGTCGGACATGTCACGGTGGGTGCTCAGACACCGCACACCATCCCTGGCATCGCTGCTGAGCAGCAAGCGCAGCTTCTGGGGGTGCGAGGGGTTGGGGGGGTGCAGCTGTGCATGGAGCATCCTGCAGGTCGCAGCACCGCTGGGCAGGATCCTCCCAAAAATTTGGTGTCCGCATGGCCGGGGGCAGCAAACCGCGGCGCTGGGTGGTTTCTGGCTGGTGCAGCGGCAGCTCTATAACCATAAAACAGTCTGCTGCTGCCTGTCAGTGAGCGCAGGCTAAGACCCTCCCGGGACAGCTTTGGCCTCTTTCTTGGTCCAGGCTTTAGCTGCTCCTTTTTAACACAGACACTTTTCCCCCAGCAAAACTGGCAGCCTGTAAAAACGTGTCAGCGTTTCAGTTTTTTCACAATTAATGAGGTGAAACATCCTCGGAAACATTTCGCTGTAATGTTTCTCCAGTAGCTGAGACTTGCCCCTCTCTTAAATTTTTCATGTACGCCACTTGAGCCGAGAAAGTTTCCTTCGGACTCAGCACATTTGGACCCCCCCAGCTTCAATCTCCCCCTCTCCCCCCCCACCGGAGCCTCCGGCCTTCCTGGGGTCTTCAGAAGGCTGGGGCTGAGCTGGAGGGGGAGCAGGGAGTGGTGGTGGGTCAGGATGAGGAGCTCAGAGCCTGATCCCGGCAGCGGGCAGAGCCCGGGAAAGGGCTGGCAGCCCCCATTCCCCTGGGACACCCTGTCCCTCGTGCCTGCAGGTTGTTCCCGGGATGGGTTTGGAGCTCACAGCACCGTGCCGAGCAAAGCCGAGACCGGCACCCTGTGAGTAGGGGTTGGTGGCCCTTAGTCCCCTGGGTAGTGGGGTGAAACCACCCAGAAAACAGAGTTATGCCCATATGGTTTTGCCCCTGAGTTGTGACGCCGTGTTGGTCCCGTGCACCCAGGCCGGGCTCACCGGTGGGGGCAGGAAAGGCACCGCAGTTTGGCGACCCAGCACACATAGAGGGACACCTTCCGAGCTGCTTCTCAGCCCCCTGGGCTTCCTGAGATGATCTGGGGAGATTAAAGACCTGTAGCGGTGTAGGCAGCTCCCACCGTCACTTCTGCGACAAAGCCTGTGCCGCCGCCGCCCCCTGCGAGCGGGGACAATCCCCCAGCTCCCCTTTGGCCTGTAGAGCATCCCTCCTGCCATCCTTCCCGCAAAGCCCCAGAGCGGGCAGGTAAAACCCCGCCGTGGGCTCCCAGGCTGTCCCCGACCACGTCCCAAGGCAGGGCAGCACTGGCAGTAGCTGCTGAGAAAGGGGTTCAGCTGCGCCGGGCTGCACACGCACCCCCAAATCACCCCCCCGACTTTGGATGTCTCAGCTGAAGGTTATGGGATGAAAAGGAGCCGGAGCTGGGGGACACCGTGGAGGGGGGTAATTCCCAAACCCGAGAGCTTTGCTCCGGCACTACTTGCCACGATCCGAAGGGAAACGCTTCCTCCCCATCGCATGATTTAGAGGGACAAGTTAAACAATTGCACATGAAACTTTGGCGGACGTCATCGCCGGAGCTCTCCCCGCTTCCCCCGAGTGTATAAAGGGATGAAGGGAGTCCATATGTTTACCGAGAGAGACCATGGGAGAAACGAAAGACATTGTTTTTCCAAAGGATTTCTTGGCTGTAAAAGGCCTCCACCACCCTGCGGCTTCCCTGATGAAGGCCCAGCGTTAATTTGTTAAATCCACATCAAGTGCCCGGAGAACCCGTTGTTTATTTTTGCTAATTCAGCCGGCCGAGATCAAATTGGGGTTTTATTTGTTAAGGATAAACCTTAATTAATAAAAGCTATTTATTTGGTTAGAGCCGGCCGCAGCCTGAGGGTCAGATATGCCACGATCATTATTTCAAGTAAAACAAACCCAAAACGTCTCTCAACAGTTTGAAAAACGTAGAAACTTAGAGGGCTGAATTTATTTGTCTTAGGAAGAATTTACAGCTAATTCCCTCCAGGCTATTTCAACCCTTAAATTATACCCAAGAAGAAAAAAGGGGAAAAAATGCCATTCCAGGCGGAGAAGGGAAGTAAATGGTACGGCAGATTTGATCATTTGGCTGGGGGGGTGGCGGGTGAAAAATTTAAAGCTTAAAAGGTCTTTGGCAAACTGCTCACAAATAAATGGAACGCGTGAAATAATTTAACGGCAGAAAACTGTTTGGGGCTCCGGGGTCTGAGGCGCAATGGAAAATGAAACACGTTGGAAGAGATGTAGACTGGGGTTTTTTGCAGGAGAAGGGTTGAACTTGCTCCCTCCTGGCACGGCTCCCAAGAAAGGGGGGTATTTGCGCCCCAAAGCCAAGTGGCAGAGCTGGAGCCAGTAAAACCTTTCCCAGGACGCGGTGGTGCACGCGGTGGGTTTTACAGCAGCGTCCAGGGGAGAGGCAGGCTTGCAGTCGGCCGAGGTGACCATCTTGGGTCGCCGGGACGGTGCCAGGCAAACACCGCGCTCTGGGATGAGCATTTTGCAAAGAAACCCCCCAAACTGGGTGTCCAGAGGGGAGCTGCCCTGCAGCGGGAGACCGAGCACAGTTGGCGATGGAGCCCGCCACCGAAAGCCATCCCGAGGGATGAACCACTCCACCGGAGCATCCCTACCCAGGGACATTACCAACCCTGGGGTTCAGGCGTGGGAGCGGCTGGGATTTTAAATGCTGGTTAGGTCTGGATCACAGCTGCACGGAGGTCGTTTATCGCTCGCTAATGGAGGTCATAAGTTAAAGCCGAAGCCTCGGTGGAAATCTAGTGAAAATTACCTCTTTACAGCACTCGGCGGCTGCTGGGCCGGAGGCCGGGGGCCCTGCCAGCGTGGGGCCCCCCCTTGGCAAGCCCAGCGCCCAGACTTCGGCAGCTGAAACCCGTCGAGTCCTTCCTATGGAAAACTAATGGAAGCACAGAGGGAAAAGGCAAGAGCCGGAAAAGTGGGCTTGGTCGGCGCTCAGCTGAACCAGCACGGCTCTGACCCAGCGGCGCTGGGGCCGTTGCCTTTGCAAATGGGGCAGGACCAGTTGATCCCCAGTTCCCGGCAGCAGGGCGACTCGCCGGCACGGCACGGTCCACGCTCGGCAGTGTCGGCGCTCCCACACGGAGAAGGGTTTTTGGGGTGACTCCCAGCACCCCACAGCATCCGTCGGGCAGAGCGCTGCCCCCTGGGCTGCCGGCAGGTCTCGGGCAGGCAGCATCGCCTGAGGTTGGGCATCGCAGAGAGGAGGTTGGAGGTTACCCAGGCTGCATCCAGCACCTCAAAACTCATCCGCATTGTGGGCAAAAAAAAGACTCGTGTGTTTTCTAACACACTGGGGCAATTTAAGGCCCATCCTGCTCTGCACAAAGCCCCTGCGCCTCCCTCCCCCCATCTTCCCCCCCATGCCATCTTTTGTTATTCAGTAACATTATCCCCCCTGTTTTCCCCCTTCCCCTGCGTTTTTTTTTCCCTTTAGCGGAAATTGTAATCAGTGGAAGATAAATACACCGAAGGCGAAGGTGGCTGGGGGGGTGGCTCAGGAGCCCCTCTGACCTCAGGGATGGACAATCAAGCTGATGCCTCCAACCGTGCCCCAAATGAACCCCCAAATTATGATTGACAAAGGCAAGGGTTCGGCTTTCTCTGTAACCTCCCTGAGCACTGCTTTGGGGCAAAAGAAAGATGGCGATGAGCTGGTTTTTAATTTGTGTAATTAGAAACTCTTATTCCTGGAAGCCCATCGGGGCAGGGAACCGGTTTCCAACTCCTCCATCAAGGTGTCAGCGAATCTGGTTAAATGCAATTCCCGCAGATGGGTGGCAGCGAGGTGACAGGGGGACTTCAGGGACCCAACCCATCCCCTTCCCCATTCCTCCTCCGATGCTGCAGAGCATTTGGCGATACTCATTTTGGGAAAGCTGATTTGGGGTTATTAAAGCATCTTTGATAGAAGCGATCCGGCCCGACTTTGCACGCTGTAAACCTGTCAGACGCACGCCGCCAGCAATTAGGGTGGCATTTATCTAGTCCCACAAGCCAGCGATGCCTGAGCTAATGGGGAAAAGATGTCGATACGTTACCAAGGCTCGTCCTTGAGCAGAGACAAGGACCCAGGCAGGCGCCCCAGGCGTGGAGCTGCCTCCCAGCAGTATGGAGACCGGGTGGAAAACTGGGGCGGGGAATGAACATAGCAGAGGATTGAGCTGGAAAGCAAAGGTTTCTGGGGGGGCCTGGGGAGGTCTGAGCTATACACTGGGGCGTGGTGTGTTTTAGGGGAGATGTGAGTAGGTGGGGAAGGGGATTTGGCCACCTGCATCCTCCGAGAAACTCCCTGGAGCATCCCACAAGGTTTTGTGGTGCAGGAGAAGGTCCCTCCCTTAAAATCAGCAATAGGGGCTGAAAAAAAGGTCCCAAGCCAGGTATGGTCCAGGGCTTGCAGCTCTCCAACCACCCAGGAACTGCTGGCACCCAGACGCATCCTGGCCCAAATCTGGTCTTAAATCTCCATCCCAGCACACCTGCTCACCCTGTACGGGAATTGCTCGGCACTGCCCAGCTCCCGTGGCCGCGTAGCTCTTGCCTCTGTGGGTTTGGGGAAACAGAAACCAGTCAGAAAGGGGGCCAGATCCTACGGAGCTGGTTTGAGAGTTAATTTAAGAAACTTTTCCTCCTCCTCCTTGCTTTCAGCCAAATTAGAGTAGATGAGAGAAGCCATCACTTATGGAAAAGTCCTATAGCCGGATTTTAAATTGGGGATGAAACCAAAGGGGGTTTATAAATTTTATTTATACATTTACTAGGGTTCTGTTAAAATCATTGTCGGTTCAGTGGGGGGCACTGCCAAGCCCCAGTCTATAATTTCCTCGGAAGCCCTACGGGGTGGCCATAAACCCGCAAGGAAATGTCTCTTGCCCTGTTATATCCTGTAGCTCCTTCCCAGCCTGATGGTTCCCGTTTTGGTCCCAGGCTCCTGGAAAACTCAGGGACAACCACGGCTGGACTTCATGTATTTTAATCCAGCGGCTCGTTAGCTTGCTGAAGGAAAACAGGACCAAAAAAGGAGTTTAACTAAAAGGGGCAACTGGAAAGCAGAGACTGGCAGAACATTTGAAGCTACAGGAACAAGGGCTGGAGGGAATCTGGAGAATTTTATTTGTGAGCCTTTAAACACAAACGGCGGCGAAGGGCAGCCTGCGGTTTCCTGGACAGGGAAAGGGCCTCAAACCCGCATGTATTTCAGGCACGGCGCCGTCCATCATGTCTTTACCCAACTAAGAAGGCCATGTCCCAAATACAAGAGCATGGGCTGTTTGCAGCCCAAGGGATGGCCAGCCAAGGTCCAAACGCACGTAGAACACAATAAAAGACCTAGAGAAACGCTGATGGCTGCAGCGAGGCCCTGGGAGGGGGATAGAGCTCCTTTTCCTCCCCTTCCCATCCAGGGATGCTCTCCTCTCTCCACAGTCCCATCAGTTTGGCCCCGTCATGGTCAAAATGATGCAGCATCTCTGTATGTGCCTGGGAGACGGGGAACGGCGCCGGTGGTGGTGCCCAGGTCCCACCTCCACATCTCTGCATCTCCTCCCAGCCCAACACCTCATTCCTTAAAGCGTCAGGGTATTGGAGGCACCCAATGCTCCCAGGCCCTAGCATTGGTCCTTGCTGTAGCAAAGCACCAGAGAAGCCACCTGCTCTTTCCAGGAGACCACTGCCAGCAACAGAAATAAATTTAGCCCTTCTTCCTCTGCCACATCCCCTGGTGTGGCTCGCGTTGGGCACTGGGAAGCTGTTGGTGGCATCAGTCAGTAGCATGGTTTTTCAGAGAAGGGTGCAAGAAAACTCTGCAGTAACTCTAAGTTTGGACCCTGCTTTGGACAGAAGGTGATTAGTCCCAGGGACAACCTGCCAGCAGATATCGGGGTTTCTCCGGTCCTCATGGCTCACCTCAGGATGGGACAGCCCTTGAAAGTGGTATACTTGGGCACAAAGGGACCTCAGGGACTTGACAGAAAACTTGTTGGTAGAGGTTTCATGGCTTGAATTATTCAGAGTTAAGGTCCAAGAAGGTTTTTCTGGCCATAAAGATCTTGGAACCCATAGTTTCCTCCTGCTCAACAGCTTGGTGGTGTCTTGAAGCAGGAGAGTTAATAGCCCTTCCAGTAGATTTTGTTACTTGCTCAAGTAGCATCTGAAAACGCTGCACATCTATTTAATAAGTATCAAGATAGCTTATTAGCAAGTATTTATTTCTTGAGGCATATGCAGGGAGCGGTAATTCCTGCCATCATGGCCTCTGCAATGATATAGAGCAGAAAACCCCAATATAACCCTGCTATGAATCAGAACGTCATAAAACTATTAACATTTCAAATAATTCCAAAATACTTTCCCACCAGTAGGTACAGATTGGATCCAGATGCTTTATTAACAGAAAGAATAATTAACCAGTACCTCCATAAGGAAGAACGACAGCGAGATACATTCCCCATGAAGCCTTTGCAGGCAGCTGACTGGGTATCTCAGACTTCATAAACTTGCCTAAACCTGATGATATTAGTGACAAAGAGGAGATTAATCTCAGCCTGGCCGAAAGCCCAAGATCAATACTGAGAAACCAAACTACACCCTCAGCTTCATGTTTCCATGAGCCAGCAAAGCCAGAAATAAACACTGCGGAGGCTGAGCTCTGCAAGACGCAGTGGCATTTGTTCCTAGCTCTGAAGACGAGGGTTGGATGAGCAGATGCGCAGCTGCTGTCCTGTGTCACCTTAGGGACATGCCACAGCCGGACCTTCAGGAGGGTGCTGGAGGTGGGAGCTGAGATTCAGATCTCAGAGCTCAGAAATGTTTTGGTGCTGAATTTCCATCGCCGTCCATGAAAGCTTGACCTAAACCCTTAGCAAGAGCCAAGCCCAAGACACCCTGTGGACATGTCCCCATTGTGGGGGGCAGGCACTGTGAGATGCAGTCCCAGCAGTTTGGGTCAAGTGCTGCCCCAGAATCCACTAAGACTGGTATTCAAAATCTGGTCTGGGTGGTTTTAGCCAGACTTGAAACAGGGCTTTGCAAATGTCGGGTTTAACCGTAAGCTCCAGCGGGTCCTGAAATAGGTTTTGATTCTCACGGAGAGCACAGAGTTGCACGTATGCTGCTCCCTGCAGAGCCCCAGGTGCCCGCAGGGAGCACAGCTGGTACAGACCAGGGCAGTGCAGACCCCCAGGAGGGCTCGAGCCTGGCCAGGTCCCTGTGCGGGGTCTGTGGGGCCTTGCACAGGTCTGGCTTTCATGTGGCATCTTTGCTTTTCCTACAGGCGAGAGCCTGAGTCCAAGCCGTGGGGCGGCCAAGAGGAAGAAGAAGCAGAGGAGGAACCGCACCACCTTCAACAGCAGCCAGCTGCAGGCTCTGGAAAGGGTCTTTGAGAGGACGCACTACCCCGATGCCTTCGTGCGGGAGGAGCTGGCGAGAAGGGTCAACCTCAGCGAGGCGAGAGTCCAGGTGAGCAAAGGTTTGTGTGGGAGAAAACACCACCCTCTGCCTTGTTCCCAGGCAGGAGCAGGGACTGTCCCCTCTCTCGTTTCATCCTGCATATGACCCTGATCGGTAGGACGGATGCTTGGGACATCCCCGTTTGCACTGCGTCCCCACTGACCACCTTCCCTCCCCGCACAGGTCTGGTTTCAGAATCGGAGGGCCAAGTTTCGCCGTAACGAGAGGGCAATGCTGGCCAACAGATCGGCATCGCTCCTCAAATCCTACAGCCAAGAAGCAGCCATTGAGCAGCCCATGGCGCCGCGGCCCACCACACTGACCCCGGAGTATCTCTCCTGGACCAGCACCTCCCCATACAGGTAGGTGCAGGCACTGGAGGAACTGGGGAGGAGGTAGCCATGGGACAGGCTGCCTAGGGACCACCCCACCACCACGGGAGTACAGCCCTGTGCTGCTGCTGAGGACGTGAGGAGTTTTACAGGGCTGAAAGGAGCTTGTTCGGCTTTGCTTTGGGAACACGTTTGAGCCCCGTCTGAGCATCCCCTGCCTGCCCCTGGGCAGGCTTCCCTGCCTCCATGCATTTTGGGGCCAAAGCGTGGGCCCTGATCCCTGCGAGGGATTCGCCTGCCCTCGTGCTGACCCTTCCCACATCTTGGCACGGGAGGTGGCATGGGTCCCTTCTGGTTCCCAGCTCTCTGCATCCAGCCATCTGATCCAAAAGCTCAAGGCAGGGCCTCCTGGTGCATAGTTTGATGGGTTCCCACATGCATCCAGCCACATAAAAATTCTGAAGCCTTGACTGCTCTTGTGGGAGATGTCTAAGAGGGAATGGCCAGTCTGACTTGGGAAGCTAGCAGGAGCGCACGGGGCATGGGGACTCCTCTGTGGGCCATGCCTCATTCCTCCCCTGCTCCCTCCCAGCAGCACTGTGCCCTCCTACAGCTCCAGCGGGACCGCGACGCCCACCCAAGGGGTGAACATGGCCAACAGCATCGCCAGCCTGCGCCTCAAAGCCAAAGAGTTCAGCCTCCATCAGAACCAAGTGCCGACCGTGAACTGACCAGGGCAAAGCCCACCCCGCGGCCTCACCCAGGATACAGCGTGGAGCTCCTGTGCCGGTCCAGGACGAATCCGCCACCTGCTCAACCTACATGCCACTCATCCAATGTCTCAGCACCTCTCCTCTCCTCTTCCCTTTTGAAGGTAGAGTCAGTCCCAGGCCGAAGTGGCACATAATTATAGCCACATATGGAGCAAACTTGGTTAGAAACTTGCTTTTCCGCACACCCTTATAATAAAGGCTATATATACACACACATACCCCCCACGCGCTCTTCGAGGACAAACAGACTTGCCAAGGGAACAAGAATTTGCTTCCAAACATGGAAGGAACTTGGACTATTGGATTTGACCAATTTGGGTATCTTGCCCACAGAGCCAAAGAGTTATTGGGTCTTCTCCTCCCGCAGGGACAGCATGTGGCGGTGGGAGGATCACAAGCCCCCCTTTCCGCTGGGCTGCAACTCGCAGCGCTCGACTGCGTGTGCCGAAGCTGACCCGCGCATTTGTCTCTTTGTGCATCCCCAGCCACGATGCTTGGGAGAGACCTTAGGAAGCCGATGGCTCGCCCCTGCCCTGGCCAGCCCCCTGCACCGCGCTACCTGCATTTAGGAGCTGCCTATGTTGATGGCATCAGGCTTTGTCCCTTCCCAGAGGGGCAAGGAGGGCTGGAGCAGCTCGACGGACTCGCTCGGAGCCTGTGAGGTCTCCCATGAGCTGGGGGGAGAGTTGCCGGTCCCCAAACAGGCACCGCTGCCTTGCCTCGGTGGGTTTGCCAGCGATTCTGCAGAGCCCCAGGTCATTGAAGCGTCCCAGGGAAAGAGAAAATTGGAAAAAGCTGTTGGGTTTCAGCTGAGTAGGCGGCTCCCAGCACTTCGTGCCAACGGCAAAGCAGGCTTCGCCTTCCGGAGGCACAGCCTCCCCGTCGGCAGCTCCGCAGATGTGTGCGAGGGGCTGGGGCTGGCGACTCCATGGGAGTGGGCTTTTTTGGTTTTGCAGAAAGGAAATGGTTTCCCCCTCATCCCACCCTGCCGTGCAGCCTAATGAGGTTGCAAGGTGGGATGTGCAGAGGGGTGGACACAGGGTGGGCAACCTTGCCCCAGGCTTACACCACCTCAGTCCTTTGCCCATGGGACTGAGCCGCAGAGACACGTACCCTCCACCTTTCCCTGCCAATACCGCAGCGATGAGGCATGAGCTGGAGCGATGAAAGTTTTACCCTGCAGACAAAGTCCTCTGGAAACCAGACCACCCTTTCCTCACCCACTGCAAAGAGCCACCAGCCAAACACGGGGACACCACCAGCTCAGATGGGTGGTCTGGACGGAGAAGGCACCAGCCCTACTTGCCTAGAAGGCCTTAGCCCTGCTGGGGGCTGTCGCAGTAGATCTGAGGATGAACACCTCAACTGCTAAGGTGATGCCTCCAAATAAACATCCTCCATTGTGCGACACCAAGGCTGAAAGTGTGCCAGCTACACATGTGCCCACCAGAGTCCCCACCACTCTCAGGAGCATCCTCTCCCTTTGCCCACTGGGGATCATACTGCAGCCACACATGGTACCCAGCAGCTGCGACACCAGGACCCTCAGCTTCACTCCAGGCAGCGCCTGCCCAGGGAGACTCACCCAGTACCCAAAGACCTGATGGGAGAACCAGGAGAGAAGCACATCTCCTCTGGTTGTGGGTGAACCAGCCCCTCCAGCCCCAGCTTCCTCTGCTCCACCCAATGCAGCCCCTCAGCTGGGAACAGCCACCCCACCTCCTCCTCAAGCATGGTGGGCAGGGAGGGGGCACAGCCTGACCGACACCACCCGCCTCATCCAGGGAGCAAAGTCACCCTAAATACCCACCCTGTGCCCTGCACCCCTATTTCCAGGGCTGGTATCCCCTCCATTTGCCATGCCAGAAAGGGAGCACACAGCTCCCCAAACCGCAGCGAGACACCACACAGAGACCTGACAAAAGCCAAGACACGCCAGGCCAGGGGGAAGAGGGATCCACTGCGGATCAAATCATCAGCCATGAGAAAGGCTGCTTGGGGCAGGAAGACGGGGCTGGGGCGGGGGGTCCTATTCCCATGGAAAGCACAGGGCTCTTTTTTTCGGTTATACAAGATGAAACCACAGGGATATAAATGTCGTTGCCTCTTTGAGAGCATTAATGAAAATAAACCCATTTAATAGTTTGCAGATGCCATTTCTGTAAACCTAAAAAAAGCAGGGAATAAATATTTCTTCACTAAATATCTATATGTATATATATATTTGAAAACATTAGCTCCTAATCTTAGGGCCCCTCCTTCGCCATGCTCTTGGCAGCTTATCGCAGCTTGTCAGTCAATGCTGAATCCTCACCGAGACACAAATTGCACCCACGGAGGGATAGCAGGACAGAGGGATTATTGTAATCTAAGCTCCCTCTCGCCCTTTCTATTTGTACATTTCAATTACTTGTAACAAGATCCACAGTGGATTTTTTTTTTTTTTTTTTTTTTTTCTTTTGCATGTCTGTGTTTTGGAAATTTTTGTAAGGTTTTTTGTAAAAACAACTCTTGTGAAATAATGGAGGAATAAATATTTTACTGAGTAGAGACGTGTCCGTGCACGTGACAGGGATGTGGCTCTTTCCTGACCAGCCACTACGGTTTCCCCACCTGCCTTGGACAAGCAGCACGGGCAGGGGACCAACCGCCCTGGGCAAGGGGGTGAGAGCCAGGATCCAGCCACCTTCACCTTGCGCGATGGTGGCATCTCACAGCTTCTCCCCAAGACCTGGATTTCATCCCAGGCTCCCAAACAGCAAGTGGTCCGCGTGCCCTGGGAGAGGGGCAGGAGCAAGGGGAGAGTGCGTTGAGGCCCCAGGGAGCTGGGACGGGGCAGAGGGACCACACTCCCACAGCAGAGCTGCTGGGCTTCCATTTGGCTTGGGGACCCTCGGGCTGATGTCCAGAGATGGTAGAAACTCAAGGGGCACAGAAAAACAGCCTAACGAAGGTCTCTGCATAACAGCTAATTGCAGGGTCTTGCCAGATCCATCTTATTTCATTCTGGGATAATGAGTGTGGGCTATTGAGGAAGGGGTGTCAGGGAAGAGGGTTCTGTTTGCTTTTCCCTTTCAAAATCCCACTGGGAGTGGCAGAGCTTACAGAGTCTGCCCTGGGCAGCTCACAAATTCCCTGTGAAGCACCAGCTTGCATTAACACTGGCCCCAGTTCACACCCACAGCCTTGGGAGCAGCACCCACATTTCCCCCCAGCAGCAAGGGAATGGGCTGAGGTGGGATGCAGCCAGGAGCAGGCAGCAGAGCCCCTTGCTGCCAGGTTACCAGGTCAAATCCAGCATTGTAAATGGGGTGGAAACCTGTAAACACTAATTGATGCTCCACAGACTTCAGGAATGAGTATCTGTTAGAGACATCCCATCCTCCTGGGACGAGTGCTCATCAATGGTCCCACCAGAAAGTTATCACACAGCCCTGGGAGCTGGAAACAGGCAATGTGGAGGTCTGGAGCTGCTTGGAGAATTGGAGACACTGGAGAAATAAGGAGATTGTCTCCTACACCATCACTGCAGGCACATACAGGCACTCAGACAGATGCTGCTCCGTGAAGCAGAGACTTGGAAGGGGCTGGGCAGCACAAGCACTGGGAACCCAAATCACCACCAAATCCAGCTCTTCCAGGCTGCATCCTGTGCACCAAGGCAGGCATTGACCCAGTGAGCTGCAGGCTGAGCACTAACAGGAGACACGGGCAGAGAGCCAGGCTGAGGAGGTGGGAAGATGCGGGACCTGAAGGGCAGCCCAGCCTCACTGGGGGCTCAGCAGAGCCTCACGGTCAAATGGATTTGCTAGGAGCTAGGATTGGTATGGGATGCCACGAGCAGGATGGCTCCAGGGAAAGCCCCCAACCAGCCTGCAGTAGGGGAGCACACACACAGGGACCAGAGCAGCAGGTGGCTCCCGGAGGATTTCCTCCTCCAGGTCTAGAGAAATCGAGCTAAGAGGCAGCAAGGAGAAGAGTCAGATTCTGCACAGACAACTAGCTAAAAAGATAAGAAACACAAGGGTAGGAATAAACCGTCAGCTCTTAGACTGCAGAGTGCTCCCCAGGGAGCAAGAGCCCACAGGCACAGAGTAGGCACAGAACACCCAAAAGCAGGGGGAAGTGGTGGTCAGGTGCAGAGTAGGCACAGAACACCCAAAAGCAGGGGGAAGTGGTGGTCAGACAAAGGCAACACCAAATAGCTCCGGGCAAAAGCCAGGAAGAGCCCCAGGAGCTCGCAGTGCTGAGCTGTAAAGCAGGAGAGGTAATGCAATGCCGAGAAGTGTGAAGACGTGCCCTGGGGAAAGCACCCAGCACACGCTCAGTCTGAAAAGCAGCAAGTCAAGTGGCAGGAATTGCTAGGAAAGGACTGGAAAACACGGCAGAAAGTGTCCTCACGGCTGTTGTAGAAACCCATAGCGCAACTAAAGGCTGAAATCCATTGCCCCAAGATGCTGCAGAGATCAAAGGTATAAAGTGTGTTTAGAAAGCTAATGGTAGGTGGGTCTGTGTCTGTGCAACATGGTAGAGATTCAACGCCTGTACAGAAGACTGCTGCCCTGCTGACTTCCAGGAGCGGGGAGGACTGGGTGGAGAAGGGACAGCCTGGGTTTGCCTTTTTTCTTTTACCTGCCTTAATGTGCTGAATTGCAGCAGACTCCTCTCAAGCCAGCTCCTGTGGTATCGCTTACAGGACGCCTGTGGTCACCTCCTCCTCCCCAAGCCATCCCCAATCCCCCCTACACAGCCAGGGGGACCGCAGCGCTCTCCCATGCGCCCAGAGGAGCTCAGCTCCACAAGAGCCCACAGGATCAGCTCCCTCCCAGCAGCAACCCCTGTGTCCCCCATCACCGGTGGGTTTTGTAACGTGGACCCTGTAGGACTGCAAGGTTGAGGAAAGATCCCTACGGCAATACATCCCACTTTTCCCCAGAGGGGAAACAAGACTCATCCCGTTTCATCCCAGCACCCAGTAGAATGGGAGCAAGTCCCTGTGTTGGGCATCATCCCAAGCCCACTAACTGCCTGAGATTTTGCATGTTCCCACCCTGTTTTCAGTTCTAGGAGAAGAAAACCAGGGGGTGGCCACACCATGAAAGGAGGACGAATCCTCCACAATGCAGCCACAGAGCTCCTTGAGTCATTCCAGGGGCAGTGGGCAACTCCATGGACAGACACAGAGATCTTATCTCAGCACCTGAAGCCATGCTGGTGCCCAGAACCACGACTGGCCGCTGGGACACATGGCACCCCACACACCATTTACAGAACTGATCTGTAGGATGTGCAGCCCACAAAGCCACACTGGCCTACTCCAGCAGCCACGGTCTCACACACCAGCAGCTTAACCATCCCCATCGTACCGCTCCACTTCTGCTTTGTAACCACTTATTTATTCATTCAATAAGTGACTTGTAGATCATTAAGGTCATTTGTCCAACCTCCTGCATAGCCCCAGGCAGACCAAGCAGCATCCTCACATCCTCAGCATGTGGCCAATGCAGAGCATCCCTTTGGAGGGCATCCAGCCCTGAGTCAAAAAACCCTTGGAAGTGAAGAGCTTGCAGATCCCAGGGCAGATTCTTCCAGTGACTCATTACTGTTAACTGCTGGAAATATGTCACTTATTTCCTGCCTGAACTGTCCCAGCTTCAGTTCAGCTCCCACTAGAGCAGAAGGTCTCAACCCATGGTCCACCAGCTCTCAGGAGCTAATGGGATTTGAGGGCTCTGCAAACCAGGAGACAGACAAGCATGGAGAGCTGCAGCTCACCTGGCAGGGTCTGCACTCCACAGGGGAGGGATGTTCTGGCAGAAGGGTATTCTGGTAGAAGGCTACCAATGAAGAGGAGCTCAAAGGCATTGTGCTACCACTCCTCCTCTTCCAGCACGGGGGGGATTTTTCCTCCTAGGATGCAGTCTGTCACAGACACACCCATCACCAGAACTAATTTCTGCAGGAGAGCTGGTCTCCCTCCATACAGCACAACTTCAGGTAGGGGGAAGGTTGCAAAAACGTTATTTGCAAATTGTATTTCCTTCCTTGAAGCAGTTGGGTTTTTCAACCGACTGACTCCCAAAGGGCAAGTCTCAGCTGCTGAGAGGACCTCGCTACACCCTCCCGCCCTTTCCTTGTTTCTGACCCCACAGCCTGACAGTTGCACGTGGCTTTCCGACTGATGAAAAGCTGAAGTTTGCTCCTGCAACATTTTAATGAGAACAATTTTGTATTGTCATCAGCATCGGCTGCCACGGCAGCGAGACAAAACAGAGCTCACATTTTCCAGCTTGCAGGGATGCCAGCCTGGTTATCCCCATCGAGAATGAATTACACAGACATCTAGCGGTTACAGCATCCTCCTCTCCCGCTACCCTTGCGCTGAGCCCTTCTCCCTCTGGTGGCAAGGGAAAGGGCCGGAGACCCTCCAAGTCCTGCTGACACCACCTACATATGACAGCAGCATGTCATCGCTGGGCTCTGCCTGTCCTGCGGGATGTGATGGTCACTCCAAGCTCTGTACTCCACTCGGAAGGAGCATCTCCTCCCTGCAGTTGATGTTTTGCTCACCGATCCTTCTTTCCAAACCCCAAAAGAGCACAACCTATAGCAGCAGCCAAGCTTTCGAGAAGCTGGATGGTAGCTATCCGCTGGGGGTCTAACGCTCTGTAACAATTTGGGAAGGAGGGAGGAAGCATAGGTTCCCTTTGTAGTGGGTGTTACAAAGCCAAGGAAGCGTGATTGAATGCAGACGCGCAGCGGGGCCAGGAGTGAGACAGAGCATCGCGTCTGCCTGCTCTGGAGAGACCGATGGACACAGGGACAGACATGAACCGCCTCCTCCTCAACCCACTCCCCAAGGAACGGCAGCCAGCATCCATCCATCCCTCCTTCCCTCCGTCCCAAACACATCAAACACCCACCCCACCCCCGGGGGTCTGCCCACAGCTCCTTGCCCAGCCAGCCCACGGGTCCCCCCGCCGCCACACGAGGGTGCTGCAGCCCCGCGCAGGGGAGCGCAGCGCAGCCCGCGGGAACCGGCGGGGCCGGGGGGGCGGAGCAGAGCCCCGCATCGTGCTGCTTTGCTCCACACTCCTCCCCACACGGGGCCAGGGACACCACCACCCCCCTGCCACCTTCGGCTCCCTCTTCCCTGCTTGGAGCTGGCCACCCGCATCACAAACTGGGGACATGTTGCAGCTCAGCTCCGGAGCCAGGTAGGAAAAACCCCGATGGATGAAGTTTTCCTTGTGCCAACTTCACCCCTATACATGCCAGAGAGGAGCAGGGAGACACCGTTATCTTTTCCAGGGAACTAGTCTCTGGGATGTCCATACCTGTAGAGCTGGCTCTTCTTGCTGTCCCTAGGAGTCACAGGAATCCCAGCTCCTCCAGAGGAATAAGAGGATTTGTGTGGCAAAACCCTGGGGCATGAGATGGAAGAACCCCATATCTGCTAGAGGAAATGGGAGATTTTGGGAGGGCAGAGAAGGCTGAGTGACCTGTGTCACAGGAGAGCTGCCCAAGGCAGGACCTTTGTCCCAAACCCCAGCAGGGGAAGGCCTGGACGAACAGGAGAGATCTGGGAAGCAGCACAGGCAGGTAAGGAAGGGGTAAGCCCAAAGCTCAGGTGTAGGAAGGATCCTGGGGCTGAACTGCCTGGAAGTACATGAGAGGGAAAGTGGTTTGTGCTGGGTCTTCACTTGCCTTTCCCCCCACCTCCAGACACCTTGGGCTCAGCAGGGTGGAGGGAAGACATTACCGGCAGCGTGAGTCATATTCAAATATTTAAGCACCAAACTTTGCAGTTCTGCAGTTTCAGGTGGGTTTCCAGTGTTACCATTTCAGGTTTGAGCCAGGTGTGAAAAACCACATTGTCGGCCCATACAACACACGCACCAAAACACAGAGACTGGTAGATGCAACCACCATCCCCACTCTCCTCGAGCTGGGAGGGACCCCGGGCTCAACCTCTCCCTGCACTGAGGCTGGAGCAGGAATCTGGGAACTCTGAGCTTTAGCATATTATTTGGGAAAAGGCAGGGGATGCTTTAGCTCATCACTTGCCCTGCATGCAGTGAACATCACCAGCCGTGCTGCAGGGAGAGCCACTGGCTCCAACCACCTCGGTCCTGGGAGAGCCATGACGGGGCTCGGGCTGACCAGGCAGCTGAGAGCCAGGCTCTGTCCTGCCTCCCACAAACCTCCACAGCATTTCAAAATAATGGTTGGGCCTCTCTGAAGTTTGCCTTGTGGGCTTTTTTTGTTTGTTTTTTTTGAGCAAGGAGAGTTCACGTTCCCAAGCTTTTCCCTGCAGCCACTACCACAGGGTTTGTTTGGGCTTGGGGTTTTTTTTGGTTTTTTTTTTAATAAAGAAGAAAGCAGAGCTCCACATGTAACCTTGGCTTCCCTGAGCAGGGCACCAGCCCCAGGCACCGAACATGCAGTTTAGCAGAGGCTGAAGGAACTAGCAGCTCTAGGGCCTGGAGGGCTTCTGTATCCCCATTTCTTCCTTTCCATGCCAAAAGCCTCAATCCCAGCCACGTCTCTAAGCACAGCAACACATACTGGAGAAAGTCCATTTTATAAAGCCACTGCCTTTCTTATTTGAAAGCAAAAAGCACGAGGGAAAGAAAAAACTACTAAGTGGAGCCATTTTGTCCATCTCAACCAGCTAATGCAGACACCAGTGGGACAGCACCTCCCAAACACCAACAGTCTAAGAAAATATGGGGAAACCAGGGAAATGAGGCTTTTGCTTCCCAGCAAGGTACCAGCTAAAGAAGGGCACTGCTGAGCTTGAAAAATACCGGCAGCTCCTTTGCAAGTTCTAAGGACAGAAACAAGAGCGACCACATCTTACCTGAACCTCTCCAGCCCTCCAGGATTTAAGCACCAGCTTGGCTCCGCAGGGCGTGAAGAAAGCTCGCTGGGGCAAAGCATCTCATACTGCTAGCCTGCTTTGGGGGAAGCTGGGGTGGAGGAGGTTTAGGGAACACCAAGCTCTGTGTTCCTGCTATTCTGGGAAGAAAAACTGAGCACAGATGCTTTCCAAGCTCTGCTGAATTTAAAGGGTCAGCACAAATAAAGCACACCTGGAAAAGAGCTTCCTCTGCAGGGCAGGTGGGCCCCAAGGAAAGGGATGTCTCTTTTGGAGTCCCAGGGCACTCCAGGCTCTGCAGTGCGGTTTAGCAAAGCGCTTTGCAGCTGGGGAGCCGTCCTGCTGGGGCTGGACCCAGCTGCTACCCAGCTGCATCTGCTACTCCCGAAGGAAGGATGTATCAGAGCACAATGATTTGTTTTTATTGGGAATATTTGCTTCCTGCCACCAGGATGCATGTGCAGCAGCAGCGAAACGTACAGGGGTTCAGGACCTTGTGTACCATGCGAGGCAGAAAAGGCTTGTTCAGAGGGGTATGGATTTGGCAGACATCTGTTGAGGCTGTGTGAATGAGAAGTGGCCAAGAGCAAACTGCTGAACCTGCAGTCCTGCCCGCCTTCCCCAGGCGGTGGGTCCTGCATCCCCCCACGGGAGAGCTGCACACTCTGCTCCTCGCCAAACAGCTCAGCCTAAGGCCACATCTACACTGGGGTCAGGAGTTACTGGTACAGAAGGTGCTACCCAAGCTGGGCGAGGGCTCAGGGCATCAGTCTGAGCTGGTGTTTCACCTCGTGCTTTGTGCACGCAGGAGCTCAGTGAGGTCTCAGTAACAGCATCTCCAAGGACAGCGGGGTTAAAGGAACAGCTCTAGTGCTTAGGACAGGTGGAAGGGGAATTTATTTTCTGCTTAATTCCCCCTGTGATCTTACTAAAACTGTTGCTCTCAGAGGAGGGAGGAGACATGGAACAGCAGAGGCTTCCTCCTGCCTTCTTCTCCAAAAGGGTGCTCCTTTGTGTGCCGCTCTTGCTTGGACCAGCCCTCGGCAGAGGAGCTCAGGAGGATTTGTCATCCTGCGATACCCTGGTCCCTCTCTTCTCCAACACAATGGCTTTCAGGCGACACCACAGAGCAGAAGTGTTCTCCTCCTGCCAGGCGGTTCAAAGCCACTCTTCTAATTTCCAGAGCTTTCTGCAAACACCAGCTAATCCAGGCTGCGCACGGCTTGGCAGCAGTGGACAGCAGGAAACAGCTGAAAGAAAACACCCCCAAAGCGGTCACGGCACATTCCCCAAATAGCAACGGGCCGTTCTGCGGCCAGAGAAAGGCTACAAACAGAGGGGGAGAAATTCAGTGCACTGCCCTGGGAGCGTTTTCAGGCATCAGCGGCATGTGAACACAGACACCACCCTTGGGGGAAAGCTCTGTCTGCAAGCTGCAAACCTCCTGTTTTGTGTGAGCATCTCAGTTTTTCCAGAACTCCCAGAGCTTTGTGCGAGGATCTGGATCTACAGGGTATGCAATTCCTGCTGGCTGCTCCAGGCACATCCCTCTGCATCTTGCCAGGGTAAGACTGAGATGGAAAAGCTGCTGCTGGCTGGGAGCTGCCGAATGCTGGCCATGGGATGTCCTTGCTGGGACAGGCTGGCTCCCAGTGGCAAGGGTCTCCGGCAGGGAGCTGCTTCCCATGGTGTGAGACAAGGCGGCGCTGGGAGCAGAGAACACTTCGGTGGCTCCGCGTCATCCCTGAGATTTCGACTTACATGTTACACCGCCTGGTAGGCACCTGCCTCCTGTCCTCCTTGCAGGAGAGGGAACCTCAGGGACCCCCCCTCCCCACAGACCCAGGCGGCTGGGCAGGAGGAGGGCGGCTGTTTAATAACCCCCCTCACTACCACCCGTGTCTGCTGACCAAGAGACTTCATGGCACCCTCATGATTTTCCCTTCCTGATTCACGGGGTATTTGTGACCAAGGGGAAAGGGCACATCTTCCCCTTCCCAGTTCCAAATGCAGTTGGGCCGGAAAACTTTCTTTCCTTCGATGAACCCTTTCCTCGAGCAGTAGCCTGGGTGCTTTCCCCCTCCCACCCTTAGCAGGGGCGAGAGAAACCTGCTTCCGCATCCCCTTCCCGCTCCATGGGGAGACATGCCCCTTCTCTCTGGCAACTTCCCTACCCAATTTCAATAGCATGGGGACTTTATCAAGGCTGCACTGAGCATCCTTAGGGTGCAAGTGGCCTCCCTGGCAACATACCATGTGCACAGACTCACACACATACCACCCGGGCCAGCCAGGGAAACCAGCATAGCGCAGGACGAAGGGATTTGGATGGTCAGTCTTTTTGGGTGTTACCAGTACGGGGTGGTAGCCAGGAGGATCTGCAAAGCCATGGAGAAGCAGGGCAGCTGTGCCACACTGTAGGCCACGGAGCGTGTGGGTGCCTTCAACTGCAGGAGGTAGGCGATGGTGTGGATGATGCGCCCCACACAGAAGATTAAGAAGTGGATCCTGGCCACTGTGGGACTGGGATCCAGCAGGGAGTAGACAGCTCCGAGGAAGAGGAAGGGAAAGATGTTCTCCATGTCATTGCGGTGGGCTCTGAAAAGGGAGATAAGGTTGCTGCTTCCCACCAGGCTTCCCTGCTGTCTCCCATCCCTTCTAGCCAGAGTGCCCATCCCCGCACGCTGCTGGCCCTCTCCTCTGGGGGATGGTGCAGATGGAGCCCCCAAAAGTGTCAGATCCCTCCCCACACACATGCAGCAGTGTTTCACACCCTGTGTCTCTCCTCTGGGAGGCTGCGCTCCTGAAGCTTGCCCTCCGTGACTGGGACACCTTTGCCGCGACAGATGACAGCTCGAGGGTTAGAGCTTTTAAATAAACAAAGCAAAACAAAGACCCCCGTGAAGCTGCGAAAAGCTCAGAGCCGGTGTGGCGCCAACATGGCACAGCCCCAGATGTGGCCACGTCACACAATAACGAGGCAGTTTCCAGCTTTTCCAGAGGAGAAACTCCCAGGATGGAAGGGTTTGTGGCTTTGCCCTTCTCTGTAAGTGCGTCCAAAGGGGACCGGGGAGGAGCAGCCCAAGCACCCCCTGCACCTCCATGCCGCGCCAGCAGGACCTGCTTATTTGCACCATAGTCAGGCTGGAGGGACCGCTGTGGCCATGCAATGACACGTTGACACTGATGGGGCCAAGCCCTGCGCTCCACCTGAACGTGCGCCTGCCTGGATGTCACAACATCACCTGCCACCACCCGCACCACACCGCTACCAAAACAGGAGGGGATCCTGCTGTGAGCTGTGTCCCTCCTCCCCCAGGGATCACCCTTGGAAGGAAGGAAACTGGTCGCCAAAGCAGCAGGCTGTCCTCGCCCTCCCACCGCCTCCACCTCTCCTCCTTTTGTTCCCTTGCGATGAAAAAGCTGCTTTCTGCAGCACAGAGCCCCATCCCCGTGCTTCAATGGGGGGACTCTCAGGTTGTGCCCTGGTCGGTGGGGACAGATCTGCGCTGGAGAGTGACCCAGGCATGAGGCTCAGTTGCCTTTTCCCCATATGTCTGAAGATTTGAGAGGCAGAGACGAAGCCTTGATAAGAGCTGCCCTTGCTTCCCCATTCCCGTGCCCCAGGATGTTTGAATGTTCACAAAGCCAAGAGGAAATTTTAAGCGATTTCTTCCCTGAAACAAAGGCCAAGATGCCTGTGCTGCTCTTCTGCGCAAGGTGAGAAGTGGCCAGGAAGTTTTAGGATGCTCAGTCACAGCTCATTAGTGCAGACACAGGCTGGGATAGACCTGCCTGAAAACTGACTTTGGAAAAGAAAGAGGGCTGTGTTTAAAGCCCCCTCTCCTGGCCCTGGGGACAGGTCTGTGGAACAGGAGATGTCCCTGCGTCTGCCTTGGCAACGGCCCCACCAAACACACCAATTTCCTCAGGCCAAGATTTGCCAAAAGCTTCTCCATCAGAAATTTTCAACACCAAGTGCCCAGGTGTTTTGGAGGGTGACTGCTCCTAGGCAGGATCAGTCTCTGAGCAGTGAGATGGAGCAGGAGCCGCCGTGAAGGTCGGCTTGCCCCAACCTCCTCCCCTTCACTGTGATGCCCGGGGATGGGGACGTGAGCGGAGGCTCTGGGTTCAGCAGCTGGTTCCCATCACCGCATCACAAGAAATGACCTGTGTGCCGAACGCCAGCCCCCGCCAGCATCCCTCGCTGCCCCCTTCCCGTGCCAGAGCCCAGGCCAGGCACTGGCTCAGCAGGGCCAGGGCACCTGCAGGTAAACATTGCACCTGAGCCGTTCCCAGCCCCGGCTTTGTTAAGCATGAGGGGGACGCACAGGCTATTGTACCCAGAAAAGAGCTACTCCGAGGGCTTTCAGCACCGTTATCCCCATAAAAGGCAGGAAAGCAAGGGGCTTTCTCCTACCTGCTCTTTCCACCTCCTCGGGGAGCAGTCCCTAGCTTAAAGGCCGCGTCCCCAAGGAAGGGGCAGAAGGGGATGAACATGGCAAGCAGCCTGCTGGAAACCCTATTTCACCTGCTCTCTGGGTGTGATTTTGGGACAGCGTGGAGGAATTGGCCTAGAAAAGACAGTAAAACGAGTCCTGCTGTTGTAGCAGCGATGCCAGGAGGACTCGGTGGGGATGAGCTGATCAGAACCGGGGCATGGAGGAGACATATTCCCTGCCAAACCCAGGAGTGAGGCAGGGAGCTGCAGGAAGCCCTGTGCTCCTCCTGGCCAGATGGTCTTGGGGCAAAGCCATCCCCTTCCCAGACATGAGGAAGGGCTGCTGTCTGCTCACTCACAGCCTCTTCCCTTCCCAGCCCAGGGCCCCGCTTGCCTTCCTGAGCCATCATCGCCCCCGTGGGTACCACCACAAAACCCTCCCACAGCCCAGCGGTGATGAACACGGTTTGCCTTGGTGTCAGCCGTGCCAGGAGAGGGCAGCTGCCAGACACCCACCACCCTGGCCCACAGCAGCCCCATCTGAATAAGCCCTCGAGGACTTGGAGGTCCAGCAGGGATGGAAGGACAAACGGAAGCCAATGGGGAGGAGAAAGGAAAGAAAAAGCAAATTGTTGTTCCAGAGCTGAGACGCAGCCAGGGGCCTCTCTGAGACGAGGGGGAAACCTCCCTCCTGCCTGCCTCTTGCTCTCTCCTGCTCTGCTCCTGCCCTGCAGAGACCCCAGCAGCCCGGCCGTGGCCCTGCTCCCCTCCCGATAACGCCCGAGAAGAAAACCCAACATCACCCTTGTTCAGGGGAAATACCTTGGGTTGAATTCGTCTTCCCCAGGGCTCTGAACAGATCAGCAAGGACCGACCCTGAGTGCCTTAACTGCTCAAGTGAGATCCCAGACCGCCCTGGGTCTTTGCTGCAGCTCTGGTTATTTATTTTTATGGAAGTTTGTCTTTCTGGCTAATCAAAAGAGGATTATGGTTATTATTACTACTATTATTTTCTTTTTCCTAGCAAGGGAACAGCTTGTTTCCCCTCCTCCTCCCTCTGGAAGCCCAGGGATTAGGTGGCACTGGATGTTTTTCAAAGCAAATCTTGTAGGCAGTGAGAGGGGAGCGGCGCAGTCCCCCACCCACAGCAGAGCTGGCGGCCAAGGGCTCAGTGACAGCAGGGCACGGCTCCAGCCCCTTTCCTGCACGTCACCAGTGATCCAGCCCAACACTTGGGGCACCTCCTTCTGGGTAAGGGGGACAGCAAACCAAGCTCGGGGCTGAATCACCCCATGTTTTACCTCTGAGGAACTGTGAGCCCCACAGAAGAGGGGGAAGATTCAGAGTTTGCCCAATTAGAGAGGTAGAATTTATTGCAATCATGTCCAGACTCTTTGAAAATCCCCAAAAAAGGCAGCCGCATACAGCACTGGGACCAGTCACAGAGTTCCCTGTCCAAGCTGTGCAGGGATCTGGAGGGAGCAGGGCATGAGGAGCCTTCGGGTGTGGGTACGGGACAAGCCCTTGGGGGCTTGTGAGACTTTGAGCATCTAGGAATGAGTTTAATTGTGCCAGCGTTGGCAGCCGGGTCCTTCCACGTGTCCTTGCTGCACTGCACACCATGCCCCCTTTAAAGATTAAACTGCTGTAGCGTGCAGGGTCCCACAGCTGAGCTCCAGGCATTCAACCCATCTACGTAATTACTTAATTAATGAGCCCTTTAGCTCCCCACTGCTTTTTTGCCAGCAGCTGCCAGGGATCACCCTGCGGCGCAAGGGGAACGCCAGCACCGCCGTGTACTTGCCTGCGGCACCGCTCCACGTCGGGGTCCTCACGGTAGTACTGCAGCCCCCCGTTGCGCAGCGCATCCTCTGGGTTTGCAAACGCCTGCAAAAGACAGTCCCTATAATATACGTGCTCATAATGTTTTCAGGATCTTTACAGGTAGAAGCTTTGTCCCTGATCTTTAAGACCGGTGGGGATTTCTTCCTGCCCAAGGAGACCTTTCAGCCCCAGTTTCTCACCACCCTTCACAAACACAAGAGCTGCTGCAGTTCCATGTGCACGGTCCTGGGGGTTAAACCTTGCACCTCCTGACGGGTTTTCCATATCCTCTGAAAAGCCCAACTCTGCCCGCCGAGCAGGTCCCAAACTTGGGGCTTCAAGGGAGCTCCAGCCTGATCCCAGTCCACTTCTCCCCATGAAACCCATTGAAAGGAGATGTTGCCAACCGCCAAATGAGATCGCTGCTGGCACAGAGCTTGCAGACACTGAATGTGGCATCCAAAAGATAACCGAGACTGACAGATTAGTTCACGCTACCGAGAAAGAATATTCCGTGGCTGGCATTTTGGCAGTGATACTGGGTGACTGAAACCTGCCCTGGAGGAATCAGGTCCTATACTACATCTTGCAGAAATGTATGACTTTACAGGTTGCCTAGAGAGGTGGTCGATGCCCCATCCCTGGAAACATTCAAGGTCAGGTTGGACGGGGCTCTCAGCAATCTGATCTAGTGGAAGAGGTCCCTGCTTAATGCAGGGGGGTTGGACTAGATGGCCTTTAAAGGTCCCTTCCAACCCAAACTATTCTGTGATTCTATGATTCTATAATACTAAACTTAGAAATAAAAATTATTTATATGAGCTCCCCACCTATGCTCAGAAGCTGTTCCTCAGGGACCTGGTTACATGTGACAGCTTCCCTTTGCAGCCTGGAAAGGACCCTGGCACTTTCTTTAATCAAGTTACAAGCCCAGACTGTCCCAAGGCTGGAGCATCATTCAGAAACACAAGAGGAAAAGCCAGATCATCAGTTACAATGATGCTACAGCACAGGGATATCTGTCTTTGTGTTTTATCTGAGAGCAGATATCTCTCCCTCCTGCTCCACTGATGTAGTTGGAAACTCCTCAAATACTTTAAAACAGATTTTACAGACAGCTGAGTTTTGCCACGAGTTCAATTTGGGTTGTGGGCAATAAAAGGTCTGGTTAAGCCCTGGTTCTCCCTGTATTTCCTCCCATGTCCAAGAACCATTTCCTCCAGCTATTGTTTTTATTCTCCATGACCTTCTGCTCTCCTGGAGCATTCACACCGTAATTCAGCCTCCAAAAGCACAAAAGCTTTCTGATACATTGCAAGAAAGAAGACCATTGCAATAATTTGTTCTTAAACCCATTTTTCCCCCCCCTCCTTTTCTTCCAGACACGGCAAATTAACTGTAAACAGTCTCTTTCCAGAAGCAGCTCACCTGCGTGGCATTTTAGGTCTGAAATTACTATTTAGATTAGGATTCAGAAATTATAAACATCAAACTACAGATGGTAGAAACAAACAAAAAGATCCAAAGAGGAGCGAGATATTTATCTGCCGCAGCTATGAAACATGTTTTACTTTCAACTTAAGTCAAAGAAAACTCAGCTTGCTTCAGGAAAATTTTATCGGCCTTTACAGGAATAAAAGAAGAAAGAAAAACCACAGAAACCCAAGAAAAAAGCCAGAAAGGGAGAAAAGGGTAAACGAAACTAGAACTTACCTTCTTTCTGAGTCTCACTTGTCCCGTAATGATGGCAATGACATACATTTTTAAAATCAAGATTGTGCTGTAGAACGTAAATGACATAAACACTGTGTTTTCCATCATTTTGGGGGAAGGTGCTGCTCGGTCGCCTGCAGCACTCACAGCCGGTGGAGATCTTGCTTGGGCTGCGAGAGGGCTCTGCGGGAGAGGGGGCAGGAACAGCCACGTTTAAAGACAACAGAAGTCATCACTGTTTCTTCGGCGAAAGCCCGCAGCCCCCCGTAGACCCCTTCGGACCGGACAGGAGTAAATAGTGTGGCAGAGCTGCCGGTGAGCAAACCCCAGACCTGAGCTGCTTCTGCTCCTCACTCCCTGCCACCACCAGCTGCACAGGGGTGCGATGCCCCAAGCTGGGATACAGCCCCCTTGACTGCCTGGGCCCCAGGAAGGCTCAGCCTGGCCACAGCTCGACCTTCTGCCTCCCTAAAACAGCCCACCACGATCCCCCCCCGCGTCCCACCTCTCCTCCTGTTTGTGCCCAGAGGGATGGAGCTGCACAGAGCATCCCTCGCCCAGCCGGGCACTGCTCACCCACGGACAGGAGCTGATCAGCCCTGGGAAGAAGGAGGAGTTAGGAAGAAGGTAGACACCTACCTCAGCTGCATCCAGCCCTGTGCTCCTGCGCTCCCTCGGTCCCCGATCCCACAGCCCACCCCTCCGTGGCAGCGCTCCCAATACTCCCCAGTCCCGCCCAGTGCGGGCTGAGCGCTCCAGTGGCAGAGGCAGCCAGCCCTCCCCTACACAGCCACCTGCCGAGGGATGGGGCACAGGGGACAGAGCCGTCCCTTGCCCCACCGGTGCCCATCACCCAGGGGCCTGGGGCTGCCCCTGCACCCCCCGGCTGGGAGGGGAATTACTGGAGTGACCAGCCTGGAAGCTCAACCAGGCAAGTCACGGACCGCAAAGCCCCAAACCTGCAAATAGAAATAAACACCAGCCTGCCCAGCCCCAAAGACAGCTCGTCCTGGTTTTCTCCGAGAGGGTGAATCAGGGTAGTCGGGTGTAATTTTCTCCTCGGTCTAGAAAGTGGCATTTGAATTTGGAGCTGGCTTTCCCCAGCCATCAAACACTGGTGAAGAAAGAGTGGGATCTAAGGCTCTGCAGGCAGCTGGGCTGTTCTTCCAAAGCAAACCTTTAACTCCTTCTTCCCCAGCCCTGGCCCCAGTACTGGCAACAGCAAACCTCCAGCAAGCCGGCAGCACGGAGCAGATTGGAGGTCTCCACGTTTATTAGTGATGAAGGGCTGGATTTGGGGTTTGGTTCCTTTACACGGCGGGGGCGGGGGGAAAGGACTTATTTCAGGCAAATGGAAACTGTCAGAGATTGAGTGGAAAACGAATGCTTTGAGGATGTGAGCAGTTTTTTAATTAACTGACATGTTGGAATAAAAAAAATTTGTTTCAAGCCACAAAAAAGCCTCAAAAAACAATGAACAGAGTACAACGGTTTGTCATTTACAAAATCATCTATCGAAGAGTCAGTGCCTCTAGGACTGCTTTTGTTCTTCAGGGCTTTTTAATTGCCATGGAGCAAAACTAATCCTGTCCTTTCCAAGAAGGTCCGCAGTGACCCAAGAGGAGCATCGCACTCAGCCCAGGACCAGGCTCCAGTCCCATTGCTACAGACCTTGTTGGACAAGGACAGGTTTGTCCCCAGCAAGGGGATGCTGGTGGCATCCCACTCCCTGGGGAGAAGGGGCTATAGGAGCCTTTTTTCCTGGAGTTCTGGTGTGAATTTAAGGCAGCCCGGTGCTCCAGGTACAGCGGCCCTGGTCCCAGGCAGTACAGAAGTACCGTTGATGCGAGCATGAGTCAGGTTATATGGGCAGATCCAGATGGTTGGCTTCTGCTCAGGGAGCAAGCCGAGAAGGAAAAAAGTCACCTCTCCATCTGGGCAGCCCTGACCAGTGGCCAAGGGATGCCACAGGCCAGCCCCAGCCTCTGCCCCTGCAGAAGGGAGGCTTACACCATTTCTTGTATTCCCAGCAAACGGTCAGCGCAGAGTCACACCAGGCCAGCTTTCCTACCAGGATCAGCACTGCGGAAGAGATTTTGCTCCTGCCACACTCAGCTCAGACACAAGCTGTGTGCTCCCGCCATCCCAGCCAAGGGCTGAGCTCTCCCTGTGCCCATCCGGAGTCCTTCCTTCCACCCCAGACTGCCCGCTCCAGACCCCTGTGCTGCTCCCAGCCTGGCAGGGCAGGGCTCAGAGCCAGAAAGACCCTTCAAGCACACCGTCTCCCTCCCAGCATGGAAATCTGAAAATTCTTTATGTTTGTCTCTGAATCTCCCGCACGGCGGCTATTGTGCCCTGATGCTGCAAACCCAAAGATGCCGCACCGCTCATTGCGATGCACTGGCTCAGCCCCGTGACATCCAAGGGTGCAGAGCGCCTTGGAAAACCCCAAACACTTGGTTTCAAGGGAGAGATACTTGCAGCTGGTCACCACCACCCTGGCGTCAGGGCGGCTGCAGAACAAGTCCCGGCACAGCCCGGCGTGGAGCTCTGCAGCCAGGCAGTGAATGCCTCCGACAGGCTGCTCCCCCGGGAGTGGGAATGGGGACACCAGGACATGCAGCAGCCGTGTGGATTCAAACACTGCAGTAAGCGCTGGGGTGTTCACCCTGGACCCCAGCCCTGTGCTGCCACCAAACTGCATCCAACCCCACTCACGTCTCCCTGGAGTTCAGCAGAGTATTACGAACACCATAATGCCAAGCATAAGCAGTTGACGGCAAAGCCGCATCCCAAACACTGCTCCCTCCCATCTCCCCTCTCCATAGCTGATAGGGAGCAAACCCATAGCGGAGAAGACCTTGGTGCCCAAGGATGCAAGCTGATGCAAGGGCCAGACCAGCCCTGCAGCAGAGGGGAGACTTTCCCCAGCAGCCCCTTCCCCAGGAGCTTGGGGCTAGGGCAGGCAGCCAGACCCTTCACCAACACATCACACCCTCCGTGGAGCCGCTCCAGTTTTTACCAGCTGAGGATCCAGCCCGCAGGCTCTTCGGCAGCGAGACCTTTTTCCTTCGTGCACCTTCTTCCCCTCCCGAGGCAGCCAGCACGCCTCGCTGAGCAGTAGGAATAGACACAAGCTTGGTACCACCTGCAGACAAGCCAGGACTTCTCCTGCTAGCCAGACAGACTTTCTCCTCCTCGGCATTATTCAAGCACTGGCAGGAAGCCCTGGACAATTTGCACCAGCAACTGGCACAAATTTAAATTGAACGGAGTGATCAAGAAGCACAGTTTGTTCAGGCGTAAGCCCCTGGGGCAGACCCAGGCATGGGTGTTGTATGTGCTGGGTAGGCTCCACGCTGTATAAAAAACATGTGGGTAAAGAAAGTTGTTTTTTTCCACGTGTTTATACATTTCAGACCCTTTCACCGTTACAGCGAGCTGAACCCCAGTGGGGAGGGCTGGTGTGTGTCAGCACAGCTCCTACGTGGATGGGGATGAGGGGCAGAAGCTGCCTGTGAAGGCAAGTGAAACGCTCCTGAGACCCCGGCTCCCACTTGATGTCTCAAGTTCAGGTGTCTCACACCATGTAGGACACATCTGCAGTCACACCTTCCTGGCTTTCCTGACCCAAGGCAATGCAGCTCCCAGGAGTATGTTCAACCATCCCATTAATCCGGGCGGAAGCAGGCTGTTAATATTAACAGTTAGATCCTCCTCCACGGATCATATCCTGCTAGGAAAGAGGCATTGCTTGAACGAGACCAGCTCCTAAGGGCAGTATGTCTTTAAACTACAAGCTGTGCCTTAAAGCCTTTAGCACAAGAGTTCTCAATTCAGGACAGGACCTACCCAAAACCAACACTGCTAGCAAAAAACAACGCATTTTTTTGAGAAATGATTAATAAGAATCAGGGTCAGGCTTTGAAAGATTTAAGCATCAGGTTCGGCTGACCCCAGGAGCTGTGGGGAAAAGATGGAGGGTTTTACTGGAGGAGGGACTGAAGAGCAGCAGGCAGAAGGACTGAAAAATTCATGGGAGATGCTTGAGAAAAGTACTTAAAAATAGAAGCCTCTAACAACAATCCTGCTTTGAAAAGATTATGGAATAGCAATCACCCTCAGTTCCCACACGGGTTGTTATTTATTTGACCAGCTGAATTACACTACAGTATTATAACTACATGTTTTTCCACTATTGCTATGCCAGGGAATTTCCTGGTGGCAGCTACATGAGATGATTGGTTGTGTAATAAATCCTTGTCAATGGAGCACAGGCACCTATGCCAGGGTGGCACGGCCTGGGCTCCAACCTGATCTCAAAGGGCAGCAGATGCTTTGGGCGATTACAACTCAGATGCCCCAAAGTTTTCCCAAACAGCATTTACATCCCACAGCTTGGCTGGGCAAAGAGTCCGAGGGGACCACTGCAGCCTGGAGGAGACAGGCAGGCGGGTGGCACTTCTCCAGCGTGTTCCCATGCGCTGGTGGAGAAGGTGCAGAGCCCAGCTGGGATCTTGCCTGCCCGGGGCCCAGCAGCTCAGCCCATGGCTCCAGGCAGCACTGAGCCACATTCCCAGCTTGTTCCGACGAGGACACTGCTGCGGGCGCCGGTGCCCTCCTTCCCTTCCATTTCTTCCTGCTTCTCCCAGCACAAAGCCTCTGAGCCTGCAGACATGCCCTGCCCCAGTGATCACTTGCCCTTGGCTGCACCCAGCCCTGGGAAATCCGGCTGCCCACGGGAGGTTGTGCTGCGCTGGCTCATCAAACACAGCTACGTCTTCAAGTAAAGGCATGAGCGGTTTAGCTATTTATTAAAGGGAAAGGTGCTCCACCTGCATTCACTCCTTAGCCTGCATGAAAAGTCAGATCATCATGACGCATCTTCTCCCCGAGATGAATGCAATCCCGTTGCTTCACCTGCAGCTCCCCGTTCCCCAGCTCCTGGGCTCCTCA
The DNA here is from genome assembly GCA_013397275.1 of Burhinus bistriatus. NCBI lineage: Eukaryota > Metazoa > Chordata > Aves > Charadriiformes > Burhinidae > Burhinus > Burhinus bistriatus. Next base: position 199,249 of record VYXH01000340.1, read on the forward strand.
CTGCTCTTTGCAGAAGATACAGCAGAGCTGCTCAGCAGCGAAACCGCCAGCATTAACATCGCCTGAAACAAATGGGATGCTTCGGTCTTTGGCAAACTCAGGCAGATTTTGTCTGGTTTGCATTTTAAAGTGACTGTACTGGCTGGAGCTATGTGAGAGGTCTCGAGTGTGGGGAACGTGGGATCAGACTCTCCCAAATAGTCCTTCACGCTCAGAAGAGCAGATGCCTGCAGCAGGAGAAAGCCAGCAGAGGAGGCCCGGGGAAGGGGCAGGGGTGTGGGGGCTCCAGGTCTCAGGCAAAGAGGAGCAGAGGAAGCTGGAGTTCCTCAGCCAGCCCCAGGACAGGGACCAGGCCCAGGGCCAAGTGAGAGGCAGTGGCATGTCCTCCTACCTTCTCCCTCCGGCTCCATCCACTGTCCCTTCCTGCCTGCTCCCAGGCTGCTGCCCCGCTCTCAGCCACCCTCCTGCCCCAAACTGTCATACCCACCCTGGCTGCAGAGGAGTCACTACGTCCCCTGCGGCTGGGACAGCAAGGAGACACTAGAAGAGAGGCCATCAGGCTGTGAGAACGTGGGAAGCAGATTATTTTCTCTTATTCTGAGCCTCACATGGATTCACGCCTGGGCTTTCTCTTAGAGGAAAGAATTCCTTGGCTACGCTGCTCTGTGCCGTCGGGGATGCAGCCCTGCCGGGAGAGGGGCTGCGGGGCTAAGGGAAGATATTTCTCCTCTCCTTTGCCTTCTCCCTCTGCCCCAGCTGGTTTAAAAGCTGGCTTTAAGGCAGAGCTACACCTGCCATTGCTGCCACGGGGCAAAGGTGGGACACGGGTCAGGGCTTGGGGTGTGCGGAAAGCTGGCATCTCTCTTACTTAGCCACACCGCAGCAACTTGTGATGTATTTCTCTTCCCAAGAACCAGATCCCATCAGCTGTAAACAACAGGCAAAACCCACTTATGTTATTGCCCAAAGAGAGGGAGTTTCCCAGCCAGGCTGGGAGAGAGGAGAAACAAATCCTGCTGCCAAAAAATTTCAGAATTGGGAAACGTTTCCTAGGCTTCAAGCATTTGCAAAACTACAAAGTAAATACAGATTCCCTGGTGGGATGCTCTTGAGCAAGAGCAAAGGTAAAGGATGCTGCGTGGTCTTGCCTCCACACGCTGTGTTATGGAGAAATGGGAATCATAGCACGTTTTACAGCATGAAGAGCACTGGCTCACTAACAGGGCTGGGAAAGAAAGCAGATGTGGTCCCAGATTTCAGCCTTATGGAGACCTGGCGTTCAACAGCAGATGAGCAGCTTCAAGGAGAAAAGCAGAAAACAAAGAGTTTTCTTCAGTGCCTGACCAAGGGCTGTGATCTCCTGCTGTGCTGATCCACAGGGCTCTGCTTACCCTCAGAAGTGCAATGGGGTGCCCAGCTTAAGAACAGGGACCTTTTTTGGCAAGTGGGTACCTCTTAGCTCCTGGGCTGTTAACCCTGCTCTGAAACCCATGAAGAACAGCAGGCTTCAGAGCTCACCCATTTTAAAGCCCTTTAAGTCCTGTTTTCAACAGAAAGACATTTTCAAGTTGTCACAGAGACATGGAAACATAGGACAAGAGGGAATGGAAAGGTCAGTGCTTCACTGCCTGTCCATGACCCCAGCTGAGAGTGGCTAGACCATCCTGGTGAAACCAGCTCTAAGGAGAGCCTTCCTTCATGGCCTTGCCGTAGAGCTTCACCCACCACAAAGCTTTCCAAAACACAGAGCTTATTTTTAAAACCCTGAGTTCTCTGCGCCCCCTCCATCACCCCTAGACTAAACAGCAGCATTTGCTCCCACCCTTCCCTATAGGTCATGTTTTCTAAATCTCTTTATCACACATGCTGATCTCCTAAACGTTCTCACTTCTCAGAGCAAGGTCCTCAGCAGCAGAAGGGTGGCTGGGCAGACCAGGGCCGCCTTCTCATGAGAACTGACTCATGCAGAAGTCAGAGCTTTTTTGGCAGTTTGAGGTTTTTTGAGTTGAGTCACTTGTCAGCCTGTAGCTATGCTCCAGATGCATGTTAAAACTTTCCCTTTCTTTTCCCTGCACTGGGTGATGCACAACACATCTTTCGGGCTTGCTTCAGCATCTCAGCAGCCAGGAGAAAGGTGGCCCAGGTCTCAACTCTGACATTATTAATAAACCCCCCATACATGCAATGCTAAAAACACCCTCCCCATAATCAGCCTGGAAAGCAGGGAGTAATTTAGCTGCATTATTTACAGCCCCCATTGCCTGGAAGCTTTTTACTGCGTTGCTGTCTCAGCTGCCCTCTTGCTTACAGCGGTGGGAGCACTCACAGAGCATGACCCAGGCGGCAGTCATGTCCTGAGGCAGCAGAGCAGGAGATAAGGAGAAGAGAATGAAGCTCACAGGCCCCTGCCTGGACGTCAGAGCATGGATTACATACCCCGTGCAATGCAACTTCTCCTGCACTTGAAAGTTAAAAAGTCAGTGCATATTTCCCAAACCCACAGTGAGGAAAGGGAAGGGGATGTAGGACCATACAACTTCCCAGAGTGATCCCCCAACTTTATCAAGACCATAATTTGGCCTGAATGATGCAAGGAAGTAAAGAAATCTCTCCATGCTACTCCACAGGCAGAGATGCTTGGGCTAACTATCCTAAGATTTCTTCCCCACCTGAATGATCCATCATGTCCTTGCACCCAGAAATCTGCTCCACCCTGTGTTCATCCAACCCTGACGGCTCTACACAGCCCTCCGTGAGGAGATACGTGCTCATTACAAATATTTACAAAGCAGCAGAATGCATCTGTCTAGCACAGCATGTTTCTGTTAACAGTGCCACCAACTCAGCCAAAACTGAACAGGAATTGCTCCCCCATTAGCAGGAGAGAAGCTGCATCCAGGTGGGAAGGCAACCGTGGAAAGGGCATAGGGACAGGAGGCTACGGCATGCTACGGCCACATCAGCAGTGCTAGAGCTGTCCCACGAGGAGAGTTAGGCAACAGAAAGGGGTAGGGAGCTCTGCTGCACCATACCACGCTGCGGGAAGTTTTGTGAGCGTGTTGGCTGGTGGAAGGGAGCTGCTGCTCTTCAACGGGAGCAGGCAGCTTGCCGCGTTGTACCGGCCGTGGGGCACACCGTGGTCTCAAGGTAGTACAAGCCCTTGTGCACTGAGGTTCTCTGGCCCCATACAGCCTGGTTCCTGCAGTCTTCCCAAGTCAGAGATTAACTTAAACTCTGAATCACAAGATTTAATTCTCTTTCTTGCAAATTTGTTGTCATGTCTGACGGTAATGCTTGATAATTACATGCGTCAAGCCACTGTCCAAACTGTTAAAATTAAATTACTTCCTGGGACAATAAGTTCCATAATGAAGCACAATTTAAATTAAGATTATGATAATAATAGTAATAATCTTTTTATGGGATCTCCTTCGCCTCTTGTTCTTGTCACAGAGACACGCGGGGGGTTAGGAAGAACAGCAGCTCTTGCTCAGCTTTGTCTAGCATACTCCTCCTTCGATACACGTCTGTGAAATCACCTCTTACTCAGCTTTACCACAGTCCCATTCGCTTTCATCTCTCTTCAAAGGAGATTCCTCCATGCTTTTGATTATCCCAGTCATACTTTCTTATTTCCCTCCACTGCTGAAGCAAGCAGATGACCAGCACATGACTGCCAACTCATTTCACCCCTTGCACTCCAACTGTCCTTCAGCCTCCTAATAGCTCATTTTTCTTTTAAATGCCCTCGAGTCCTCACTGAGGGGTCCAGGATGACTCCACATGGAGATATTTAGTACTCTGGAGGGGCTACTGCCGAACCGAAGGAATTCCAACTATGTTCTTACAGAAGACAGATCTGGGACACTCACTCTGCAGCCATTCGGCAATAGATCTGGCTTGTTCATCTCTTCCTTTGGGGCTTTTCTGTATCCTCCAGCACGGTCTCCTCTCTCACTATGCTATTAGCATGAACTTAACATTGTTTTTTGTAGAGCATGTCCGTTCTCCTGTTTTCAACTTATTCCAGCTCACTGTTGGCCGCAGGGTTCCCAGCTCTCAAACACACATTTTAACAATAGCTGGAAACTGGAGTCCTGCACGCAATCTTTTATTTTAGCAGAGAACATTTTTCTTCCTGTTAGATAACATATCTGCTGGAAAAAGAACCTAACATTTTCAGATCCCTTCCTGATTCTCCATCCTTACTTAACATCGATGAATCTGTCTCCACGTCTAATGTACGGGAATGACACTTTCCAGGACGTTCAGAGTAAGATGCGAGGCATAAACTAACAGGTCCTCACAGAGCACTTCAGCTGGACATTGCAGAAATGAAAGAATTCAATAGCTCTCATCCACTCCTGCATAAACAGAGGGACACATTTTTGAACACTGAGTGACAACTAAACCTAGTGACAACTGCTCATTGATCCATTTTCATTAAGCGTGTCACTTGTCCCTCCGCAGGAACAAATACAGACATGACTCCTCCAGTGCACAGGAGGAACAACCTGCACGTGGCCAGACAAGCCTGGGAGCTGGAGCGAGGGGACTGGGAAAGCCACTCAGCATGCTTGATGGGCTGGTGTTAACCGTGAAGGGATGAGAGCAGAGCTGATGGCTCTCATCAAATTTATGTGAAATTTACCTGCTCAAACGCTCTTTCATGTCCAACCTACAGAACCACCGAAAGGAGGAGTGTCACGCTTTTCCCCTCGTGCTGCAGCACTCAGGTCACTTGAGTAAGTGGACCTCAGTAAGTGCCGGTTTGCAGTCACTCAAGTTCATGCTCCTAAGCTACAAGATCCTCCCCAAACTATCAGTACACGTAGATAATTTTAAAATTTGCTCCTGGATATTTTTTTTTTTTCTTTCAGTAACACCAACCAACCAATCCAGAAAGAACCTAGAAAAACCCAAGATGACATTTTTCTGTCAGCTGAACAGAGTAGTTGAGTCAATTCTTTTTGCATTAAGCCAATGTGGAATCAAAGTTACACCTGCCGTGCAGGATGGGTAGGGCAGAGATCTACCCTGGGAGTAATGGCCAAATATAGGCAGGCTGTAGACAACACAATCATCCCTGGAAAACGGACCCGAGACTGTCAGCTCCAAAAGGCCACTTGCAACAGGACCACCTCAGGCCCTACAAAGCCATCTTTCTCCAGCTGGCTGCTTAAATCCGCTATTGTTTAGTGGAAATAGCTGTATGACAGCTTGTCATCTCAGGGTTTCACTCTGCATTGGAGATCTGGTCTGAAGAGATCCTACCCTGGGTGATTTCTTCACAGTTGTTCTCAGCACCAGCAGCAGAAGAGGTGGCACACAGGTCAGCGGTGGACTGGAAAGTTCCCGACAGCGAGTCACCAAACAGGACAGATGCCTTGGCTGTCCTGCACCAGCAGCCTGATGTCCAATCCACAGAGATGGACAGACCTGGTGCTATTTCCAGGAAGCCTCCTCGCTGCAGTCTCCAGAGAAATAACTACATCCCTCCTTGCTCAGGAGACCTCACCACTGGTGCCAAGGTTTGCTGCCTGTCGGTGCCTGTTGTTCTGTGGTTACAAATCCCCTCTGAGGCTCTCCGACAAACCACGAACCTGAAGAGGCATCGCTGTCCTTTAGCCTTCACTGGCCAACTGCCTGGTGCTCTTCTCCTGCCTTGCAACCAGCTGGTAAGTACCGAGCCCAGCTCCATAACCTCCACAACCCTCCAAGGGCAGCCAGACCTGGCCTGTCTGAACAAATGGAGAAACTATTACAGCAGCAAGTACTTGCTTTCTCCTGGTGAACCTACTTGTTCCTCAACACCAGCTGCTACAGCTGATCAAAAGCAGGCAAAGGTCTTTATTCAAGCATGAGTTGGAGCCAGAGAAGCAGGAATAACAGGGACGCCAGTCAGAATAGCTGTTTTGCAAGACTAATTTTAGTGACCTGTATTTATGGCTCTTCCACAGTAGATGGGTGAAAGAGCAGGGTGTTTAGTTTTGCAAACCCCACGCCAAACACAGCCTCTGATTCTAGTCCAACCCAAAACCTACTGAGCCCTCTTTCACCTAAGGGTCCCAAAGCATTGGATGGGGATGTCTGCTTAATAACACCACCACCTTATATATGTTGGATGAAATACAAGCCACTCACCACATCAGAGCCCATGACTGGAGCAAGGGCACAGCGTTACTCATGCCCTATAATCCTCTTCCTGTAGCAATCCTCCCTGCCATGTAAGCATAGCGTTTTCTTATTTCATCAAGTTCAGGTTTCATCCCTTTCACACATTATTTTTATCCCTAAATTATTATTTGCAGCAGAATTCAAGTTTTAAGACAGAATATGGGCTAAAGTTTTCCTATTATTTCTTGTTCTCTCAGTGAGAGCTATTGCTACACACCGCAGACAGGCTCACGTGAAAGCTCCTCCACTCCAGCTGCTTCCAAGCCAGCCTGGAGAGCAAAACCAGAAAGCAGGTCCCAGACCCACACTGGAGCCCAGTCAAAGCCAAACAGGAACAGTCTCCAGTTTCAGATTCTGAGCTCTATTTTAAAAAGAAAGGAAAAAAACAAAGGCAGGATTGAGATAAGTGCACTCCAAGTCTCACAGCATCCCTGTCTTACCAATGAGGAACCTACAGCACAAGGTTTAATTCTCTTTCTTGCAAATTTGTTGTCATGTCTGACGGTAATGCTTGATAATTACATGCGTCAAGCCACTGTCCAAACTGTTAAAATTAAATTACTTCCTGGTACAATAAGTTCCATAATCAAACATAATTTAAATTGAAATTATCAGAATAATCTTTTTATGGGAACCCCTTCCCCTCTTGTTCATGTCACAGAGAGACACGCGGCAGATTAGGAAGAACAGATGATGTGACTTACCCAGAGCTGGGTGACAGTACCGTGACTTGACCCCTCGAGTCCAAATGCAGTCCCCAGATCTAATCACTAAACCACAGAGGATGTCTGCACCATGAGTGTTTAGTTTACAAGTCAAAACAGAGTCTAACTGCCAGCATGCGAGTGCAACCCGATAGCCCGTCCACTAGCTCTATCACTACCATTTCATACATTATTCACCTCGATCTTGCACAACAGGAGCCTTGAAATCAGAACCCAGAAGCAATTAGGCAGAGCCAGCTCTGCCGCAGCGAGGGGTGAAAAGGCGAGGCTGGTCAAACACCGGTCCCAGCACCCCGCTTTGCTTTCCTCAGTTCCTGCCCCGAGGGTGCCTCTCTCAGCTACCAGCCCAGGTGGATTTGCATGGTCCATAGGTGGGCTGCTGCTTATTTGCACCCGGTTTTGGGTGGTGCCATTAGACCCTGAGCTGCTGTATCATCTCGCCGTGCAACAGGAGACACCCAAACCAGCACTTAAAACACCCACCTAAGCCCCAGTGTCCTGGCAGCACGGGTACTTAAACTCTTAACATCAATTTTCTCCAAGCTGTGCCTTAAACTTTTCACCCCTGGCATCAAAACCACGTGAGCTTGGAGTGTGTCTATGCCATGAAAATCCATTTTAGAAATGGACACCTGTTAAGATCACCCAGCTACAGATTAAAAAACTCTGTCCTCCTCAAAGCCTGTCACTATGGCAGTCCTGGCACCTCCTGTTGAGATGAACAGAGACTTCTCCTTTTTTTCCAAAGCCATCCCTTCTCCCTCTGGAGCACATAGCAGTCTGTAGAGGAGCAGAGCCAGTCTGGCTGCCAGGCACTTAAATAACTCCCTGTGCTTGTTCTGAGAAAGACCTTCTCCATCCATCATTGCTTGGTGGAGTTGGTATGATTGAAAGATCAAACGGGTTTCAGCACCAGGTCTCACCATCTAAAGAGCACAGAAGTGCCCTGCCAGCTTGTCACTTTGCACTTTTATCTATAAAACATTACCTTTCAAGAAAGTTCCCATGGGAGGCAAGAAACGTGAGACAGCCACTTCCCTCACCCACAGTGATGCTGTAGATGAAGCATGGCTTTAAACACCTCCTCTCCCTCACCTTTCACTCCTATCCCTACCAGGTAACATGACCTGTGCAGCTCCACCTGCTGAAAACCACTTGATATCAGATTAAAAACCACATTTGTACTCCCTCTGCAGAGACTGTCAGCATTCACCAAGGCCAAAGGGCACCAGCAGCACTGATAAACCCTGCTTGATCCTCAGCTGTTGCACATTTCTCTGGGTAGGGGCTGTACCAGTGTAGACCAGGTAAAGCTCTGGTCTGGAGCACCACTGCATCCAAACACTGTAAGGTCCCTAGGGTTTGTTATTCATTCTGCTTGTACAGCACCTTGAGGTTCTGGTCTCTGACTGCAGTACAGGCTCAGGCAAAAGGGCTTTACAGTTGGGCATCCAGATGGGAAATTCTTTTCTCTTGTTGTAGGGAAGAACCTCTCGATTGTGTTTTCTAGAGACAGAATCCAGACCAATAAACCTCTGAATTTTACAAGGATTCAGACATGTTCAGAGGAATTATTTCACACAGGCAGATTTATTTGGACATGTGTATGATGTTTTACTTCACTCAGATCCCAAGCTCATCCATACCTTTCCTTGTTGAACTGTCCCTCTTCACAGCACAGCAGCACGCACTGACACAAGGGACTCCATGATTTTGTACCACAGACAACGATTTTCAAGCCTGCCCAAGGCAAATCATGGCTCAAGCTCTTGAGTAAAGATTTCAAAGACAGTACCGAATTGCTAAACCCTTTGCTATGAACTACCATGTTAAGAAGAACTTTCATCATCTGCAAACCTCAATTTTCCTACCTGCAAGAGAAGGATGACACAGTCTTTTGACTCCCTGGGTGTTGCTAGGATTAGACAATGTTTGCTCAACATTAATGTAGATTTTGGTGTCTTGTGTTATTGCTACTGTCACATTAGAGAAAGGTCAGTGAACACATTCCAGTGAGTCAGAGCCTTCCCACAGCGTTAGCGTTGTCCTCAGAGCTTAGCCAGGCTCTGTATTTGGATAAAGCCCACCACAATCCCACCCTTAAAAGATCCCAATGTACGTCAGCGGCAGCCCTTTCCTGTCACTGCCTCGTCTCTATATTTAGGGTAAGGACCACTTGGAAGATGATGCTGAAATTGAATCAGGGAAAGAAAATAAACCCAAACCACTGAGCATTAGAGAACGTCTAGCCAGAGTCAGAAGGCAGGGAGAGAAGAGACGTGGACAGAGACATGTTCAGGTAGAAAGTAAACTGAACATAGGAAAAAGAGAGTCTCCCACTACTTCTCCTCCAATTAGAAACCATCAGCGAGAACCTCTTGCCAGCCCAGCACCTCGTGTAAAATGGCAGTCATATTACCAAACCTCTTTCATAAAGCACTTGGAAATATTGAGGACTTTTTATACATTCTCCAACAAAAATACAGACTTTTTCTGGGAAAAGCATTGACTCATTGACCCTACAATTCTTACCTGGAAACCTCTCGTGCTCCATGAACTCAAGGCAACACCAGTTCCTAGCACCCTGTCCCCTGGCTGGGGTCATTTTGTTTCTTGGTTCTCCAGTCAACTGCGAGGTATGCTGCCTCGTGATCAGAAAGCCATGCTAACCAGCCATATCCCAAATTCTCTAGGCTCTCTGCCATGGAGCTGCAAGCCCAAAGTCCTGAGAATGCTGACTTTAAACCAACAATGCACAAATCAAACTGCGGGTGGGTGACAGAAAATTTCAACACACCAAAAGCAGAGTAAGGCCAGGCAAAGCTCTCATCTGGGACCTTCTTCTCTTCTCACCCTTGGCCTTAAGTACTCTATGACTGCATCCCTTATCTCTCCCTTTGAACACACCCACCCCATCTCCACCACCTCCCCTATCACAATAGCTTTAGCACTCTGAATTACTCACTTCAAACACCCATATCCTCCAGCTCATATCACTGCTCCCCACTGCTCCCCAAATCCCTACATTCCCTCTTCCTGTAATCCCCCCATGTCCTTACCTCTCCCACACCCTCACCTTCCCACCACACAACTTCCACCACTGATCAACACTGCAAATCACAGATACTCCAAACGAACGTTTTTTGAAAGTTCTTCTCAGCTACAAATTTGCAGTACTTTCAGCTTGTGGCAACCGATTCGGGATGACCCACTGCTGGCTGACCACTACCTTCCCATATGCTGGCCAGGGGGGCAGTGTGAACACAGGACAGGGTGCCAATTCTGTGCCCAGGGCTAAGGGGGTGTTGAGGCAAAAGAAGAACATGCTCATCAGCACAACACGACAGGCGACAAGACGTTGCACTGTGGAGTGTGTGTTGCAGGGTCTGTGCTCCACTTGGAGCTTCCAGACAGCTGTTCAAGGAAATTGCCATCAATGTCAGCCCCACCACCGCTATTAGACATCTCATCCATGTCCAGGCCCAGCTTGAACCCATTTAACTTGTAAGGGATAATGAGATAACAGCATGACATGTTGCAGCTGAAGGTTATTTAAACACCCATCTGGTACCTGTTATGCAGCATACATCCTATTGTTGTATAGGAAATATATGCCACCTCCCTCCCACATGGAAAGGAGATCTATAGATGTGTCCCATGCTACTCCTTCTTTGTGCATAGATGAGGTAATTCTCCTTCTCTGTGTTGTTTCTAGCATATCACTTTGCATTTCCTCTCTGCATTTTGGGAGATGCGGTCCCTTTCAGGCTGGTGAGACCTTGTGAAATCACACAAGACCACAATGAAAAATTTAATAGGGACATCTCATCGCCCCCTTCGCCCATCAGTCCATACCAGCTGGGTTTGAAAGCGTGGACCATAAACTGTGAAACTGATTCACCCTTTGTATGACGCAACTTGGCACTACACTTTTTCGCTGAGAGATTCAAGGGCGACAGTCCCTTTCAGCGGTCATGGGACCACACTCTGTTTCCACAGAGGAATGGTGGAATATTTGCTGGAGTCTGTGAGGTGAGCAACGCAACCTGCTTGCACCTTTAATTCAGACGTACAGCCAAGAAAATCTACATATCCTGGCTAAACAGCCTCGTTTCTTTATTCAAACTCTCCATCTTCCTTTATAAGGTGACTTTGGCTGAAATTGCCTTTGAAGCCCTCGCCCTCTGTGAAGCCGGAGCGACCATGGGGGCTGGGTCGTGTCCCAAGAAATCTTGTCTCATAACACAAGTGGGCAGCTCTGCAGATGTCTGCTCTCCTGTTTTTCTCGGGCATGACTCAATTTTCTGCCAAAGTTGTTCTACCCTGCAAATCCTGGGCTAAAACCTTTGTCTGACACCCCATCTAGTGTTCAGCCCAGACAAACGCAGACTACTGCAGCAAGGAAACGGAGCTGACCGGAAAATCCCCAGCATTTTTTCAGCGATATTAAACCACCTTTGTACAAATATCACTGGAGTTGACTTCAAGACAGCTCTGACTGAGTCCAGACAACATGTAAACCTGCGTATGCCACTGCCAGTTCCTTCCTCTGGCCTCTCTGCAGCCTCCGGCTCTCCTAACGGAGAAATTCCTCGGCAGCCCAAACCCTGGGGCTTTGAGGACACCTCTCTGTAGGTAAGTTATCTGGGCAAACCAGCTGGGAATAACAAGCCAAGAGTCTAAGCTGTGCCCACCTCAAGACTTGACAGCAGCTGACAGCGAGGACTCTCGCAGAATAGGGAATAACGGGGCTTCCCGGGCGCTCGGCAGTCAGCAGCACAGGGAGCTTGTTTGAAGCGAGACATCAAATCTTGAGCGTGTATTTTGAATGCTAAATCATGCTGCTCAGTGTTTTTCCAAAGAGATTTTAAAAATAAAATGAGAATTACTTAAAAGTGCTTTTCACATTTTTTTTTTTCATTTAAAAAAAAAAAAAAAAAGGCATTTGCTGAGTGTTTCAGTGTCTGTCCTTCCCCTTTGCAAACACGCTTCTTTGGGGGCGGTGGGGGACAGCAAGTTGTTAGGACAAAATATCTGCGCTGAGGACTTGGTTTTAATAAAGCAGCTTTACGACTTGTTCAGTCCTGTGAGCTGCAGAGCTCCAGCCACTGCTACGGAAACCCTTGGGCTCTGCGATGCTAGGTGCACAACCCGCTCTGAACGAAGCCCAAAACAAGCATCGCTATGTTCTTGGTTAATCACCAGACCAATTAGCACCGCGGTTAAGATGCAGTGAGGTTCCAGTCCTGCTCCCCTCAGAGGCGGGATTGTTCTGATGAAACTCTGGCTCTGCCCACGCGGCGATACCCTGCTCACAGCACTGTCAGTTCTCACGGAGCAGCGTGGTAAGCCTGTTACAGCTTACAGGACATCCTCTTGAACAGCCCCAGGCCCCATGCTCCAGGAAGTTCTTCTGCAACTTCTGTTTTGCTTTCCTTTCCTGCTGAGCCAGGCTGGCTTTCAGTTCCCACCATGAAGCTTATGAATGCTGCTGTGTTCTTTAGTCTTGTGCCCACTTTGACGCCAGCTTTGGACCCTCTCAGCACTTCGATCTTCGTGGGCGGTGCTGCCGTCACTTGGCAGCTCCTCTCCCCTCACTCCTGGCTCAAGTGCAGTCTCCTGGAGTGCTGCAATATGAAGGACACGCTGAACTTATCAGGTAAGGCAGTGGCAAGGGCACCTTGAGCCAAGTTGTCAGTGAGACCAGCGGATGGTCCTTCCCAGGGTGGTGAGGGCTTCCTTTTTAATGCCAGCCTCCTTTGGGGTGGTCGTGGAAAGATAAAGAGTTACTGCCCACAGTGGCTCTGGAAGGCAAAGGCTGTACTACCCAAATATTGCTTATCCCACAAGTGGCCACGTACCCTGCTTCTCATGGCAGTGCTGCAGCATTTTCCTTGCTGATGTCTTGGTTTATATTGGCAGAAGGAGGCAAAATTCTGGAGGTGAATTCAAGGCTAAGAGCTAAAGGAATGATCCCACATCTTCTTGAGATGAACACCCCAGTGGTATCCCACCCCCCTGTTGGTGGTTGCCTGTAATAGAAGTCAAAGGAGTAGCAACTAGTGGTAGGTGTAGCTTCAAAGCACGCTGCTTCACTTCCCCGAGACAAGCAGGCTGGGAGTCCTCAGGGACTGGGGAAGAAAGGGTTGTTTCACCCTGCCTGCGAGGAACCAGTGCACGGTCTGAAAAAGAGCTTATGCAACCTTTTAGCCATAAACTCCTGATCCTCCCACCTGGAAATCCCCCTTCCTTTCGTCATGGGGTTACGAATATTGCTTCATTTCAGTGCTAGGCCACAGATTTCAAGAGAAATCCGCAGCTGTTAGAGACCTGTGTGCCTCCAGGTACTTCAGGATGTCACTTCCTACAGGATGTTTGCCAGTACTTTAGCCACTGAAACGGCAGTCGTGGTACTTTTTTAAGAGAACTTTCTATAGCAACAGAAGCACATTTTTCTATAAATGCGAGGTATGTTAGACGCCACAAAAACATTTAACGAGAATTTAGCACGTGCAGCGAACAAGCCTCTGCAAATACATTAGATCCCATCCCAGGACTTTATAGGAGGCAGTAGCCACAATACCACTGGGACTCCTGCCTATCTCATACAAACTGCTTGCTTCCCATAAATGCCATCAGGAGTCTGATTCATGAGTTTGTTCCTCAGTTGGATTCTCTAGTGATTCACAGTCTTTTCATGGCCGAAGGGCAGCGAACGTTTGTTCTCCCTGATGGTCATTTAGCTGCAACCAAAAATAAAAAGGGAGAAATAATATGGCATTTTCTGACTCTTCTCTCCCCTTGTTCCTTCAGTTATAAAGATGGACTTGGACCAAAAAGTCTTTGGCCAGCATCTTGCTATCCAGATAGTTCTGAGAGCTCTGAGCGCAAATATGCACTCCAAGCGGCCCAGGAAGCCCCTGGTGATGTCCTTCCATGGCTGGACTGGAACAGGCAAATCATTTGTCAGCAGCATCATTGCAGAGAACCTCTATCAGCTTAATATACCAAGACGGAGGTTTGTGCACCACTTCAGCGCAGTACTGCATTTCCCACACCTTTCACATGTCTATCTCTATAAGGTACTTCCAGCGTTATCTCACTTTCTCCAATTTATCTGCAATTGTGAGTGCAAATCCCAGACAATTTTACCTCTTCTCACAGGAGCAGCTGCAGAACTGGATTCGGGGCAATGTCAGTGCCTGTCCAAGGTCTCTTTTTATCTTCTCGGAAATGGATCAGATGCCACGTGGCCTGATAGACTCTATCATGCCATTCCTTGGCTACCATGAAGAGATTAATGGTGTTTATTATGGCAAGGCGATCTTCATCTTTCTGAAGTAAGGAAAGCCAAAGGCCAAAAGGGAATTGCAGTCCCACAGAATCAGCAGGGACAAAGGGAGTAACAGCTGCTCATAGGTTTGTAGCTGACCACAGCGTGGCTGAGCAGCTCGAGGTCCCTTGCTGTCTGTCTTTACAGCATGTTGTCAAGGAACATGCCCAGCCATCGTGTCAGCCAGATCTCATGCTATAAAGAGAAGTGAGCTGTTCCCGGGCTGAAAAGGCTCCCATTCCTCAAGTGAATGGGAAATGGACAAGTATCTATGGTGGCTTCCAAAAGTGCTGGAGATGCCACTTCCACAGTGGTCAGTAAATATGTTTTCTCCAGCTCTATAACCCCACCGTTAGGCAGAAAATTCTTTGTAAGATGGGTGGGACTCCCCTCAGGAGCTCTTCAGATGCAGAGAGGGGAAAACTCACCTATTGAAGACCACGTGCATATACAGATCACGGCAGCACGATTCCTCCAGGTGTTATTCCTGGGAGATCCCTTTGCTGAGGGTCACCCCAGCTCTGTCCACATCACATGACTGAAGCAAGCCTAAACCCCAAGCTTTGGGCTGGCGTACCTCTTAACTTGCCTTTACGTTCAAACACATGGCCAACTACCTATTTCAGCTTGAGACAGCAGTTGCCACCGTGAGTAGCAGCTTGTCAGCGAGCCTCTCGGCAACACCTGGCAGCACGACCAAGCCCCCTGCTCTCCTGCAGTGACCAATGCAGTAGTTCAAGCCACTGTGCCAGAGGAGAGCTCACCCCATCAGACACTGTTGTTGTTTGGGAGATAGTGTGGTCCTTGTCACTTCCCATCTCTGGGTAACACCCACATGCAGGGACATGTCATGTCCACTCCAGTGCAGGTTCACACAGAGTGACTTAAACCACTGCCTAGGTCTGAGCAATAAAGATGGCAACGATACAGCTCTAACGAGCCAGTGAATCTCTTTCCTAACAGCAATGCAGGTGGAGATAAGGTAACACAGGTTGCCCTTGATTACTGGAGAAGGCTGAAGAGAAGAGAAGACATTCCTATGAAGGAGCTCCAGTCTCTGCTCTCAGAGGAAATTTTCAGGAACAGAAACAGTGAGTACCTCTGGGCTCAGGGCTCAGTCCCAGGACTGCTGACGTCTTTGGCAAAATGATCCACGAAGCATGCAGCAACACACTGGCCTCTGCGGCACTCCAATGGTAAAGCCCCCATTCTCTCTTCTAGGTGGTTTATTTCACAGTCAACTGATCCAGAAGAACTTCATCGACTATTTTGTCCCTTTCCTTCCTCTTGAGTATAAACATGTGAGAGAGTGTGTCCGGGCGGAGCTGCGCATGCAAGGGCATCCCGAGGATGAAGACCTCATCACAGAGATTGCCTTGGCAATGACCGACTACCCCAGCGAAGAAAGACTCTACTCCAGCAAAGGCTGCAAGACTGTAGCCTCCAGAGTGACTCTGAGCATCTAGGTGCTACGAGGCCAAATGCCTCCTCTTCTCGTTACAAGACCACAGCAGACGGAAGAACCGGTAACTCCCGTTCCCCTCCCTGCAGCTCAGTCTACACACTCTTCCTTGAAGGGATTCAGGCTGTCCCATACCAGAGGCACCTTTTGTAGAGCTCTTGAATAAATAAATATGTAAGACACCGCAACCATCACGGTAGAGTACGGAGAAGAGGGACACATGCGGGTGATGAGGTTTGCTCTCCTTGCCACAGAAACATTCCCAAGGTATTTTAAAGGGGAAAAACTCCCAGTCCTGTGGCAAGAGTGTTTGCACCTTAATTCCTAGCATTGCCCTAATTAATAAAATCTATTAATAAATAACATTCTCAGTATCAGTCTGGTTTATACTGCCTGTCACCCGTGTATCTCACAGACATCACGCAGCAGATCAGCACCGCTGGTCCTGCTTCGGAGGTGTGGAAGCCCAAGCACGAAGGGTTTCCATGGGGATCGCCGTGTGCCGGTGCCGCTGAGGGGCAAAGGAGGAAGATGCAGAAAACCCCTCCTCATCTCCACTCCGTGACCCCGCGCCATTTCCCCTGTGGGCTGCGGGCAGCTCCTCGGTGGTTTGCTGGGCACGCTGCGACCACCGATGGTGCCGTGCTCCCGACCGCGGCACTGGCGTCTCAGCCCCAGCCGCCGGCGGGGGAAGAGGGAGAGGAGGCTCACGCTTGTGGCACAGGATGGGGAATGGCGTTTGCACCGGGGTCTTGCGGGAAAACCCGGTGGGGTGGAGGCGAGGGTCGGGGCCAGAAGATGGGGCAAGAGAGAGAGAGGAAAAGAGAGACTTAAGAGTTTAGAGGGAACTAAACTACTTTAATGAAATATTAATAATAAGATAACAAAAAGAAAATAATGAAATAGATACAAAACCGTATCAAGCTCCCAGGATGACAATCACGTCACCAGCAGGCGCTGGGGAAGTCCCAGACTGGACTCAGTGACAGACGGGAACTGGATTCCGGATCAGGATCAAAGGCAGATGCACAGACAAGGAAAGAAAGAGAGAAAGAGAGAGAGCGACCCTGTGATCCCTCAGCTTTTATCCTGAGCATGAGGCAGATGGGATGGAATACCCTGTGGGTCAGTTTTGGGTCACCTGTCCTGTCCGCTCCTCCCCGCAGGTGTGACCTCTTTAGGCTTTTCCGTTTCCGACCCTCCAACGGGGCAAGTACCAAAGTTGGCTGGGTTTGGGTGTGACAGCAACAAGGATAAGCAAGAGCCTCTCTGCATACCGTTCCTTGGCATCAACTGTAAACATGGGTCTGATCACTCCGAGAGTGAACAGTTTCTGCACAACACGCCGTTAATTTCAGCAGTTAGAGGAGGCCTAGCTATAAAGTAAAGTCACTGAACAAAATTGGTCCCGTTTTACCTCAAACCAGGACAGGGGCCCAGCCCACTCTGTGGCGAGCGAGGGCCTGAGGCGATGGAGGGGGTGAGGATGCCCTGAGCTTCCCCTGCGCCTCTCCCCCTCGCTGCCCGAGCCTGCTAATGCCGTCACACAGCGCCTCTAACGTCACACGACCCCCCCCCCCCCCCCACCGCCCCCCCCCCGCGCCCGCAA